>CM034302.1:27640292-28240292 GCA_019925795.1 Dendrobium chrysotoxum | reverse complement strand
CTATTGTTAAATTCAAAAAAGTTTTTGTATTAATTCAAATAATTCAAAATCTAATCTCTCTTAATTTTTCAACATTTTGTGCAAATTATTATATGAAAATTAAGATTCTAGGTGATTTTAATGGTTTTATGAAATGCCATGTTCAAGATAAAAATTGAATGCCTAACCAAAGGTTAAAAATATTGTCTCATTTATCTAAGGCTAGGCTCCTTCCAAAAAATAACTGCCAAGCCCTCTTTCAAAAATTTTCTTCTGAGTTTCACATAGGATCACTAAGGAGATTGAGAAGCATGCTTTTGAATGCATCACTCATTAAAATTGGATGTTTTGTTTGTATGATATCTTCACATTGTCAAAAATCTAAAATTAAGAGATTAGATTTTGATTCTCTACGTACTGTAATCTTCTAATTTCTATTATCTTTTTAGTTATTCTTTTCTGTCGTGTTCTAGTTTAGAGTGCTTTTTGGAGTCTCTTAAGAGGTATGGTATAAATGATTCTCTACCTATCAAAGGAGAAATTAATTTTGTTGATTAGTACCGTCTAGACATGATGTCCTTATATTGGTGGTTACCTTGACATGGACATAGGCTACAACTAAAGGAGTAACCACATAAAATTGTTACATATTGATATATAATTAAGCTTTTTTGCATTTTTTTTTTGTTACTTGTGTTAATCTTCTCATTTTGAGCATTATGTGATAATATGGTATTATTTGTGTTTAAATTTTTAGATCCAAAATATTTTGTAAAATTTTAAATATTCTTAATGCACACTGAGAGAAGTGTAAACCAATAATTTTTATCTTAGCCTCGAATCTACAATTATTATTTTTGCAACAAACAATTATCCTTGAGGATTTACATATGCATAATTTTATGTTTTGCTTAGATTTTCTTTTTTTTTAAAACAATGTCCTGTAATCATATTTGAAGTAAAATTAGTAAAGGTCATTCCATAGGAAAAACTTCTTTGATGTAATTCCCATTATTTTTTGGAAACATTCACATGATAATGTATCAATAATCTTTTGATGTGCATATTTGGATCCTCACTTTAAAATGCTATTAAGTTCCTACAATTAGAATGCATGCAAATGAGCTTTCCATTACTAATAAATGAGTGGAGTTTTGTTGAAGTAGTATGATAGCTACTAAATGGTAAAAATTTTAATGCTCTTTATTGTACTAATAAATAGTATGATTACATGAAGATTCGTAACTTTGCAACATGCAAAAAAATTTGAGACAAGTTTGTCATCACATTTCAAGGCACCAATGATGGTATGCAAGACATATATTTACATATTAGTGGAAAATTATGGACCTTTTTGAATGAAGCCAGTGGAAACCATCATAAAAATATCTAGAAAAATCACCAAAATAGTCAATGGCCTCAATGCAAACCATGTTCTATGTTATTTGTCAAAAAATGTGGGAACCTAAGGTAACAGTTATTTCTTAAACATGTGTTTTAAATTATTATACTACTTTGATGGTACCCTAGTAACACATGAGAAAAAGGTCAATTTAAGAATTTATGAGGAAGGGTTAAAGAAGAAAACAAATAATTTAACTATCAAGTTCCTGATATGAGTGACTGATTTATCAAAATCCATAGGTGTTGATAATGAGTGTGCTCTATGGATATGCCATCGAGAAGATGTTTAGAAGAAACTTATTTACATAAGAAAGAGTCAAATAAAAAAATTTTGAGCAAATAAAAAATTGACCCTCCAGTTCAAAGTAGAACACTCTAACGAGTATCAAATATAATAAGTCTTAAGAACTTAAAAAATGTATGCCTCTTGAAAAAAATGAGAGAAAAGATAAGTTTTCATCACATAAGGGAAAGAAAACTTTGAAGGTAACTTTGTTAGATTTATAAAGTGAAGAAACATCAAAAAGAGCAATGTGATCATGAAAAGACAAATTTGTATTTCATGGTTATCAATGAGAAAATAGATGAACAAAATATTATGTATTGTGATGATATTCATGATGTTCTTTTATGCTATAAATGATGTTTTATCTCATTTCAAGAAGTGCGACATAGAAAAAAAGATGCATGCAAATTTAAATTATCATAATTTGGAATTACAAAATGAATTGAATAGTTATGGACATAAAAATGATCTCTTATCTTAAAAAAAACTAATTAATGTGCAAAAGTACATAAGGATGATGCAATCATACATGTTAAAAGTTTTTAGTTGAATAATATTACCAGAAAAACATCTCATGATTAATCAATGAGTAGAAAAATAACACATCTTAGGCCACATGTACATATAAACACTAGGTGAACTACTAGTGGTGGTCTAAGATACTTATATAGAAATTATGATGAATAAATTACCTTTAGAGAACTTTAGTTTATTTTTATTCTTAGATTCCCTTATGCACAAGTACATAGACTTTCACCAACATATATTATCATGTCATTAAATCCATCAGTGAAACCAAATGCTTCTCAACCTAATGGATTGAGTTATTTTCTAGGCATATCTTCTCTTTAATACCAATGAAGGCAAATGGTACATAGACAATAGATTTTGAAGATATGTGATTTGGTGAAAAAAGGCATATGTATGTTGTACATATGACTCCTCAAGTTTTATTTAGGTGGTATTTTTAATAAGTGTGAGTGATGCATTTTTTTGAATTCACTAAATTTGAAAAAAAAAAGTAGAGAAAAAGCGAGTCACCCATTATTTCTATTAAAAGCAATCAAGGATGTGAGTTTGATAATAAAAATTTAGAAGAACTTTTTGATGAATTTTTTATCAGACATATTTTCTTATCCCTCTGGGCCATAATGACAAAAATGGTGTAGTTGAGAGGAAAAATAGGACCCTTTTAGATATGGATTTAACTAAGTTGATTAAGTACAATTTGCCTAAACAAAAATGGTACTTGCTACATAATCAATCCTATAAATATCAAATTTATTATCAAAAGAACTCCTTAATGGATTTTAAGGGGCAAGAAACCTAATGTGTCACATTTTCATTTCTTTCATTATAGGTCCTTCTTTTTTGAAAAAATGGGAAGGAGCACTTAACTAAAATCTACCTAATATATGATGAACGAGTTTTCTTGGGATATTCAAATCATAGTTAGGCATATTGGGTATTTAGTAAGATGCACTTGATTGTTCAAGAGTTTATTCATGTAATATTTGATGAGGAAATTTAGTTTTACCTTTGAAAGTTAATGATGAGGAGATTAATAAGTTATTGAACTTAAGTTTAAACCCTTGGAGCTATAAATGAGGGATCTCATACATTAAATTTATGTAAGTGAAATAAACCTATATTCATTTAAAGAAATTTATTGTAGGGAACCCATACCAAGGTCTTAGGACTAGATGTACATTTATATAAGATGTAAATCATACTACTTTCCTTTCCTATATGGAGCAAAAGTATTGATGAAGCCTTAGATGATGAGTTTTGGTTGATTACCATATAACAAGAGTTAAATTATCACAAAATGAATGATATGTGGGAGTTTCTATCTAGACCTAGTGACCAATATATAATTGGAACCAAGTGAGATTACCAAAATAAGTTAAAAATTCATGAGCTATATTCATAAGTAAGGCTAGACTTGTATACCAAAAATATAGCCACATCAAAGGCATATTTTTTTATGAGACATGCCTTAGTAGCTAAACTAAATACTAGTTAACGTCTATTGGCATTTCCATGTTACAAAGTATAAAACTATCAAAGATGGATCATAAGTAGAATTCTAGAAGAAGATGCCTATATATAGTGACCACTAGGTTTTTTAGATCATTTATAGCATATTAATCCTGTGTTTAAGTTAAAACATTTCCTCTATGGATAAAATAAAGCCCTTAGAGCTTATTATAAGGGATTGTACTCAATTTTTGTTAGCCTAGGTTTTAGCAAAGGAAAGGTAAACACAAATATATTTATTTTAAAAAAAATTATGGTAAGATTGTGACTTAGATTTATGTAGAAGAAATTCTATTTGGAGCTATGAAAAAAAATTAACAATTCTTATCTTTATCAATACAGTAAACAAAAAGTTTGAGATGAGTTTGATGTGAGAGTTTACTTATTTTCTTGAATTTAAAGAGAAGCAAGGATAAGAAGTTTTTCTATCATAAACAAAATTTTATTAATATTTATATTGTAACTTTTAATCTAAAGGGGTTCAAATCTATAAGTACACCCTTAAGACATCAACTAAGTTAGATTTAGACCCTATTGGGAAGTCAGTAGACTCTATGCTTTATAAAGATGTCATATGTTCATTTATTTACTTGACTGATAGTATATTCGAAATAGAATTAACTATAGGCCTTTGTGCTAAATTTTATGCTAACCCTAAGGAGTCCCATTTGATTACTATTAAAAACAATTTTAGATACTTTATTAGTATACCAAATCTAAATTTGTTATATCCTAAAAAATGAGCTTTTATTTGAACTTATGGGATTCTTTAATGCTAACTGTGTAGGGTGTATAGTTTATTGTAAGAGTTCTCATGCTCTTATTAGTTCTTTGGACATTCTCTCAATTCTTGGACCAGTAGAAACATAATTCTATTATGTTTTCCACTATTGAGAGAGTTATCATAGAAGGTAGCTGTCGTACAAAATTATTGTGGATTGAGAAATAACTTGAGGACTACATAATTATTCTATATCATATCACGGTTAGTTGTAATTATAATATTATGATAAATTTATTTTAAAAAAATTAATACTCTCAAAATAGGAATATAAATATCGCTAGCCATTTCATTTGATATATCATAGCATGAGGTGAAGTAGTATAAAGCTTATTATCGTGGATCACTAGTTTATAGATCTTTTTATTAATACTTTAGTTGAAAATAAAGTTTGTAGTCTTTGACTTCACTTAGGAATGTTAGATCCATTAGTACAAATACTTATAATAATTTACAATTTTTTTATTCTTTCACTTAAAAATTAAATTAAATTAAATTAAACTAAATTAAAATTGATATAATATAAAATTCAAAAATTCAAAATTTAATGGAACAATTGCATCTAATGAAGTCTTGCTAAGTTAACAAATACCAACAAACATTTGTGATCAAAATATAGCTTTGATCTAACAAATTTTATAAATTTTTATTTCACATAGCAATTCATGAAATAGACCAGCCACATGACCCCTAAAGTTCATGGATATGTGGTTAGGAATTAGCCTTTGACCTCTTTTTTGTTGCCCAAAGTAATCAATATTTTTGAAAGGCATTCAATGACCTTTATTTTTTATTAATCTCCCCCAGTAAACCTAGACTAATCTTCATTTTTTTTCTTTTTATGACAAATATAACCATTTCCATTAAATGACCCTATCAGTATAGAGATTCTTTCTCTAGCTTATGGTTTCCCAATACATCACACCCTAATATCAATCGTGCATCAACCCCTCAATTGATGAAGGTTATGACATTTTATCTCTTTCCTAATGATCTTGCTGATGAAACCTACTTTAATACCTCCAAATTTAAATCCGAGTTTATTTGTATTTCTACTATAACATGATGATGGATGAGCTAAATTTTGTCAAATCCCTAGTTTATGGCCTCTATCTTGAAATTACAAAAGATATTTCTATATTCTTTTATGTTTAAAGTGAATGAAAGGAGATTTATTTGATTGAGAGATTTCACCATTCGTTTTATTAATCTACTATCAATCAAAGGCTCAGCAACACATGTTCTAATGAGCACATTACAAGCCTTTACTCATTATTCTTTCAAGGGTACTACATTCAACACCTCCTACATCACCCCATCCCTTAGAAAGTTATGACTCTATAAATTTTGATCTGGCTCTTTCTCTTGTTACTTTTGATATTCTTATGATTAAACCCATAAATGTCCAAAGAATTATCTTCTCAATCATCAACCAAACAATGTCGCTTCAAGATTAGTATTATCAATGCTCTAACAATCTTAATATTGGTCATATAATTGAATTTATTTTCACAATCAAGTATCTTGATATAGATTTAATAACATATGTTATTGATTATTACCCATAATACTTTTCCAAAATTTCTTTAAATGTCTATCCCATCACTAGCACATTAGCTACCTTACCTATCCTACCATAACCTATTCCACCATAGAAGGATAATATTTAAGTACTTCCATGATGGTGGATAGGCTCTATTGATGAAATGAGTGGATGATTAACCACGATCCTAACGAGGAAAGACCATCACTGATAGAAGTCCTAGATTTGGAAGAATTTAAAGAAGGAGAGAATGATGACTAATATATGGGCTTTGAGATGGATTTTCTCTTGAGTTTTTGACTTTCTTTGCTTTGGTGTTAAAGTGGTTATAGGTTTCTTACTATGTTACTTTGTAGTGTATGCATTTTTGTTTGTTTTTTTTTTTTTTTCATTTCATGGTTACTCTTTTGTGTATGCTTGGTAATATTATCTTGTGGAGATCATAGTTTGCTTTATCATTGTAATAACAAACATCCACCACCCCATTCTACCATTTTGTTGTGACAAAGGGTGAGAAGTTTTGAAGTCCAAGACACAATTATAAGATAGTCTTTTTAGTAAGGGGAGCTTGTATGAATATCAAAAAACTAGGGAAATCATATACTATACCACTATATTATCACCTATGGAATTATATTTTTTCCTATATCAGTTTATCTATTTTTTCCACATAGCTTTTAATGCAAGATTTGCGAACTTTATCTATTGTTATCCTTTCTATAAAATGTGCTTATAAGATTATCTTATTAACTTTTTTTACATGTATATTATTTGTGTTAGATGGAGGGTTATTATCAAAATTCGTATTATAAAAGAGTTCTTTTTGAATGTTTATCAGCATAAAAATGGGTAGGATTGATAACCTATAGCACTAAAAGTTTCAGCTAGATTTTGAAGATCACAAATATCACCAAGGAAACAGGGCTGATGATATCATTAATCTAGTGTTTGCATGAGATAACATGTCATCAGAATGGTTCAAAGACAAGAAGATAAGTAGTATAGATTAGAAAACTAAATTTGAATCTTTTGTATGAAATGCAAACTAAAACGAGATCTTGAAGGCATACATTACAAGTAAGCTAAATAAGGTTGACATAGTTTTAAATTAATATAATCAACATTTAGTAACATATTATATTTATTATTTAGAGAAAGTATATGATAAAGTTCCAAAAGAAGTGATATGGAGAGTTATAGAAAAGAAAGGGGTTAGTAATGCTCATATTTAAGTCATTAAGGTTATGTATCCAGGAGTTATCACTTGTGTTCAAATGTATGCATGAGCTACTACTTTTGTTCAAACATAAGGTGGTTTGACCAAGTATTTTCCTATTTCAGTTGTAGTCCATCATGGATCAACCTTAAGCCCATATCCTTTTTCTTTAATCATGGATGTTGTTACTAGACATTTGCAAGATTTTTTTTTTTTTTTTTTTTTTTAGTTTAAACCCCACGGTGGGGGCCTACGTGTTAAAATAAAATGCGGTTACAAGGTCCTTAAAGGGTCCTCAAGCTCACTAATACTCGAACGAGTTACAAAAATAATTAAAAGAAAAAAACCTATGAGCTCAAGGTCCCTGCTAAGAAAAGATACACAATAACCTAGTAACATTCTACGGTGCACAAAGACGGGCACCCAAAAAAGAGAAGCAATCCAAGAAGTAGAAGTCAAAACAAGCTTCTCACCCAAAAAAGCCTTCCATTCCAAATAGATAGAGAATTGATAAGCATTAATGAAAGAGCCCTGCAAAAAAATCAACATTACCTCCACCGATCTATCTCCACTGTCCAAACGAACATCCAATCCATAAAACCGGCGGAGCAAACGATAACCTGTAAAAGGAAGAAGAAGACCTGCAAAGAGAACGTTGCAATAAACCAGCGACTGCAAACAGTAAAAAGGATCACAATAAGGTGATAAACCGAATTCGGTAGTCATCAGATAAGAGGTCAGCCCAGGGTTAATAGTGAGCTGCCAGCAGCAGAGAGACTCAACCAAACACGGATATTCCAAAAGGGAGAATAAAGCCAATCCCGCATGAGTAAAATGGCCAATCCGACCAACAGTAAACCTAAGGAAAACATTAAAAAGGAACAGCAATAAATAAATAAACGAAATACCAGCAAGTAAACCTCCCGACCTATCTAGGCACATAGCAGAAGTGTAAGCCAGCAGAGGCCCCATCAAAACAAAGGAGAAGGGCAGAGGACACCCCAGCCCATGAACCAAACAATAACAGCCCAAAGTAGCAGACAAAGAAAACAAGGGAACTACCCGCAAACATAGGGAATACCACACCCATCCAGCTTCAGTAAACCATGCAGGGGAGCCGGAACATAAGAACCGACCCAATCGGTAATAGATGCAAGGTGACAACCCCACTTAGCTAGCCAGTTAGCACATTTATTCCCATCACTAGAAATATTCTGAAACGAATAATTAAAATATCTCAACATCTGAAAGATATGCCGCCTTTGATAAAACATGTCAGCATTACACAAGTTCTCCCTCCCAGCCGCAAAAGAGCAGAGGTCAAAACTGGTATTAGCCTCAATGACCACATTCAGATTCTTAAAAAACCAGCAAAGGTGCATACCATGGATAATGGCACAGTTAACAGCTGAAGAGAAATTACCCTGGTGAATAGGCCCCGCAAAGGCAGCACTGAGTTTACCATTACTGTCACGAATAGTGCCACCACACCCACCATAATTACCAGAGAAAAAACCATCAACATTCAGCTTAACAAAGTCCTGAGGGGGCTTGTTCCAGAAAACAAGATTGCAAGGAGAGCACCCCACATCTGAAAGGCCAAAGCTAGAACCAATATAAAGGTAGTTCTTGAAATTCTTATGAGAGATAATTCTAACAGCAATAAGAGAAGAAACTTTTTCTTTTATCTTAAAAATCACATTATTATGATTCATTTTGACATTGTTAAAAACAGAGTTATTTCTTTCTAACCAGATAAACCACAATATAAGGCACGGGATAGCATTCCGAATATGACCTTTAGACTTAATAAACCACGCATTGAGTAAATATTTTAAGGACAATTTAGCATTAAAACAATTGATCTGAAACAAATCATCAAAGTAAACCCAAGTACGCACCGCCACCGGGCCAGAAATGAAAAGGTGGTGCATACTTTCAATCTGACAGCAACATTGGCATTTGGAAGCCAACTGAAAGCCTTTTTTGATAAGATTGTCCTCAGTGGGTAAATATCTGTGGAGGGTTCTCCAAACAAAAACAGAAATAGTGGAAGGAATACTTTTGTGCCAGATATTCGCAAAAATAAAATCAAAATTGTTTTTAGCCCGAAAAGAATTCCACGCCTCCAATAAATGAAATTCACCACTCTTAGACAAATCACTAATGATAACATCCTTAGACTCAATGTTTAGAGGGACATTTAAAATGCAGTTAATAATACTATAGGGGATAATATTCGAAAGCTTATCAACATCCCAGCCAATGTCATTAAAGAAATAATTAACCTTAACAGATGAATTAGAGGCAGTGTTTAACAAAGTATCAATAGAGTGCTTACCAATCCACTTATCTTGCCAGAAGAAAATATTCCCAGCTCCAAGCCCCCAAGAAATGTAAGGCTCAATCTCCCATTTAACTTTACAGAGCTTTTTCCAAACCTTAGAGTCACCATGTTTAGCAACACAACAAGCAGGATGGTTATCCGCACAGTACTTAGAAATCATAAAATTGGCCCAAAAACTATTATTAGCTCGAAGTTTATGCCAAAGTTTAAAAGTAAAGGCTTTGGAAAGATCATAGAAGGTCTTACACCCAAGCCCACCTTCAGACTGCACACCACAGCACTTATCCCAAGAAGCCCAAGTAATTTTAGCACTAGATAAATTACCTTTCAAGAAGAACTTATTAATAATCTTATGAAGTCTATCACACACAGCTTGCGTGGGGAAGATAGTTTGAAAACTGTAAACAGGTAAAGCCACAAGCACACTTTTAATAAGAGTGATTCTACCACCAAAGCTCAGAAAATTCGAATCCCAAGATAAAAGTTTATTACGAACCGATTCAATAAGCTTATTAAATAAAAAGGAATGCTTCCTCCCCTTAAATAGAGGCACACCAAGATAATTAATAGGCAAAAAGGCTTGGGTAAAACCAGTGAGATTTTCAATGGAAAGAGTACGCCTACTAGATATATTCTTGGAAGCAATAAAGCAGCTTTTAGTTTTATTAAAAGCAATGCCACTTGCTTTCTCAAACTTGGAAAGAAAATCCATAAGATTCTGAATCTGATTACGGGAACCATTTGAAAAAACAATAAAGTTATCTGCAAAGCACAAATGGGAAATAGGAACACCACCCTTAGTTTTGAAATGAAGACTAGTAATAGAGTTGAAAAGCTGGGATAAACCTCTAGAAAGGAATTCCACCGCAATAATGAAAAGAGAAGGGGAAATAGGATCACCTTGTCTCAAACCATGAGCAGTATTGAAAAAGCCATAAGAAGAACCATTAATAATAATAGACATAAAAACATTTTCAATACAATTCCTAATAAGGTTAATAAATCTAGAATCAAAGCCAAACAAATTCAAGATAAAATATAAAAATTCCCAATTTAAGTTATCATAAGCCTTAGCCATATCAAGCTTGAAAATGACATTACCCCCTCTCACCTTCACATTCAAGTCTTGACACAATTCCTGGGCCAATAAAATGTTATCCGTAATGACCCTGTCTTTAACAAAACCCATTTGGTTAGGCGAGATAATAGCAGGAAGAATAGGAGCAAGCCTATTAGACAAGATTTTAGTAATAAGCTTATTAAAGAAAGTACAAAGACTAATAGGTCTATAATCATTCCACGTATTAGCATTATTAGTCTTGGGGATAAGCACAATGGAAGTAGAAGTAAAAAACTTGGGAATAGGGTTACCCTCAAAGAAGTCTACAACCGCAGAAAAGATGTCATGTTCAATAATATTCCAAGTTTGTTGAAAAAAAAGACCAGTAAAACCATCAGGACCAGCAACCGACTCCCCATTCATCTCAAAAACCGTGTCCTTGACCTCCTCCAAAGAGGGAGGCCTAGAAAGGTTATCATTCATGTCATTGTCAATAAGGGACGGAATGAAAGAGTAATCTCCAATAAAGGAAGGAATAAAAGTTTTGTTAAAACAAGATTTAAAATACTTAACAGCTAACTTGGAAATATCCTCCTGCTTACTAGCAAAAGACCCATCATCCCTACTAATATTACTGATAGAATTCTTGGCCCTTCTACGCTTGACCATCGCATGAAAATACTTAGTGTTATTATCCCCCTCCACCAACTTTTTAGCAGAGGCTTTTTGTTTCCAATAAGCTTCCTCTTGGGCATGAAGCTTAAGGAGGTTATCTTTAGCATGATTTAATCTAGATAAATTAACATCAGTGGGATCATTTTGATAATAAACCTCAAGAGAAGAAACAAGCTGTTCAGAAGAAAGAATATTAGAGAAAATGTTTTTAAAGACATGGTGATTCCACCAGTTAAGAGCCTGCTTCAATCTTTTAAATTTCAACCAAAGCCTCTTCATGCCACAAACATTATTATCAGGATGTAAAGGAGAGTTCCAATTAAACTTAACCACCTCAAAAAAAGACTCATGAAGGAGCCACATGTTTTGGAATCTAAAGTGATTTATAACATTAGAACCACTAGAATTAGTGGTAATAAGTAAAGGCGAGTGATCAGACAACGTTCTACTAAGGTGATGAACACTAGTATTAATGGGAGAGTTAATCCAAGCATCATTAAACAAAATACGATCTAATCTCTGCCATAAATGACCCCTATTCCACGTGAACTTATCACCCGTAAATCCAATATCAATCAGATTGCAATTAAAAATCATATTATTAAAATCTTCCATAGAACGGTCAGAAGGAGAAACGACACCCATCCGTTCATTAGTACTAGTAATAGCATTAAAATCCCCACCAATGAGCCACGGCAAGGCATTAATATGATGAAAATTGCAAATTTGATCCCACAACACTTTTCTAATATAAAGAGAAGAAGCAGCATACACTAAAGACACACAACAATGAAAATTAAAAGCTTGAACTTTACAATGAAGAACTTGAGTAAAATCAGCAATAACATCAATAATGATCGGGTCTTTCCAAAGCACCCAGATCTTGTTAGCAATATTAGCAGCAGCATGATTAAAACCTAAAAAGCGGGAGGTACTCATAAGCCTGTTCACAGATATCAGAGGTTCAAGTAACACTAGAATCTTAATATTGTGGATACGACATAAATTTTTAACACGGGTTCTAGAAGAAGCACATCCAATACCCCTCACATTCCACACTAAAGCATTAAACATAAAGAAACAACTTAATGGGAAGTATTAGATCTAGTATTTTTGGGAGGTTGTAAGACGATGCTTTTAGGTTTTCTTCCTTTTTTACTAGTCACCTTGATAAAACTAAAGTCATTATCATCCCTAGCAAAGTTTTTAGCAGATAAATCCAAATCTTCCGTATCCACATTGTCAACATTAATAGAATAAGGAGAGTGAGCATTCTTACTACATGTCAGTTGCTCCCTCGAAGCTGTTCTTTGGGAACCCTCATCCACCATAAAGACATCCTCATCTCCTTTGTTCAATCCATCCACGTTATGCACATCGGCAATATCCTTAGCAAAGTGATGCTCATCAGGCGAAGCACAAAGCATTTCCCCATCCTCTAAAATCCTGCCACACTCCTCAATAGGTAACTGTATAACAATATTAGGCCCAATGTCATCTTCCTGTTCAATCAAAGAATTGGGATTCTTATCAGCACAAAAATTTTGTAAGTTAGAAGAAGGAGTTATAATGTCATCATTAGGCATAAATTGAATAGCTAGATTGGGGACAGCTAGCTCCTCACAATTGTTAAGAGTTATAGAGTTAGACGGACACTCCCTTTCCTGGTTAAGGGAGACATCACAATTACTAATAAGAGCAGGATCAGCAATATCACCATCTATCGTTTCTCTAGTAACACCAAACGGTCCGGGAAGAATGCCCTGTATGGGAGACGGGATAGAGGGATTCTGTATAGGCTCATTTTTAGCATTTAAAGGTTCTTTATCTTTGCGCAGTTAGGGGTGTTTCTTAAAGCATTCGTTCACGGAATGGCCATGCATTTTACAGAAATTGCAAAACAAAGGTAAATTTTCTAAGTCCACTTTTTGAAAGTATCCCTTAACCTCTGAACCGAGCCATATTTCATTAGGATGCTTTTTAGACACATCCATTTCAACTAAGACACAGGCCATAGACGGCCTAGAGCACGCAGCTGTAGCGAGGTCCGTTTGTAAGGAACGACCAAAAATAGAAGCTAAACCAAATAGAATTTGCTGATTGAAAAAATGCAATCTTAGATTAGGGAAAGAAATCCAAACCGGAGCTATAGGGGATTCCTCCCTAACATCAAAGTCCGGCGTCCATTTAAGCAATCTCATTTGAGAAGATTGAATGTAATACGTTCTTCTAGCAAATAATCGACTATAGTCAAGATCATTGGAAAGTTGAATAACAATATGTTTTGAATCAAGTAAGCCCACATGAAACGAGCTAGAAAGTTTCAAATTTAAGAAAAATTTTCGTATAATCTCAAGATTGGGTCGTTTCAACATAAATTTACCAACCAACGTTAATGCATAGGGAGCAGCTAAAAGATCTATAACCGAATCTTCAAACAAGAGAGCCGGACAACCTTTAAAAGACGAATGCACAAATTTCAGTTTAGAAGAAGAAGAAGAAGCACCCGCTACAACATCTTTAAAAGATATCGTATTACCCTCGACAGGAGCGGAAGAACAGGGGACAGATGACGACGGGGTCGCCATCGCCCAACGGTGAAAAACCAAATAAACCACAAGACCAGCACAAAAAATGAAATCAACACGAAAAAAGGAAACGATCGCTGAGAAAATCAAGCCTGGAAGGAGAGGAAGCCGGAAACCCTAGACGCTTCCAGCAGCCGCCTTACGAGAAAGAGAGTTGCGAGGCATTTGCAAGATGATGTAGCCTAGTGTATGCTTTTTTGCTAATGATAATCTTCTTGTTGATAGGACTAGAGAGGGAGATGAAGGTAAACATAAATTATGGAGGTCAACCTTAGAGTCTAAAGGTTTTCATTTGAGTAGATCAAAAATTGAATACATGGAGTGAAGTTTTAGTAGTATTAGCTCTAGTGGGAGGATCGTGACTTTGGGTGATTAAGTAATTAATAAGAGTACATGTTTTAGATATCTTGGGCTATTGTTTAGAGAAACAATGAAATGGATGGGACTATTATTAGTAGAATTTTAATATTGGATGGTTAAAGTGGAGGAATGCATCATGTTAGTTGGGTGAAAGAAAAGTACTTGTCAAACTTAAGGGGAAATTTTATAAGATGGTGGTGAGACCTACAATGCTTTATGATGCAGAATGTTGGCCTTTAAAAGAGAAGCATAAAATTAAGTGTTACTGACATGATGCTCGGGTGGATGATTGAATTTACTCTTAGAGATAGTACAAAATGAGCATATACGTGAAAGGTTCAAGTAGCTCATGTGGCACATAAGATTAGAGAGTGTCACCTTAGATGGTTTGGTCACATAAAACGAAGGCCTTTAGATCACCTAATTAAGAGAGTAGATGTATTTTTATTTAGTTTATGTTAAAAAAAGTAGAGGTGTATCTAAAAGGAATTGGTTAGAAAATATTAAAAATGATCTTTCTTTATTAGATTTAAATGAGAATTTGACTTTTAACAAGATACAATGGAGAAAAATTATTCATGTAGCCAACCCCACATAATAGGATAAAAGGATGTTGTTTGTTGTAACAGTTTATAGGCCTCCACAGAGCAGTTTGCTTGTGTATGAAATGGGTTTGCCAACCTCCACTAATGTTAAATTAAGAAATGTTTTTTTTTTGTTTGACAAATTTAAATAATTTTATATCCAATTAATGCAAGAAAACTCATAACTTTTAGTGTTAGGTTTTAATAATTACATGTATACTAAGATTCTAAGTATTTATAATAATTTTATGAAACCATTGGTGCAAAATATAAATAGGAATGCATAACCCTAGGTAAAATTAATTTTCTTACTTTTCTAACCATAAACGCCTTGACAAATTAGCTACCAATCTCTCTTTTGAAAAATTTTCTTTAAAACTTCTCCTAGGATCAGCCAATTTGATTTGAGATCCCACTTCAAAACTTGATGAGTGGTTTGTATATTCCTTTATTCCTTCGATAATTCAAATAAAATAACTCATTAGTTGATGTAAGCTTTTGATTTTTATTATCTTTTTGTTGTATGTTCTTAAAGTGTTTAGGTTGAGAATGCTTGATGAAGGTTATCTTGAAGAAAGTGGAACTGCTCCTAAAGAAGGTTGTTGTATAGGCTTCTTTGCCTATGTAAAGAGTAACATTTTTATTTATTATAGGTTTTGCATGGGGTTCTATATGTGGTGGACCTCTTGGCCATGATGTAGGCTTTGGTCATATAAATCAAGTTTATATGTGATTTTGTTATTGCATTTAT
The DNA here is from genome assembly GCA_019925795.1 of Dendrobium chrysotoxum. Taxonomy (NCBI): domain Eukaryota; kingdom Viridiplantae; phylum Streptophyta; class Magnoliopsida; order Asparagales; family Orchidaceae; genus Dendrobium; species Dendrobium chrysotoxum. The sequence continues at coordinate 28,224,678 of CM034302.1, read as the reverse complement.
TTATTAAGTTTATTGATCATCATCTCATTCTAATCATTTTGCGAAATTATGGTTATATTTGTGCTTAAATTTTTACTTATTATGTCATCTCAAATAATTTTACTCAATATTTTAATTATTAAATCCTTCAAAAAATAGCTACCAATCCCTTTTTTTTTAATTTTTTCATCTAAAATTTTAACTAAGATCAATGAAGTGATTAAGAAGCTTGTTTGCTATGAGATGACCCTTCAAAGCTTGATGACTAGTTTTTATGATTTCTTTACGTTGTAAAAAGTTTTTGTTTAAGAGCTCACTAGTTGATGTAAGCTTTTGATTTTTATTATCTATTTGTTGCATTTTCTTAAACTTTTTAGATTGATAATGCTTATAGAAGGTTATCTTGATGAAAGTGAAGCTATTCTAAAAGAAGGTTGGTGTAAAGGCTTCTTTGTATATGGAAAGATTAGCATTTTTTTTTATTATATGTTGTGCATGAAATTCTAAGTGTGATGGACCTCTAGGAAAGATGTAGGCTTTTTTTTTTTTTTTTTTTTTGGGGGAAACCCTCTGTCGGGCCTACGTGTTAATATCAAAAAAGGAGTACAAGGTCCTTAAAGGGACCTCCAGCCCACTACTGCTCAGAAGAGCTACAGAAAAAATATAAGAAAAAATTCCTAGGAGCCAGAGTTCCCTACTAAGCACAAGTACATGGCTACTTAATAACATTCTAGGAAAGGAAAAAATAGGGAGGTCACCATTAGCATTGTCAGCCCAGCTCCCAAGCTCAATCCGCACCCTGCACAAAACGAGACGAAGTCTCCAAAAACCTGAAAGAAGGCCTACAAGGATGCTGAACAAAAAGATTAAAAGCCAGAAAATCCTAAGGAAATAATTACTGGTAGCAGAAAGTAATGCTAAGAGCCAAAGCTTATCTACAGATATGTTGTGAATTTTGTGACAAAAAATATGATGGCTCCAAGTATAATCCTTAAACCAAAGATCATTCCAAGTATTAACAAGGATAAGGCAGTTAATGTGAACCAGCTGTAGCAATAAAAATTAGCAACTACATCAGAATTAGCAGAATAGCTAAGCAAATAGTCACAAGAGAAGCACCACAGTTCAGTTAACCAAAAACCAGCAGACTGAAGGGTCGAAGAATCAAGGCAGGCTTTGATCATCCAAATCTTTACATGTTTGCATGTGGTTTGGCCTTTGCAATTATTTATTAAGTTTTTTTATCATCATCTTATTCAAAACATTATGTGGTATTGTGGTTATATCTGTGCTTAATTTTTTATATCCAAATTATTTTTCAAATATTTAAAATTTCCCCCCTTACGGTTCTATTGGGTGCAGGCTAATTAACAGAAGTTAAAAAAGCCTAATGGCATTATAATTATCATCATGTGATTTGTATTGTATGACTAGTCATTCTCTTTTGAGAAGAGGAGACCAAAATTCATAATATCCAATGATATCCAATATAAATCTTGGTGTTGGTATTAGGAGCAAGAGTTGATATCAATGGAGTGAAACAACTTTATAGTGTGGTGGGTGTCAAAATTGGCAGCAATAGAGCGAGACGAGGATTGTGGGTATTGACTTAAAGCCTACTTGAATAATAGAGTTTGAGTTATTATAATAGAGTGAAGATGTCTGAGGGATCATGGTTGGGTAATGATGATCGAGGAATCATATTTTAGTAACACTTATTGGGGGATTGTAGTCATGTTTAGGTTGTTAGGGAATTATGGTCAGGCATATATGATTAGGGGTTGCAGCCAGATAAATATATTTGAGTGGCTTTATTTGAGTGATGATTTTTAGGGTACTATAGTTAGGATATTTTTGTCAAGCGATCATAATCAGGTGATGATGTTTAGAAAAGTATAGTATAGTTATAATGGATAGAGGACCATAGTCAATGGTGAAAGTTTAGAGGTGTGATGATGATGATTAGATAATTATGGTCAAATGATGGAAGTGAATAAAAGTTTAGGGAGGCTATAAAACCTTAATCAACTATCTTGAGGTGCACTAAGAGGGGGGGAGGATGAATTGGTACTTTTTAAAAAAAAAATGCTTCATTAATATTTTTTTTGTTCATTCTAGAAAGAAGTTTTAAAAAAAATCCAAGTAATTAACTTAAAACACAAGGAAACAAATCAGAGTATAAAATACTTTCCATTTTAAGGCACAAATATATCAATCAAGATATGAAAATTTTTCTTTTGGCATACCACAAATTAATCTACTTGTAGTTGATAGTGAACGATGAGATTTATGCAGTACATTCAAATTGCAGAAATAAAAATGTAAAAAATTAAAAAAACAAATAAGAAATAGAACACCAAAGATTTTATAGTAGTTTGATCCACCTTGACCTACGTCCACTCTTTGAAGTCCTCCACTCTGGGTATTGCTCTAACACTATAGTGTCTTTCCTTTCACCGCCACATTAAGGCAAAGAAGCCTTTACAAGAATCACTTCCACTAAACCTAGTGCGGTGGAGAACCAGAAGCTATGTCACCCTTCTGGAGACTGTAATGGACCTTTAACCCTTTTTTCCCTCCTAGAGAGGTCAGAGAAAATGGAATCCTTCTTTACCCTCCTAGTGATGGCAGAGAACTACAATCCTTTTTCACCCTCCTGGTGAAGGTAAAGAACCACAATCCTTTATCACCCTCCTAGTGAATGCAGAGAATCACAATCTTTTTTCACCCTCCTTGTGAAGGCAGAGAACCACATACTCTTGACTTTGAAGGTTCTCTCCTAAGAGAATCTTGAAGAAGTCACCAAGTCCATAGGAGGAAGCTAGGTGTAATCTTGCCCAGAGCAACCGTGTGAATACCCCTCACATTTCTTCTCCCTCACACACAACCTCACATTCTTCTTTCTCACTAAGCCCAAAGTCTCTCAAGAATAATCCCCTTCATAAGTCCTTCAACATCCAAACTCATTATGCAAAAGTCTTCAAAAGGTTGCTTAAGTACAAGACTTCAAAAAACCCTAATTTTTTAATTTGGTAGTCTCTATTGATAAAGCAAGATCTATTTTTTTATAGTACAATCAGTTAAAAGCATAACTCATCCAGTACGATGAAAAACATCGTTCAGATGAACTGTTCAATTTTAATAGATATATCATACATTACGATCATAACTTTATACAATATGATTAGTTTAATTTTGCTATATTCGTACATGACGATCACGGGAATGATTGGAAATTATCTTTGTCGATCGTTCGATACGATTAACATCATATAGTACGGTTAGTGTAATATCAATAATTCATACAATATGATATAGATATCGTACTATATTATTAGTTCAAAAATTAAGATTTCATCCGGTACGATCTATGGGATGATCAAATTTTGTCTATCAATCGTATAGTACGATCAAGATTAAACAGTATGATTGGCCATCTTGAATAAGCCTTGATTCAATTGACTAATCATGAGGGATAATTTTAATAAGATTTTAAATATCATACCGTACGATTAGGACCATATCGTACGATTAGTTCAAAATTTATTTTTTAAAAATTCTTACTTAATTTATGTGGAGGCTAGGGTTTCTCTGATCGAAACAAATCATATAGGACTATGACTCAATGAGTCGTTAGATCTCTTTTTCATATAACAGATCATATGGTATAATTAATTCAAAAAATTTTCATCTCAAACTTTCCTCACTCCCCTTGTGTTTGTGTGTGCACAGTAGCCAATTTTATATACACCCTTACATGGCCAAATTTAAGAAATAGAAAAATATAAGAAAGTTAAAATTATAGACTCTTTTGATTGACATCCTATTCTACCCAAACTTGAGTCTTCAATAATCTTGAGTGGTGTATGATGTACCTGAAATGTTAGTGCAACCATACAAAAAAATATCCAATATATATGCTTGGAGAAATAAATTCTCAATCAATAATATTTATTATCTTAAAATCACAAGCTAGGGATCCTAGATTGCAACAGTCAAAGAGTATTAGTCCTTTGATTATTTTCATATTCAATGGTATGACAATGATGGATAGACTAGTGGCTTGATGGTGATGGTCTGACGATGGTGGTGCAATGAAGGGGAGGGGGGTCTATTGATAGTTCCTAAGAGAGGCACTCTTTATAAATAAAATTGAAATGGCACACACTCCATCAGATGGACTATATTGATTTGCTTGATTATAAAAATTCTTTTAGCATTTGGTTACCTTGTTGATGTCAGAAGTAATTAATCTTGGAGTCATTAGAATAATCTCATTGAAATTCTCATTTTGAAGTATGAAAGATTTGGAGATTATTTGGTCATCTAATTATTGTCGCATAGTTTTTAATCAAGTGCTTTTTTTAGCCTCATTTAAAGCTATATTAGATTACCTTTGGTGTAAATGGGTTCATCTCATTGAGAAATTTAGCTCAACTATAATTTGTTGATATCAAAGTTCAAATTATTCTAAACTTAATTCTTAATATTTTCAATCCCAATATGCATCGAATGAAATATCATAAAATTAACTACAAGTTTTAGAAGATCTCTTAAATCATGTGAAATATCACATAGCCCATAAAAAATAATTTAATCATATCTTTAAATCTTAATCTAGTATGTGCAATAACTAAGGTGTCTCTATAATTTCATCCAAATTTAAGAAATTTTTATTTTAAATATTTTTGAAAAACTCTCTTTAATTTGTTTACTTTACTATGTGTTTTCAATTAAAATGTTGGTGCGTAAATGATAAATTGGTTTTGGAAATATGTATAAGTTGTACTTTACAAGTTGGCTACTAAATGTTGCTTACTTATATGCTGAACTTATTAGGTGTTGGTATCATTTACTTTGTATGCTTGTATGATATCTTACTAATTTAATCATAAATCTCTCAACTTCATTATTATCTTAATTAAATTTACATAAAATTTGTTTCTTATCTTAATGATGGGTGCTATCTAGCTTAACTAATAAAACTTTAAAAAGTTGTTAAGGCCATAAGTTTGAATTTTACCAACACTAAATTCGTGCATTAACACTCTCCATTCCAAATAATAATAATAATAATAATAATAATAATAATAATAATAATAATAATAATAATAATAGTAATAATAATAATAATAATAATAATAATAATAATAATTCCATCCAATTTTAAGAATAAAAAAATATTAAGGATACATTACATGATCACATATATTAATTTTTACATGATAGAAAGAATACTCTTCATTCTACCATCATATAGATTTAATTATTCTCCTTTCATTATAGTTAGTTGAGAAGATATTTTTAAAAGCCAGAAATCTTGGAAAAATATAGAAGAATAAAAAATATCATACATATATATATATATATATATATATATATATATATATATATATATATATATATAATATCATACATATATTATAAAATTCTACTAAAAATAGAAGTGATATTTTCTTTGTTTTTTTTTTTTTAGTATTTGAGACAATCTTGTTTAGGAGAAGCTCATAATTTTAAATTTAATAAGCACATAGATTAACAAGAGCTGAATGCTATTAATTTCTATTTTTTATTATTTGAAACAAAATATTGATTTAATTTTATTTAAGAAAATGTATGCTTATGATCATTGATATGGCAAAAAATTATTTTTTAATAAGAATATGATATATGGATGAGTGACTATAAAGGTAAATTTATTGGTTCATGTTGTAAATTATTCCTTCACTAACCTTCTATGTCGTTGCTATAGAAAAGAATGCTGCTTTTGTATGTCAGATTAATACATATATAGGTTTTTCTTTTCTTGGAGATCACTTTACAATTACAAACTTTTTGAATTTAAATTGTTTTTAGGACTATAAAAATGTTTCTTGAAAACCTTTTGAGTCCCATTGATCATCTTCTAAAGTCATTGATCATCACATCTCAAAATTCATATTGCTTGGAGGCTTAAATTTTATGCAATGGCCAATTTTCTAAAATTACATAATGTAAAAATGCTTTTATTATCATCAAAATGAGCCCATACATATTATTATGGAGTTTGAATTAGGGGTGTCAATATTTGACCCAACCCGAACCTGATCAAAAAATTCTAGGTTCTCGTCAACCCGTTTAGAAAATAGGACAGGTTCGGGTAGCAAATTCTGACTAGTTTAAAAATTCGGATTGGGTTCCGGTTAACCCAAAAACCCAAAATCAACCGGCATGACATGAGTCATGCTCTCCCCGTGCACCCTCCCCCCCCCCCCCCCCCCCAAACCGTATATTCGCTCCCTGCGCTCGCAGCCTCATGGCTGCCCTCGCACCAATGCGATTACCCGTGCTCGTACTTGTGCTAGCGCTTGCACCTGCATGGTTGTAACCTGGCAGCCTCACTGGTGCTCACACTAGAGCTCATGCCAATCTCACCTGCACTTGCCCAGACAACCGTACGTGCTCCCCCTCTCATGAGCGTCACCCCCCTCATCGGCTAGCCCTCTTGTGCTCGCCCCCTGCCTCATCTGGACTCAGCTTGCCTCACTCGCTCGCTCCTTGCCCTCATTGCCCCTGTGCTCGACTTCTCCTCATGGTTAGTTGGTCGAGTCGAATCAACCCGAGTTAGACTTGGGTCAGATTCAAGTCCAGATATCTTACCCATTTTGTAATTCGGTTCTACTTTGAGTTAGCACAATTGGACCCGAGTCAATTTCAAGATCGACCCAAAACCTATCCCGCATACTCATTTTGACACCCCTAGTTTGAAGAATAAAAATATTTGACTTGGATTCATATGAAATAGATTTATACTTTCCTTTTGTTATAATTTTATTTGATCTCAAGGAGACATTTTTAAAGAGTTAGAACATCATGTGATGTATCATGTTCCTAATGATCATGCATTTTCCAACATCATTAATGGATACTCAATAAATGTCACATCTTAATATTAAATATTCATTTATTAATTAATGCATTGAGTGTTATTAAGTCTTAGTTGACTTGGATAACAAGCAAATGGTGTATCTAGTTGGTCAAATGTGTTTGTTATAAACATGTTTTAATTGTAAACCCATTACTTAATACTATTCTTTCTACACATATCTTTTTTTTTTCCAAGACATACATTGTTAGGGCATTGTTTGGTCATATCAAGTTCAACAATTACTTGGCAACTAACAGCCTAGTCCAGTTGGCCTTTGCATTATCAATTTGAAATGGCTGGCCAAACAAATAACCTAGGCCATGAAAAATTATAGGTAAAAAAAGATGCGGTCTCAAATCAGGGAAAGAAATTCTAAAAGGAATGATAGCTGATGCTACAAATACATCAAAATGAGAGACCACTTGATTAATTTCATATAGCAATTGTAGACATAATAAAATCTATGGCCAAAAAATTGATAGCAATCTAAATCCTTAGTGTTTTTAATAAGCACATGTCTAGGGTCCAACAATATGATAGAAAGTCACCACAGAGCTTAAGATAAAAAGAAACATTACATATGAGATCCAGTTTAGGTCTCCTAATAGTAAATTTTTCCACCAATGCAAACTCGATAGGTGCAGCTGGAGCTTTTATATCTTCCTCCAAAATCCACAAAGTGGTCAACTTATAATGGGTGGTGGTTCCAGGAAAGACATGTTGAAGAACTATATAAAGCATCTTTGACTGGTTTAGATTTATTTTTACCAGTTAAAAATTTGGGGTTGGTAAGCAAACTATGATTATTGACCATTTAAACAACAAAAACCTTAGATTCTAATGGATCTAAGGGAAGAAATTGATGAAAGCATCCAGAAAAAAAAGCTCATAATAAAAACTAACCCTAGCTAGCCAGAGGCTAACAGAAGGGAAAATAACCAAAGGAACATGTAAGGAACTTCCCTAAAGCTGATGAAAAGATTTCCTAAGGAACCAGGAACACACTGTAGCAAGAAGTATAGAATTGGAGGGATATAAGAGGTGGCTAGAGAAACCCTAGCAAAGCGCAAGATGACTCGGAAAAAAGTAGCCGATTCATTATTAGTGTATGATATAAAAAATTTAACATAACTTTATTGGCTAGAAGATTTTCAAAATTTAAAGAATCAATAAAATAGGGCTAATCTAGCCTTAAACTTAAATTAACTTAATCATCTAATGCAAATATAAATTCATAACTAAATATGACAAAAATTAAACTTTATTAATACAAAATTATTAACATACTATTTAACAAGTAAAATATTTTTTTAAGAAAAAACATTATGATTAATTGAAATGACAATTTTGAAAGTAGGTCATTGATTCAAACAAAAAGAAAAATAATTTAGAAGGCAAATTTAGCCATTTTATATTTCTAAACCAGAAACATCATAAAAATTGAATATATTTGGAGGAGGATCTAGAAATATGGGAGACTTTCAAATGAACATTCTTTCCCCTCCTATGAGGCATGCTAATATTGAGTTATTAGAAATTAGATTTTTCTGAGGGAGTAACATCATTAGATCTAGTAAAAATACTAGGAATTCTAAGCTAATTCCTATCATGTTGAGCATTCTAATGCTGAAGTGCATCTAGAGTAGCAAGGTCATGAATAGACTTGAGCCTTTATTGACCATTAGTATCCTTAGAAGAAAGAGTGATATATGAGATGTCTAAAAGATATAAAGGTAAGGGAGGTTGAAGAATACTTTGTGGAGAAAATTAACATCTAGTGGCAAGTTTTTCTTGAGATTATTGAGGAGATGAGGGATAAATTCATGAGCGGCACTATCAGTATAAGAAAATTCATTATATGTAATGAGTAAATAAGAACAACTATCCATTAATGAAGAAATAAACACTATCTATCTTATGACTAAGATCTAAATTCTATATTAAATATCTTGTTGAAGACTAAGAAGTGTTCATGATTCACTCTAGATTTATAACGCTTAATTTATGTCATTAGTAAAAATGATTAAAGCATAATGAAAAGGAAGATAGAGTTGCCTCCATATTGACTTGGACATTGGTATGGTATATGCTTAAAGTGAGGGTTCCCTTCACAATTGATGGTAATTCTTTATTGCATTTGTGCATTTTCCTTCGCAAATGTTATACAAATGTAGATGTCATGCCCATGAAGTAGGTAATGTGGAACAAAGCTTGGTCTCCTCTTAAATTTGACACTATTCCAGTACCATCCCTCTTATAAGCCAATCACAATGATGTCTAATTGATTTTTTGACAAATTAATTTTTACTAAGACTATAATAGTTGATCTCTACTATATATGAATAAAGGGTGATTTAATATAAAATCCAATGTCATGAGACCACATTGAAATACTTATTATACTAGCATTTTTCTTGTTAAAATGATTGCTTAATAAAATTTAATGCTAAACAATTTTATTAAGGCATGTTTTGGATAAAGTAATAAAATAGAACATTTACTTAAAGGCCCACCAGGTATCAATGTTTACACCAATGATAATTTCAAATGATACAATAATTTTAGAAGCACATCATCAAGTATAAAAATAGATGGTTTTTTTTGGCAAGATGAAGCTAATAGATGTAATTGATTGGAGAGAAATAATCTACAAGGTGTAGAAGGTGAAGAGTTGTTGTGGAGGAAAAGAACAAAAGAACCGATAGGCATGGACACCATGCCAATTGACAAAAATAGAGTAAAGAAAGGGTTGCCCAAAGGTTAATTAGGGGAATACATGAGAAATATGGAAGGAAGTGGACGCCATCTTTTTGAGGTGTTGATGCCCAAAAGGTTGTAGGTAAGCTGTCAACAAAAAAGCTAGAGAAAAAAAAGATAGTCCTATTATGGATTCATAAATTATAGTTGGCAATTAGAGATGTGATAGCCTTTGGCAAGAGCTACTGCTACTAGAATCCAATTGAGAATGGGAAACGCGATGATAGTGGCTACATACTAATTGAGGGAGTGGAAGCAAGGGGATATGACTAGTGTTTAAAGTGGGTGGATGAAAATTCCATGAGAACTTCACCTAGATGGTAGGCATGATGAAGGCATTTGGATATGACTGATGAAAGACAAAACAAATAAACTAAATAGATTATATTACTTAGGTTTGGGGTTTAGTTCCTCCCGCACTAAAAGCACAATGGGTGATTTATTGTTGCTTTTACTTAGGATTCTAGGTGATTGGAGGGGCCATAACAATCATTACAGTTAAGAGAAAGAAAGAATACATATGTTTTAAAGGTTATATTTATAATGGTATTGTGTAGGGAAGTTGGAGTATAAGTATCCTCATTGATTCAGAATTAACGCCATAACAAGGAGGACTACAATAGTCATCAAAATGGAATTAAGGGACTGTAAGTGAACTTGAGATTATGAACCTAGGATATTTTTTTATCGAATGTTTGTGATTGCACAAATAATTTTCCAAAAAAAATTGTTTATAATCATATTGAACAATATTTAAAAAAAACTAATCTCAAACAAATAATATTCATATAATGTAATGAAATATTTCATTAATATTTAAAATAGACTATATTATGGATTTCACTCCATTCAAATTTAAAGACGAGCAAATCAAGTAAGAGAGAATACAACCACTAAACTACAAAATAAAGGGCTTGACAGAGATGAAATTTTTTTGGCATTGCTAAACTCCCGTTTCATCCAAATTAAAGCAGTCCAAATGATAAATTCTCATTATTATGGACGATAGCTTTTCTTTTTTGATAGAAATGAAATTTTCATCATTGAAATTTGTGTCATTGACTTCTTTTTAAAGAAGGAGAAGACAAAAACCTCCTCCAATCACTGAATAATTCCTACCTTTTTTTCTTAATTAGTAGCCCCTCCTCCCTACTTATCCCTCATCTCTCCATTTTTTATGATTATTGGGTGTTAAAACCCTCATTCTAGAGCTATGTTTATAATAGCAACCAACCATTTGCTTGGAGACAAGAGAAATTAAAAGATATTATGAGATCTACTGAAGTTGAATAAATTTCATAAAAATCTGCAGAAATTATTTACATGTATATTTAAAAATCTCAATACAACTATAAATAACAAAGTTTTTACATAATTTGTAAAATGTAAGGAAAAAATTTGGCTTGATAATTTTAAAAAACTTTGCACAATTTTTAGTTTGTTTTATATGTTCAATTGAAATATTTGATTGTAAATGACAAATTTCTTATAGAAATATGCAGTTTTATTGTTGTATTGGGCAGTGGCTGGGATTTTTTATCCGATTCGAGCAGATAGTTATTTTTAAAAATACTCAATAACACCTAAAGTTATCTTATTTTTATAAGAAACTTGATTTGTTTTAAAGTAAAGTATTAAAAATATATAAAAATACTCTAAATAAACATGTTTTTTTTTTAAAAATAAAAATATAAATAAGAAGACAAAATAAAGTGATCTTAAACAAATCCTTAAGATGTTTGAGAACGACCCGGAGATCAACTGTTTAGAAAATGTAGAAATGCATATTAATTAAATACGGAAACCTTTATTTCTACACATTCTAATTCAATGTAAGAAGATTAATAGAAGAAAGTAGAAGCTAGGCATATTTGTTGAAAAGCAACAAAAAAAAAAAGGCAAATCTTATTAGGCATCAATATAAATCATGCATTGTATAATAAACTAATAATAAAAGGCTACATTACATTACACACATTATTTGGTCATAGAAATACATTGAAGTGCCGATAGGCATTCATATCATTAGACTTTTGCTAAGGACTGGATCTAAATAATCATCCTTGGCTTTATTAACAACATTATGACCTGATTTAATTATTAATGACTTCATAGTACCAGATACCATCTCTTTCGATCCAGTTCTTGACAACTTTGATTTTATTATTATCTAGTGTATTATGCAAGCTGTTTATAAGCTCATTGGGCATTTCATATAGTACCAACTCTCTCAGTGAAGGGAGGTTCTCCATGCCTTGCACAATCTTTAATTCTACGCATCCTTTTAAGTATAGCAAAGACAATTCTTGCATAGCATCTCTTCTTATTTCGATGCAGTTTAGTTTATTTAGTTTAATTAGTCCCAATGTGGACAGTTTAGGAAACCAGCATTCTTGCAAGCATAACCTTTGCCCCACATACGCATCATTTTGGAGGTCCAGCAACAAAAGATTTGGTAATAGGCCAAGAACTGGAAGCGAATCTTCTGAAAGACAAGAACTGTATAACCTAACAGTCTGGAGCTGGAGAAGTCCCGAAAACCATTGTGGTAGTTTACCATTTGCAAATATACCACGTAATCTAAGTCACTGAAGATAGGGTGGTAGAGAAGGGAAGGCTTCCCAATTGAAAATGACTGACAGAGATTCTGAAAAGACTGACAATTTCTTAAGCCTCTCCATTTTACAAAGAGCAACTAACAATTCCTCACTTTGCCATTCTGTCACGCGTCCAATTTGTAACGATCTCAACTGAGTTAAATTCCCAATTTGCTTAACAATTTCATCATTTGCGGCTAAATATTTGATGGTTTGTAAATCCACAAGGTCACAGATCTTTCTGGGAGCAGTCACAAAAGAAATTTCGAATTCATTACCGTAAAGTACAAAATATTTACCAGCTAAAATGTGTCTCAAACGTTTCAGTTTTGCCACTGTTGAAGGCAGATTATCCAAATTTGTCTTCCAAACATCTAGAGTCTGTAAGTTGTGTAACCTTCCCAAGGATTTGGAAATTTTTTTAATCTTAGTGCCACGTAAGCCGAGATAATGAAGGTTGAACAGGTTGTAGATTTCCCTTGGTAATTTTTCTATTGGAGCAAAACTGATATCTAACACTTTCAAAAGCCTGAAGCAGGAGAAAAGATTTTGCAGCGTGAGGTTAATGAATGAAGCTTTGGGATCAAACAAAAAAATTGATCTGAGATGGTGAGAAGTTTCTAGTCGTAGATAACTCGCATTGTTTGATATAGCAAGACGCCGAATATCCCCACTCAATTCACCACCACGATACACCTCACAAAAATCATCTTCCCTGGATTTTGTCAAAAGGAAGTCTCTTATAAGATCATGAATGATGTATTGTAATTTTATTGGCTTGTAAGTTTTATGAGGGGTCTGAAGCAAGCATCTATGAGTAAGTTCATTAAGATATTCCTCGGCCACCTCCTCCAATGAATTGCTTCCTTGTTTCTGAACAAAACCTTCTGCAACCCATAGCCTTATGAGCTTTTTTCTTGGGATCTTGTAACCTTCTGGAAACATACTACAATATAGGAGACAACTCTTGAGATAAACTGGAAGATCATTGAAGCTTATCCTGAAAATATTGTAAACATTACGAAGATCAGTCGATCCAATGTTTAGGCCATCATATATCCTTTGCCACAATATTATGTCCTTGTCTTTAACTGATAATAATCTTCCAATGCACACTATAGCTAATGGTAGGCCTTCACACTTGTGCAGAAATTTTTGTGTCAGCTCTTCAAAATCGTGAGGATATTTTATCGTACCATCCCCAAACACAGTACGACAAAATAACCTCTGAGCTTGGTCTTTCTGCAGCGGCTTAAGTTCAATTATATGACATTTGTTCGTTGCATTTACTGCAACATCATAGACCCTAGTTGTTATAATTATTCTACTTCCAAGCTTACAATCTAGAAAGGCATTCTTGAGATATGTCCAGACTTCAGTGCTCCAAATATCATCTAGTACGATGAGATACTTTTTTTGGTGCAAAAAGGCTTGAAGAATTTGTACTAGATGTCGGTAGTCCATGGTGTTGAGTGATTGTGGAATTGCTTCCATCTTACCTTCATATAGGTCTAGGATGATATTTCTAAGTAAACCATTGATATTATATGTCTGGGTAACTGAGATCCATGCAAAGCTGTTGAAGCGAGAATCTTTCTTCTGCCTGTTATATACATTCGTAGCAAGTGTGGTCTTACCAACACCCGCCATGCCCCAAACTGCTATAACATATTGGCCGGTTTCGTTATCTGCTAACCAATTCTCTATTACATTTCTATTTTGCTCAATACCGTTGATCTCATTTTCAAGCTTGAAATGGGAGGATTTTGCAAAACGCCTAATTTGTCCATTATCATCTCTGGAGTTGTTTCCTATGGTCATTCTTTGTCTTGTGTTGATATCAAATTGTTTCCTCATATTTGTGAGGTTATTAAGCTTTATTTCTATTTTTTGTAGATGGTTGGCAGTTCGGTACCATGTTCTAGCGTCTCTACAAATATGAAGGACACTGTAGAAAAGGCCTTTGAAATCTTTTCGATGCCTTTCTCTTGTTAAATAAGAGTACTCATCGACTATATCTTCCACCTCAAATGCTATATCTCTAACTTGTTTCGCCCAAGCAGCAACTGTATGGTTATAGTCTTTCATTTCATCTATATCTTTTAGAGAGCCAGACATTACTGCAAATATACTCATTAAATGCTCGAGCCTACTATGAACTTCTGATAAAGGTGATTTTAGGGAGGTAAGCTTTGTCAAAGCAGTTCCTGCAATGGTGGAAGCAATATTTTCTATAACAGATAAGACAATTGCTTCCGCCATTCAATACTTGGTTTTCCTAATGGTTGGGGAATATTGTGTTTTCTGCTGGAATTAAACAACAATAAAATAAATATTAGAAGAAGCACCATAAAAGAAAATACTTCAACATACACAAAAGTTTTTTTTTCTATATTTTGGAAGGACATCTCCACCGCATGTAAATATATCCATCTATTTTTATTATTGATATAGGTCTTTTGAAAATATAAAATTTATTGTTGGGCAGAAATTGTCTAATTTGTAAGGAATTTCCATCCACAACATCAGTAGTCGATAAAATCTGAAACAATTTGAACATTTTTATGTTATTAAGGGATCATAATTTTTAGAGCAACAAATAAATATATGTTGTTTGACTCCAAAGAGATTTGAGAAGAGGTAGACAAGGCTGCATTGAATCTCAAGCTGAAGCAATATTATCAATGACCTAAAGGGACTCCTTACAAGAATATCAAAAGAACAAAAAGGTCTTTCTCTTAAATAGTCATCCAAGCCTTAGATGAAGTTATGTTTTAGAAATTGGTCAATGCATTTACTTCAAAGCAAACATGGAATAATCCAAATAGCCTAAAATGATGTAATAAATTTAAAGAATATTTTGCTTCAAACACTTCTGGATGAATTTGATGCTCCTAGAGATTTTGATGTATTATCTTACAAGAATCATGACAATGTTTAATCAACTATGAAGCTATTTAAAAAGTTTAGAGGATATTTGGGTTGTAAAAAAAAACTATATGCTCAAAGAATGACAAATTACAGCAGATTATAGTAGGTTTTGATGGAGTAAAAGGCTTGAAGTTTATGTTCATTAATAAGATTATGTAATATTTAATTAATGGTATATGAGAAAAGATTAAATATTAAATAAATAAGAATATCGAGTAAGCCCTCAAATAATAGATCGTGCTAAATGCAAGATCAAGAAGTTTACAAAGATGAGAACTCAACTACAAATGGCCTTTATGTGTGTGGTAAAGGACATGGCATTTGAAGAGGCCAAGGATTAGATCAGTCATGGTACATATGAAAGAAATAATCAATAAAGCCAAAACTCAAGAAATGGAATTACAATAAAGAGCCAAAATATCTTGGGTAAAATAAATCTCATATTTGGTATTATCTTTGCAAGAAAGAAGGACATTATTCTTTTGATTGTTTTCATAACGAAGATAATAAAGATAAAGCTAGTGTGGTTTCTAAGAAATAGGAGGAATATTTCTTCTTCCTTGCTTTCATAGGATAAAAATAGGAAAAGAGAAATAGTTAGCACATGAATATTGAAGCTAGCAATCATAAATAATGCCATAAAAGTTTGATCAAGATAATTATATATAAAATTGCTTTAAGAAAAGATATGTAGTTAAAAAATAAGTAACTTTGTATTTTAAAAATAAGAAAGAAGTCTGTCAAGATGAAAAGAAAGTTACAAAGGAGATACAAGTACTTTAGGCTGTTTTTCATGTTCTACCATCTCAGCACCATTTTTGAAGTAGAAGTAGTGGACATTAGTATAACAAGTCTAAGTGAACTCTATAAAGTGACTAATGAGCTTCACTTCAATTTTTTATATTAAAAAAATAAACCATTTAAATTTGAAGCAGATCCACAAAAATAGAAGTTAGAAAGGCACAATGAAAGAATCACAAATATGAGCACAAAACTCAATAAATAAAGCATATTTGTACTAAATGGTTCTATAAAATTTAGAAGAATGCAAAATTAGAAGTTGGAGATATACAAGCCTTGATTAATGGCAAAAGGATACAAGCAAAAGTTAGGCCTTAATTATGATGAAAGATTTGTTTTTTTTTTATTTTTTTATTCTTTGAGAAACTATTTGTTTGATAATTTCTCCTACTACATAAAAGGATTAATGTATCTACTAACTATGTGAAATCTATTTTTATGTGAATTTAATGAAGAGAAAATATATGTTGAGCAATTTTTAGGATAGATTAGAAGGGTCCATGAATCAAAAGGTTAAAAAAAAATCTGTATATTGCTTAAAGCAAGCACTAAGAGCTTGAGATACATTCTTATATCCTAATTCAAATAAAATGATTATTATTTAATGCCCATTTAAATATATTCTCTTTGTGAAGATGAATAAGAGAGGATGATCCTACTTAATTTCTTATATGTGGATGATATTTTCTTTATTTACAATAATCTTATTGTTTTGAAGGAGTTCAAAAAACCATAGTGTGAGAATTTGAGATGACAGATTGGATTGATGTCATCTTCCTCAAAATTTAATTGAATCAAAATAAGGAATGTATCTTCGTCATTCAAGAACCTTATGCAAAAGTGCTTCTTAATAATTTTAAGACAGATAAATGCAAATTGATAAGCACCTCGGTGGGATACAATATGAATTTATTCAAGGATGATGGCAATGAGGTGGATCCTAGCAATTTTAAATGTTTAATTAAATATTTGAAATTTTAATGTTAAATTTTCAATTTTGACTAGAATAATAATCTAAAATATAGTTTTTTTTTTTTGGGGGAAACCCACTGTCGGGCCTACGTGTTAATATCAAAAAAGGAGTACAAGGTCCTTAAAGGGACCTCCAGCCATATAGTTGATTACTCTAAGTGTAGTGCTTGAGATCGCAATGATACACCACTAGCTATATCACTTATACCTTAAATCATGAACTATTATACACCACTTTTAATGAATTTCTATCTGTTGATTACTCTAAGTGTAGTGCTTGAGATCATAATGATAATTTTCATACTCAATTAAATTTCTTGTAGTGGTCTATTGATGTTTAGGTTTTATGTCATACTCAATTAAATAATCTATGGTGGTAATTCAAAGAGACCAATTTTTCTTACTCACATCGCCTCACATACTTTTTCTGATTTTGCATATACATTTTCAAATATAATCAAAGCCTTCATGAAAGTGTAAAACACTAATTGGAAATCACTAATGTAAATACTTCAAAATTAAGAATATAAATAAAACCTGTAAAAAATTTAATGTAAGGGATTATGTGTTAATAAGAATCCATCCTAGAAGGTATCCTTCAACTCAATTTAGAAAATTTCAAGCTAGGGCATGTGAGGATTTTAATGTGGAAGACCTTATAATATACAAAGGAGTTAGCCAGCCTCAAAATGTATAAGATTATTCTTTTGCATGAAAGTAAAATCACTCTTTATAAGTGGCAAGACAACACATTCTTGGAGGTGGATCAACTCATCTTAGATAAAGTAGATCGTATTAGAGATCTCATTTTTCTTACGGGATGGAGAAAAAAGATACTTATTGAAGATGCTTGGCTTACTAGAGATGATTGGGAGGAGCTAGACTAGATCCTGTAGCTGACTATATAGAGTTTAACTCTTTAATAAATATTTCCTTGAGATCCAAGGAATTGGTGTAGCACAAGGAGCATCAAAAGCACTAGATAATAGAAAGGTCCAACCACCAAAACTTAATCTGGAAAAATTGTAGCTAATCATAATAGACTCATTAGTAGGTAAAATTAATAGGGAATTTTATTTATTTATTTTTCTACTTGATTATGTATGTGAAAATTTTATGTGGCATTGTACTTATATGTTTGAGAGACTTAGTGTTTATATTGTAGATTTTTATGTTTTAAATTGATAGTATAAATCAGTTAATTGTTTTAATAAAGTGGTTCATGCATGGAGTGAGTGGTTCACTAAGAAAAGAGATAGAGAAGAATGTAATAGCTGGCTAACTAGTAAAGGAGCAAGTAGCTATGGTGGTTATTAGTGTGGCCGCCCTAGTTATGACGGTCACTATTATGAGCTATACCCTTCCCCTTACCTCTACACTTCAAATTCAATTTGTGTTTTCATTTTAAATTGTATATAAAATTATTTACTATGAAATCAAGTGCTTAGTTTTTTTTTTTTTTTTGTTTTTTTTTTTGTTATTTAAGTTGGAGTGAATTCGTCACGCTCTCACAACACGCAACGCTCGCAGCTAGGGCTCTGGTTCCTCTCTGGGCGATTTTAGGGCTTCCTCCGAGCTTCGTTCTCAGGCTTGTTTTCTTGGTTTTTTCTTTCGATTTCGACTGATTTTCTCTCTACTTTTCGTTTGTGTGCCCTTTGTGGCTTTTTTGGTTGGGTGATGACGACCCCGTCGTCATCAATCCCTTCCTCTTCCTCTCTTACGGAGGGGAAATCGCGATCCTTTAAAGATGTTTTAGCAGGCCAGTCTGCTTCTTCACCTAAACTACGTTTTGTGCATTCTTCCTTTAAGGGTTGTCCGGCCCTGTTTTTTGAGGACTCTATTATTGAGCATTTAGCTGCTCCCTTTGCTTTCAGTCTGGTGGGTAAATTTATGCTGCGACGTCCTAATATAGATGTTATTAGAAAATTTTTTCTTAGTCTTAAGCTTACTGGTTCGTTTCATGTTGGTTTGCTGGACCAAAGACATATAGCCATTCAGCTATCGAATGATCTTGATTACAGCCGTATTTTCGCTAGAAGATCTTACTATGTTCAAGCTTGTCAAATGAGGTTGTTGAAATGGACTCTGGATTTTGATGTTAGGAAGGAATCTCCTATTGCTCCGGTCTGGATCTCCTTCCCTAATTTACGACTTCATTTTTTTAACCAGCAAATTCTTTTTGGTTTGGCTTCTATCTTTGGCCGTCCCCTTCAAACTGACCAGGCTACGGCTGCTGTTTCTCGTCCGTCTGTGGCCAGGGTTTTAGTTGAACTTGATGTTTCTAAAAAACATCCTGGTGAAATATGAATTGGCTCGGAGATTAAAGGCTATATGCAAAAAGTAGAATTTGAAAACCTTCCTTTATTTTGCTCTTATTGTAAGATGCATGGTCATATTGCTAATGATTGTTTCAAAAAACATCCCCACCTTAGGAAAGAGAAAGAACCTGTGATTGATAAAAATGGGATTATTGATCCTCCTCCGTCTAATTCTGTTCCTCTTCAGACCGATATTTCAGATCTCTCTGATAGCCCCCTGCCGATCACGGCTAATGCTCTGGTTGTTGCTGTTAATGAAGTTGCCCCTTGCATGTATGATCAGGATCCTGTTTTGGAACCTGCTGCTGGTTACGATAATAATGTGAAAATAGATTTACCTAATATTCCTGCTCTAAATAATCCTAATTCTCTGAACGATTCACAAAATGTGGGTGCTGAGAAGGTTTTTAATGAGATTGAGCATAATGCTTCTACATCTTTGATTGGACAGGAAATTGACATTGGTCCTAATATTATTATTCAATTACCTGTTGGCGAAGATGATAGAATCCTAGAAGAAGGGGAAATTTTGACTAGTGTGCATGGGCCGCATAATGATAAATGCAAGGAGGTTGCCATTTTGGAGGATGGTGGTACGTTCATGGAGGAGCTTGTTCCTCTTACCAAGGACCATTTCAATATCCCATGTGATAGTAAGACTCTCAACTCTTCTTATTATAGTAGTGATGTGTTTACTGATACTGAAGATCTTAATATTACTGCTAAAAATTTTGCTAGTAATGATAATGATCTGAGCTACATTAAGGTGCGTAGTAAAAGAGGGAGAAAACCTAAGAGCATAACTCTCCAACCTCCCAAAAACACCAGATCAAATACTTCTCATTAGTTTTTTCTTATTTATGTTTAATGCTATTGTGTGAAATGTGAGGGGCATTGGTTGCTCTTCTTCTAGAGTCCGGGTTAAAAATCTTTGTCGTGTGTACAATATTTCCATTCTTGTTTTACTTGAACCTCTTATTTCCACTTCTAGGTTGTTGGATACTTCTCAATTCTTAGGTTTTAATCATGCTATTGTTAATGTTGCTAACAAGATTTGGGTTTTTTGGAAAGATCCAATTAACATTGAGGTGATTGCTGATTTTCCTCAAGTTTTGCATTGTAATGTTGAATCTTTTAATTTCAACTGCTGCCTTTCTTTAGTTTATGCTGCCTCTTCTCTTTATAATAGAAAACCTCTGTGGGATCAACTTATTAATTTCTCTAA
Source organism: Dendrobium chrysotoxum (assembly GCA_019925795.1). NCBI lineage: Eukaryota > Viridiplantae > Streptophyta > Magnoliopsida > Asparagales > Orchidaceae > Dendrobium > Dendrobium chrysotoxum. Next base: position 28,204,191 of record CM034302.1, on the reverse strand, counting down.
GATTGGTAATTTTCCTTGGCTTGTTGGTGGTGATTTTAATGCTATATCTAATTATGCTGAACGGATGGGTGGGTCTTCTCCCTCTATTCGAGCTATGGAGGATTTCAATAATATGATTTTAACCTGCAATTTGATTGATATTGGTTTTATTGGTGATAAGTTCACTTGGAATAGGGGGCATCTTTGGCAAAGATTGGATCGGGTGTTGTTTAATGATTCTTGGCTCAATTCTCCTATTGTTTCTAATGTTCAGCACTTGAGTAGAATGTTGTCTGATCATTCTCCTTTACTTATTACTAGTAAATTTAAAGATTCTTCTTTTATTTCTAATTTTAGATTTCAAAATATGTGACTTCACAATGATTCTTTCTTTGAATTTGTTAAGCATAATTGGCAAGCTCCCTTACATCCTGACAACTCCATCACTGGTATGAGTAGACTTTGGTTGAAACTTAAAAGGTTGAAACAAATGCTTAAGTGGTGGAATTCCCATGTTTTCAAAAATATTTTTTCTAATATTAAGAACTCTGAAAAGCTTGTCTATTCCCTTGAGGCTTCTTATCAAGAGGATCCTTCTGATGGTAATTTGTCTCTTTTAAACAAAGCTAAAGAGGAGCTTTTTATTTTTCAAGCTCAAGAAGAGGCCTTCTGGAAACAAAAGGCTACTGCTAAGCATTTGGCTGAGGGTGATAGTAATACTAAATATTTTCATGCGATGGTTAAGAGAAAGAGGGCTAGAAATTATATTAATAAGATTACTAGGGAGGATGGTTCCATTACTGATAACCCTGTTGAAATTGCTAATTCTGCTGTTTATCATTTTAATTCATGTTTCAATAAGAATTTTATACCTGCTTTAATTGTTGATCATTCCTTCATTCCTTCTCTCATTTCTTCTGATGAGAATGTTGTCCTTACTAGGACTCCTTCTTTTGAGGAGGTTAAGGAGATGGTTTTTGAAATGAATAGTGACTCTGTTGCTGGGCCTGATGGTTTTACTGCTCTTTTCTTTCAAAAAGCTTGGTCTATTATTAATAATGATATTTTTTCTGCTGTGACTGCTTTCTTTGCGGGGATCCCTATACCCAAATTTTTTACTTCCACTTCTATTGTACTTATCCCTAAGAATAATCAAGTCAACAATTGGAACGATTTTAGACCCATTAGTCTATGCACTTTTTTTAACAAATTGCTTTCTAAAATCCTTTCTAATCGCATTGCTAGTGTTCTTCCTAAAATTATATCTCCCAATCAGATGGGTTTTGTGAAAGGTAGGGTTATTACGGACAACATTTTACTAGCTCAAGAGCTTTGTTAAGATTTAAACATAAAGGTGAGAGGTGGCAACTTAATTTTAAAGCTTGATATGGCTAAAGCTTATGATAATCTGAATTGGAACTTCTTATATCGTATCCTTGAGCTTTTTGGATTTGATTCTACTATCATTAATCTCATCAAGAATTGTATCGACAATGTCCATATGTCTGTTATTATTAATGGTTCTAATAATGGTTTTTTCAAAATTTCTCACGGTCTTAGGCAAGGAGATCCTATTTCTCCTTCCCTGTTCATTATAGCTGCTGAATTTCTGTCTAGAGGCCTGGCTAATTTGTTTGCTAGTAATCCCGTTCTTTATTTTAAAACCTCTGGTGGTTTTCCTATATCGCATTTATGTTTTGCTGATGATTTTATTGTATTTTCTAATGCTTCTAGGAGTAAAACTCAACTTATCTTGGATCTTTTGATCAGGTTTTAGAAGGTTAGTGGCATTACTTTCAACAAAAGCAAAAGTTGTGTTATTACCTCCAAGAGAGTCCCTTATGATCGTATTTCTGCTATTATTAATCTTAGTGGTTTTAATCATGCTTCTTTACCTATCAAATATCTTGGGGTTCCTCTTTTTACTGGGAGAAGGAAAGCCTACTTATTTGATGATCTCATAGTTTCGGTGCAAAACAAACTTTTCTTGTGGAATTCTAATTTTCTTACTTTTGGTGGTAGGATTACTCTTATTAAAAGTGTTCTCCTTGCCCTTCCGATTTATAGTTTTCAAACTATGTTTCCTACGAATGGTGTTTGTGATAAACTTCATAAACTAATTAATAAGTTCTTCTGGAAAGGCACTACCTCTTCTTCTAAAATCCATTGGGCTGCTTGGGACAATTGTTGTGGTGTTATAGAGGAAGGTGGTCTTGGCTGTAAGAATTTTTTTGACCTTAGCAAGGCTTTTAGCTGTAAACTTTGGTTTAAATTTCGCTCTAATATTAGCCTTTGGGCTAACTTTATGAATTCTAAGTATTGTTCTTTTCACCATTCTTCTATGTGTGTTGCTAAACAAGGTGATTCCATAGTGTGGAAACGGCTTTGTAAAATTAAATGGGATATGAAACCTTCTATTTCTTGGGGTCTTGGTGATGGTAATATCTTTTTTTGGCAAGACCGGTGGCTTGATAAGCACTCTGTTGACTCTATTTTACACACGGTTTCTACTTCGACTGCTAAGGTCAAAGATTTCTGGAGGAATCATTCTTGGGATTGTGATAAATTAGCTATTAGTATTCCCCAACACATCATCCATCATATTTCTAATTTTCCTATTATTGATGGTTCTAAGGACATTATTTTATGTGATTTCTCTAAAGATGGAAACTTTTACTTGAAAGATGCTTGGCATGCTTGTCGTACTAAAAATAATGTTGATAGTAGTTTTTCTTGCATTTGGCATAAGAGTATTCCTTCTACTATCTCTGTTTTTGTTTGGAGAACCTTACATAAGTTTTTAGCTACGGATGATAATCTTGTTAAAAAAGGTTTCAAAATGGCCTCCAAATGCCAATGTTGTTACCATATTGAGAGCATGCATCATGTTTTTGTCTCTGGCCCTGTGGCTGTCCGTACTTGGGTGTATTTTAATGATATTTTTCGGTTGAACTGTTTTAATAGTAAACTGTCTCTTAAGTCTTTACTGAATGCTTGGTTCACTAAGTCTAAAGGGCACATCCGTAATGTTATGCCTTGCATTATTCTTTGGTTTCTTTGGTTGGAAAGAAATAACTCTCTTTTTAACAATGTCAAAATGAACAATCTTAATGTGATTCAGCGGGTCAAAGACAAAATTTGTGCCCTCAAGTCTGCGAAGTTAATGTCCTGTAAGAACTTCAAAAATTATCTCTTTGTTGGGAAAGAGTTGGGCCTGTCTTTGAATGAAGGCCCTTATGTTTCCTGTACCCTTTGGATTAAGCCTCCTAAGGAATTCATTAAGTTAAATGTGGATGGGTGTTGCTATGATAATATTGGGGGCTGTGGTGGCATTATTAGAGATAATAATGGACATCTTCTGTTTGCTTTTGCTGGTCCGATTAATCAGGGTAATGATTGCATAGCTATCACCTCTGCTATTCTTCATGGCATTCAGGTGTGTATTTCTCTTGAGCTTGATAATTTAATCATTGAGGCTAATGCTGGTTTTAACTTTAATTCTATCTTGATGGAGGGGGAATCGGTGTGCTATTCTGCTCTCTATTATAAGATTAAAGAGATTAATTCTCTGCTGCTATCTCTTAATTATTCGTTTAGCCCCATTAGTAAGTATGCTAATGACTGTGCGGCTTGGCTTGCTCGGTGGGGCTGCCGGCTGAACTGCTTCACTGACATTGGTTCTGCTATTCCTGCACCTCTTCGTGGGTTATTACATTTGGATAAAATTGGTTTCCCCTATTTGGTTCATTAATTTCAGTTATTGTTGTTTTAGTTTTGTGGTTGGTTGCTCAATTTTCTCTGGTGTTGGTGTTCTGCAGCTGTTGTGCTGAGTTAGTTTTGTGTATTTATTTCCTTATCTTCCCTTTATTTTGGTTCCTATGTTGATCGATGCTTGCTTGTTATTTTATGCTGGGCGTTTTGGCTGTGTGAGCCTTATTTAGTTGAGTTATTGTTTTGCTAATTTTTCTGTGCAGTACCGTTGAGAAGTGTGGTTTGGTTGTGTTGATATTGGTCTGGGAGCTTCGGCGGTTGAGTCTGTTGTTGCGTGGGTTGGTCTTTACTCCAGCACCCCTGCTGGTCCCTGTTACTTTTCATTTCACTGATTTTCTTGTGACCTTAGTCCTACTTATCATCATTGATGTCTTCTTCCCCCCTGTCTTGCTTGGCTGGCTTTGCCAGCTGACTTTCTTCCTTTCCTTTTTGGTTTGCTGTTATTCTCCTTTTGCAGGTTGTGCTCCCTTTTTTGCAAGGTCTTATATGCCTGGTTTATGTGCTATTGCAAATTGGATTTTGGATGAGATGCAGGTTTGGATCAATCCGTTTTGGACTGCTCTCTCTTTTTGGGTGCTTGATCTTGTGCACCGTAGAATGTCCCTAGGTTATTTTGTACTGTTTCTTTAGCAGGGATCTCGAGCTCCTAGGTTTTTCTTCTTTTTTAATTTTTTTTGTAGCTCTTTTGAGCAGTAGTGAGCTTGAGGGCCCTTTAAGGACCTTGTAATTTTTCCCTTAATTAACACGTAGGTCCCCACCGAGGGGTTTCCCCCCCCCCCCCCCCCCAAAAAAAAGAAAAAAAAAAAAAAAGTTGGAGTGAATTCTAATTAGTGGCTTGGTTTGGTGGTTGGCCATATTAGAGGAGTTAAGTTATCTCTCTCACAAAATAATCTTTCATGATTTGAAAGGCTTTATTTTTCTATATTTTGATAATTGCTTTTTTTTGATTTTGTGTAGTTTTATCCCAAATTTGTTTAAAGATTATTATTTAAAAAAAAAATCCATAAAATCCCCACTTAGAGCAACTCAATGTAGTCAGCCAAACCATTGCTAAAGCCTAGCCTAACATTGTTTCAGTACAAATTTGGTGATACCAAACACCTCCAAAACATATATTAAGACATCCCACTATTATTATTGCAAAGCCACTTTTCCAATTTTCACGAGTCGAAACCTTGCCACTAAAAGCATAAACCCTAACTAGTAAAATTGGCTAAACTAGAATTTTCCTAAACTCAATCACTTATAAAATCCAAAATAAAAAATATCTAGACTCGTACCAAAATTATGAAGACTTTTGAATCATAACTAAACCTTCTTCCCTAACTTTTGTAAGTAATTTGAGGCTTTTAAGATATGAGTTATTTAAGAAAGCCTACTGTTGTCTCAAATTTGAAGCCAAAATTATTGGCTAACCCTTAACACACTCCAAACATACAATCCACCACAAAATTAACTCCACTAATATATTTTTCACCAACATAAAACTCTTGTAGCTTACAACCCAATTTATTCCTCTCCAAGTGGCCTGTCAAATAAGCCACACCACCAATATCACTATAAAATGGATATCATTATATAGGTTAGTCATTATTTAAAAGGCTAGGAGGGAGCAAACATGGATGGAATGTTGTTAGACAATTAGTGATGGTTGTAAAATTTTCCATTACGAGATGATTGATTGATCTAGTCTAAAAAGAAAATTAAGATTTGAAGGAAATGAAAGTATAACGAGTGGTCTTTAGGGGAAAAAAGATTAAATAATTATAGTTTAATCAATCAAATCTCATTGAGCAGGTCAATTTGTGCATGATTATAATTAATATTGAAGATGCCAAAAATGGAAAATAAAGTAGTTCTCTGTGTTCAGATGTTTTAAGGAAAAGGCATATTAATAAGAGCAGGCATCATATAGACATAAGTGATCCTGTATAGGTGCTCATCAAATTGGAAGAGTAATGCAAAAACCCAGAATGTATGTCTTATAATTTCATCAATTTTTTATGACTAGCTTCTCAATTCAGTTTCATAATAAGACTAAAGCAACTTTCAATTATTCATTTTATAAGGAAATTATATCTTATATTTAGACTATACTATAAATAATAGCTTCACAACACTCTTTCTAGCCTATTATAGTGATTATAACTGCTACAAAAAAGCTGGATTGCCTTGTTCATCTTTCAAAATCTGGACATATTTGGTTGTTTGGTTCTTCTGATTTCTAATGTGGCTTGGAGTATTCCTAATGCTATAAACTTTAATGATGTTTCCTTTTTCATTGGGATTATTGATCTTGTATTGCAATGGTTAGCCAGCAGCAGTGATATTCATGGTTTATTATTCTTATGTTTATGGAAGGCTGATCATAGGTGGAAGCTTCAGATTACTGTATCCTTTTGGTCTTTTAATTTGCTTTATGCTATTGTTGCCCAGCTTCTATATTTCATCTTTTGGTTTGGTAGTCCTTCTTTTTTTCAGGTCTCTGTGGACAATTATTTGGAGCACAAGCTGGAATTTTTTGATAGAAACTTTGGGATGATGTTTTGGTCTTATTTTCTTCCCTTTTTTTGGGTTCTGTCCTCTGGCAGACCTAGAATGTTATTAGGTAATTTTGTATCTATAGTTTCGGGGAACCATTGGCTCTTAGGTTTTCTTTTTAATTTTGTTGTTGCTCCTTCGAGCATTAGCGAGCTGAAGGTTCCCTTTAAGGACCTTATAACCTCCTTTTTTAATTAACACGAAGACCCGACGGAGGGTTCCCCCCCCCCCCCACCCCCAAAAAAAAAAAAAAAAAAAAACTGCTACAAAAAAGCTAGTAGTGAGTTTAGGACCTTTATAAGACCAACATGGTTGGTATACGCTGCATGTTGGTATACGCTGCAAGGGATTCTACAACAATTTTAGAACTACCCCCCCCCCCCCCCCCCCCCCCCAAAAAAAAAAAAAAAAAAAAAAAATAACTGCTACAAAAAAGCTAGTAGTGAGTTTAGGACCTTTATAAGATCAACATGGTTGGTATTCGCTGCAAGGGATTCTACAACAATTTTAGAACTACTGGGGAAGGAAATCACAGTGGTATCTTTAGCAGCAGATTAAACCACTATTAATTGCTTAAAAACCTCTACTAGCTAATACTACTTTTATTCCATCTTTTAGTAGTGTTTTATAATTCATTATTTATGTCTTTTTATTTTGTGCATAAGAATTCCTTGAGAGAGCTCATGTTGAGATCAAAGGTTTCTTTAGGATCAGTTTTTCTTGCCTTTTTAATTTTAAAAATGTTTATTTTTTATGATGTACATATATAGATTTTAAATGCGAATTAATATACTTTGTAGAAATATTCAAAATAACTTTTAAGTATTTTAAAACATTTTAAAAGTAAATACCAACACTTAGGTTGTTGCTAATTGCTACCTCCGAATGCCATATCCACCACATTTGGCCAACTTTTGTCACCATCTTTATTTCTTTGTCGACAAATACGCAATCACAACATATATTTTTATTTAATATTTAGTAAAAATTAAAAATTATATTTCTATGGTAATAAGTATATTTATTTTAAATTAAAAAATAACTAAATTTAAATTAGAAATAAGAGTAAAAATTAAAAATAAATTGTAACAAACACTATTTTGCCAAGTCCTTTGAGGTTTATACGACAGCCAAGTAATTAGCTAATCTAATCTTTAGGAATTTTAGGTAAAGTGACTAAAGGATAATCACAACATGAATATTTCATTTAGATGTGGTCTATGTAACAAAGTTGAGGTTGGCCAACTTATATATGGGTAAGCGGGAGTTGAAGCTTTAGTTTTGAACTTGTTGATGCTTATTTTCCATGTTGAGGATTTTTGCAGGTCTTGGATTTCTTTGCTCTTTGTGTACTGATCACTTGGTTCGCTTAGTGAATTTTCTCTTCATTATGCTCCTATTGGGATCATTCCTATTGTGTTTTTGGTGGTGTTTGACGTTCTCTGGAAGTTGTGGTGATTGGTTGTGGTGTTTTATTCCTTCTTTGTTTCTGAGTGCTTAAAAGTTTATTAAAGCTTGGGTTAATTTTTCGGGATTTGGCTACTTGCCTTCCTTTTTTTTTCTTTTCTCTTGTAATTAGATAGGGATATTTAACTCTTTTGGTTTTTTTTTCTTCTTTTGATGTAGCTCTTAGAGCATTTAGTGAGTTTTGTATCCCTCGAATGATTTGTAATCTATTTTTTTTTATGATTAGTGAGTTTTGGATCCATCTAAGTACTTGTAATCCTTATTGTCCATGTAATCCATATATATTTTTTTTCGGACATAGATTTTGCTATCTTTGCTAGCTTGTGTACACCATTTTAAATTTTTTTCTTAAGAATATAATAAACCTCTAGAATATCTCACCTAAAAATGGTTTCATTAGTATATTTCCCACAATTTTCTTCTTTCAACATCTTTATCAAGGAGTATAAAAATAATGAACTTTCTAACACCATCAATTTTATACAAAAATAGTAATAACATCTATCCTTTGGCAACTTCTTGTAGTTGTTTTTTTTTTTTTTAATATGTCATTTTTATCTTTGGCATTAGTATGTAAGCAGCCAATAGTACTCTTTCTGTGCAAGCATTTGTATGTATTCATTTTATCGAAAACAATCATGTATTTGACCCTATTCCAAATATCAAATGACTACAAATCCTAAGCACACATGACAATCATGATATCTCAAGTTAGATTCTAGTTTATGTACTTTCATTATTCATGGGATTATATACGCTAAGATCTCAGCTGTATTCAATATTTCCTTGGAAACTGCATCTACATGTACTCTTCAGTTAGATAATGATGATCTTTTATTCTATCCTCAAGTGCTTGGAGACAATGCTACACATTAATATTTTCTTATAGAACAACCCACTTTTTAGTTTCATCCTAGAAAGAGGCAATCTCTTTAAATTAACTCTCTCTCCATTAACTTTATCTCTATTTCTGCTACTTAGTTCTACTTATTTTCCAAGTTTTTACATAACAGCAATTCTTCAAAACTTTGACAGACGTTTGAGCAGCAATTCAACATAAATAGTGCTTATACATCTTGTTTCATATGATTAAGCCTAAGCTGATATATTCAAATGTACTTATTGGATCTTCTATACTTCGTCATAAGGACCTCCATATTTATCAGATTGTAGTCTTTCTTGTTTTAGGAAATAGTATTCAATGAATTTGTTCTTTAATTCTATTAATTCCTTGTAGTTTTTTTTTTAAATTTAACTTAGAATCAGATTAAATGTCGAATTTATTTAAATTGTTTCTTTCAACTATTTGGTTGGGTAGATTGGCTAATACTTTTTATAAAATTTTCCCTAATATTGATAGGCATTTCCCCTGTTCAAGTGATTAAGATTGATACTCAAAGGAGAATATCTAGATTAACTTCATGTCGTTTAATATCAAATCGAGAATTTTATATATACAGAGAAGACATTTGATAATAGTACTCATCCAAAAGTATATAACCCTTAGGTGTAATTACTCATATTCAATGATTTTAACAATACTACACATTAACATGAACTAATTCTCAAAATAGAAGGAAAAAGAAGGATAGTCACTTACCTGAAACCTTTTGATTTTCCAACTTAGAATGCTAATATGAAGTTTGCTTCTTGGTTCAGCCTATTTAAATATGTGTAGAGATTCTTGCTTCATATGTTGGTTCTCTAGCTAAGAAAGCAAAGGAGCACAAATAGATGCCTTAAGTGCATTGTTTCCTAAGTATTCATTGCTGGGACTACTCAAGAAAAGTGCTTAAGATCTTATTGTAAAGAGGAAAGAATACATTCTTATGTATTACTATCATCTTTGTCCAACTTTTTACTTCGAATGTCATTTAAGCCCAACCTCAATAATAATGAAGTTTTGAATGTGTTCCCCCCCTAATGCATGCACAAAATTATTAATTCGAGCACAATATTTTCTAGCTTTGATTTGCAGACTTGTTGTTCGTCCTAGATTTTTTTCAACCCACCCAATTTTCTCCAAATTTCTTATTTCCTCTAATATTTTTGGCAAAAACTGCTTAAACTCCTCATTTGCAAGCAAGTGTTGGATCTTTTTTTTTTTTTTTTTTTTGTGGCGACACAGGATCGTGCTAGCAAGTATTATCTTAACTTATGTCTATTAAATTTATGATCTTTATGAGAATTAATTATTATTTGACTTATTTAGCATCTCATTAGTTTATATGGAATTAAATTCATATTTTGAGAATTTTAGGTTTTATTTGCGACAACTTTAGTACTGATTTTCTTTTTAGATCACAATCATAATTTTTGTTCGACAAAGTGAGTGATCAGACTGTTAAGAAAGTTTTATTTAAGTTGGTTATGTAATGAGTGAATTTTATAAATTCTATAAACAACTTTTACGTGAAACAATTTTTTTCTAAACTTTAATCTTAATTGACTTATTTTATGTGAATGCCCACTAACGGCATATAGAAATCTGTAATATAATATATTAATCAATGTTACAGTATGAGATTTCCATTGATCATTATGAGATTTCCATTGAATTGAATTAATGTCACCCAAAGTGGCATTTACTAAATTAATTTATTTAGTTTAAAAAATTGAATAATAAAAAATGGCTTGCCTAAATCTATGATAAAAATAATCGAGCCAAAGGATAGCTAATTTTTGGTCAAATTACAAAATTTACTTACACGGGGTTATGAATTTCATATAAATGAAGTAGCAATCCATTCGTAATTTGGTACTCTTCTTTCATTAAAAGATACAACATAATATAAAGAAAAAAATATATTAATAATTACAAAGTAAACAGCAAGAACCACATAAGAACATTTCCATTAACTTCAATAATAATAATTTAACATCTAAATTGACTATTAACAGTTCGAACAAAAGAAATGACAAAATAGTGCCCAAAATTGTTGTAGATGATGGAATGTGGACGTATGGCTATTAACATATTTTAATATTTCTAAGAAAGTCATAACTAATGATATCACTTTCTTTTAAATGTATTGATGATGGTGATGATATTAGGATTCTAGGAATATGCTATGAAAATGATATTATGATATTACAAGTTGAGATAACTTTTAAAATTTGTAACTTATATGAAATGTTATCTTTAAAGTTTCATTTAGGATGGATTTTTTACTGCTTCTTAAAATAGCTTATTAGTACACAGTTTTTGATTTATGTACTAAAAAATTGCTTTAAGAAGCATTAAGAAAGCTGTTCCAAATGAAACCTTAATTTTTTATTGATAATGGAAAGTACTTGTATATTCAGTATAAGATTACCAACTTCTAATTATGTTCATATGTGTGCTAAGATAACATGAAAGCCAATTATATCCTACATATATTGTGAGGCTGGTAGCATTTATCAAAAAATACTCTTATTTTAGTAATAATAAGCAAAACTAAATACGTGCAATAAAATTCAAATTATTTTAATGGAGTTTTCATATTTTGGACCTATGCATGGCACAAGATCTTACAGTTGGAAAAAGTTTCAACTAAAACTTTCAATTGATATCTTTTTCATAAATCATATTACGATATTAAATATTGAAATTTTTAATGTGCTTGAAGAAGATGATTGAAATTCTTTGGGTAGAGGAAGTTGAATATCGTGTATATCGTGTATATTCAAAAATAATATATGAAATTTAGCTGATAATTCTTTTTCTTTTCTTTATTTCCCCTTTTGTAATTATGATTTTTTTCTCTGTTCTTCTATTATTTGAAATATTTTCTTGTATTCTTTTCAATGTTCAGTACTCAATGCTAACATAAATAGTAATTTTATTGTTAACGCATGCAAATTTCACTTTTCATGGACAATAATAGCCCATGATGTGTATATAGAGGAGAGAAGTAGAGGAAGTTGAATGTTTGGTATCTTGTCTGTCTTTACTTTATGTAGATTTAGAATTAATTAATTAAATCAACTGACAGTTTATTTTTTTGCCCTTTTTTGTCATTGATTTTTTCTCTTTTTTTTCTTGGTTTGAACTAGGGGGTGTCAATATTTGACCCGACTTGAAAACTCGATCTGAACCCAACCCAAAAAATTCTGGGTTTGGGTTTGAAAGTTCGAAAGGGATGTTAAGCCCTAGTGAACAAGTCCCGAGGCTAACCAAGAGGGGGGGTGAATTGGTTATTTAAAAATTTCACGATAACAACAACAATCTTTTCGACACTTAGCAGCGGAAACAAGTAAACAAGAACGAAAAGATCAGCCAAAGAGATTCACCCAAGCAGTTTATATTGAAAAGTAAAGTGCAAAACTGAATCAGAAAAGCAAACCAGATTTTATAGTGGTTTGGTCAACTTGACCTACGTCCACTCCCCGGAGCCTCCCCTCCGGGTATTGCACTAAACAAAAGTGTCTCTCCTTTTGCTCCCACAGCAAGGCTGAGAAGCCTGTACAAAACACCTCCTTTTCACCACACGGTGAGGCAGAGAACCTGACCTCCTTTCGCTTCCTCCTGAAGCAGGCAGAGAACCTTCGAACTCCTTTTGCTTCCACCTGAAGCGGGCAGAGAACCCCGGATCTTCTTGCAAACGATCCTCCCACGAAGAACACCGACTAGACGACAGATGACGAGCGGAGAAGACGACTCTGATCCGTGCTTGGAGCAACCTTAGTGAATCCCTCACTAACTCCCCCTCATAAGATCTCTTCTCTCTCTCCCAACTCTCTCTTCTCTCTAGGGTTTCTCAGGGAAGGAAGGTAGCAAAAGATTTTTTTTTAAAAATTGGAAAAAGTTCTTTTAAAGGAGGGCTTAAAATTTGCCCTAAATCTCAACTGGTTAGCCAAGATCGTCCAGGACGATCGGTAGATCGTCCTGTACGATCAGTTCAAATTCAGCTGATTCAGTCTGGACGATTAGGCTCTTCTGGACGATCAGTAGAAAAAGTTGTTCATATCGTCCCGTACGATACTGCGATCGTCCGGGACGATTAGTGCAAATTGAGGAAAATCATCCAGAAGACAGTTCGGGTCGTCCAGAGAAATCTGTGCTGGACGACCAAAAAATGACTTGATCATCCAGGACGATTTGGACATCGTCCTGTACGATTAGTTCAAAAAGGCCCAAAATCGTCCTGAACACAGTTCGGGTCGTACAGCTGAAATGCACAAGACGATCACGATCGTCCGGGACGATCCTGCGATCATCCAGGATGATGTGATCGTATCAATTAAATATTAATTGCTTTCCTTAATTACCAGACTAATTTAGGCATGATTGTAGTGAATCGTCCAGGACGATACACGTATCGTCTGGGACGATCAGACCAAAATTCTTAAAATAAAACTTGCCTAACTTAATCTGGCGGCTGGGAATTTCTGATTTGAGCATATCGTCCCGTACGATCCAAATATCGTCCAGGACGATCTGCTTAACCAGACCCTCTTAACTTAGTCGCCCTAATTAGGGTTTCAGTTTTAACTGGATCGTCCAGGACGATGCGACTATCGTCCAGGACGATCTGAACAAAAATTGAACAGAAACTCTAACTCACTCAATCTCTCCCCCTGAATGTGTGTGTGCAAGGTTACTTAGCTAGGGGATCAGTTACATTACAATTGACTCAATAAAAGGAAAAATCATACATTTGACACACTTGGACCCGATCTTGAGTTGGCTTGAGTGGCTCGCGGTCTTTTGTGCCTGAAACAGATTAGCCAAGCAAAACACACTGGAAACATGTTTGTCATCATCAAAACCAGATTTGCAATAATCTCCCCCTTTTTGATGATGGCAAACATTTGTAAAGTAGTCTGAAAATAAAAGTAAACTAGGAGATCAAACAAAATAAACATTTTTTAAATTTTTATTTAACAGCTCAAACAATACAGAAAACATGACTCAGAAAACAGAAACAGACACGACTACAACTGACTCCCCCTTTTGACATCACAAAAAGGAGGAGGGAAAAATAGAGCACTGAATTAAAACATAAAATAGAATAACTACAAAAGCAGGAAACTAAAATAGAGGTGGATCCTGATCGGAAGGAGGAGGTGGTGGTGGAGGATTGAGGTAATGGTAAATGGCCTAAAATTGAGCTCCGAACCAGGCCATGTCCTGGTCATGCTGCTGTTGCTGCTGCGCAACATAGTCCGTGAAACGTGCCTCCCACTGGTCAAAGTGCTGCACCAGGTGGTCAAAAGGAGAGGCAATACGAAGGGGAGCAGGTGCCTCGGCTGCAGCAGGAGCAGGAATGGCCGCTTCTTCCTCTTCCTCAACATCCGGGGCGGGCTCCGGATGTAGTCGGGTGCTGTGGAGGACATGGAAGGCATTGTTGGTGAGGAAGTGAGTAGGAACATCTGGGGCTGCAGGATATTGCAGGTCATACTTGGTTTCAAGAGCATAGGCAATGAGATGTCCTAAGGCTAGATTTGGGCGACGGCAATGACCTGGATCCCGAATGGTGGTAAGGTGCTCAAGGTATCAGATAATGAGATCGGCGGCATTGAATTCCCTACGGGCCATGATGTAGTAGGTAGTCAAGGACAGGAGGGGGGTGATGTGAATTCGACCCCCCGCCTTTGGAATGACGGAGGAACGAAGAACATGTTGGATAGTCCTGGCGTCTTTAAGAAGTGTGGAACAGGCATTGTCATGGTAAGGGGCATTGGTATTGCGGAGGAAATGATTGGCGACACTCCAATCATAGTCTGGGTCGGTGGTAAGGGTGTGGAGTTTGTCGCCAGTGATGGATAATTGGAGAATGGTGTGAAAGTCCTGATAGGTGAGTTCAACAGGGCACTGATTGACATAGGACCGGAGAGTGGAGTAGTCAGCAGTAATCCGTAGGTTCGCGAAGAAAATGCGAAGAAGTTCGGAACTAAAGGGAAAAGCGAGGGTGAGGATGAAGGTGAGGGAGGTGTGGGCGAATAGATCAAGGACAGGATATGTGAGTGTACGGGGATTTACTATTTTTGAAGGCGTGATCCCCACCTCGCAGTATCGCTCAAAGGCAGCCTGATCGGCTGCATTAGGGAAGCGAGGATAAACCGGCCCCCGGGAGGAACTGGCACCCTTCTGACGGGAACGCTTGCCACCAGCCATGAGGAATTGAGAAAGTAAGGAGTAAAAGTGGAGTGGAGAAAATTGGTGTGAAAAAAAGCTCAAGAAAACTGCTGTTTATAAAGAAAACGGACTTATCATCCCGTACGATCGAGACATCGTCCGGGACGATCGGGGCATTTATGTCGTCCTGTATGATTGGTCAAAAAGGTGGTCCGATCGTCCAGGACGATCAGATATCGTCCGGGACGATTAGACACAGGCGATCGTCCCGAGGAGTCAGCTGGACGACCGTTGACGAAAAGGTATCGTCCCGGACGATTAGGTGGATCGTCCAGGACGATTTACAATAAATATGTCGGACGGGCCGAATTTGAATCGTCCAGTGGCTTGACAGGTGGATCGTCCGGGACGATAAGGGGATCGTCCAGGACGATGGGCTCGTATCAATTAAACATTAATTGCTTTCCTTAATTACCAGACTAATTTAGGCATGATTGTAGTGAATCGTCCAGGACGATACACGTATCGTCCGGGACGATCAGACCAAAATACTTAAAATAAAACTTGCCTAACTTAATCTGGCGGCTGGGAATTTCTGATTTAAGCATATCATCCCGTACGATCCAAATATTGTCCAGGACGATCTGCTTAATCAGACCCTCTTAACTTAGTCGCCCTAATTAGGGTTTCTGTTTTAAATAAATCGTCCACGACGATGCGACTATCGTCCAGGATGATCTGAACAAAAATTGAACAGAAACTCTAACTCACTCAATCTCTCCCCCTGAATGTGTGTGTGCAAGGTTACTTAGCTAGGGGATCAGTTACATTATAATTGACTCAATAAAAGGAAAAATCATACATTTGACACACTTGGACCCGATCTTGAGTTGGCTTGAGTGGCTCGCGGTCTTTTGTGCCTGAAACAGATTAGCTAAGTAAAACACACTGGAAACATGTTTGTCATCATCAAAACCAGATTTGCAACAAGGTTGACCCGAACCCGGACTGGGTCGGGTTTAGGTTGACTTTTTTGACCCGTTTCAAAAATCGGGTCAGGTTCGGATTGACCCGAAAACCCAAAAATGACCCGGAATGACTCGGCTGCCCGCTATGCCCGTGAAGCCTTCTCGCTCTGCCGTGTGCCGCATTGCTCTGCCTTGCATCACGTTGCCTGCCCGCGATGTCGCTGCTCGCAATCTCACTACCTGCGAGCAGTTGCGGCGCTGCCGCTGTCGTGTCTGCCGCGCGACACTTGCTGCCCGCCATGCGACGATGTCATGTAGCATCGCCTGCCATTGCGGCTACCGCTGCAAGCTTCCGGAGACACGAAAAAGCATCATTTCTGCTACTGTCGAACCGGAAGAGGTCAGGTCAGGTTGACCCGAACCGGAAGCGTGTCGGGTTGACCCGAACCCGAAGCGGGTCTGGTTCAAGTCCAAAAAACTGACCCATATGCAAAAGTGGGTCGGTTCGGGTTGACCTGAATAGTGTCAGGTCAGTTCCGGGTTCAACCCGAACCCGACCCGTGAGCTGAAATTGACAAGCCTAGTTTGAATTATCTTGTTTTTTTTCTTTTCAATGCTCCACTATTTAATGTCAACATGAATAGTGATTTTATTTTTAGTGCACATAAAGTTTACTATTCATGCACAATAATACCTTAGAATGTGTGGATAAAAGAGAGAAGTTGTGAAGCCCTAGAATCTAATTTGGAAAAATTATTTTTTTTACTTTTAATATATAACAACCAGAGCTACCAAATTTATTTTATCAATATAAATATTAGCATAAATAAAACTATTGTTCAAAAATATCAATATATGTATATATATATATATTCATTTCTCCAAAAATCATGTATACTAGCATATAACAGTTACGTGTCCCAAGTACAAAAGAATTGTTAAAATATAGAAAGAAATCAACTAACAGTAAATCTAAAGAATCCTGATATGATCAATCTCACACACCTGATCCTCTGCCCTAACTTGAAGTTATTTAAATGACATATAATGTGCTAAAATGCCTAACTAGTACCCAATCCTTCAATTAACTCCAATGTACAATAAAGGACCAGTATGCATATCATACATCATTGGTTTTGTTTCAACAACTTACCCAAAGGTGTGAAAAAAGAAACTCGGCTCTAGGGTTTTTTGGTTCTCTGGCATTTCTGCGGCGTTCCCCTCACGTCTTCACATCTCCCGGTGTCATCCCCTCGGTTTGTTCACGGTTTGGTGATTTCTCTCTACTTTTCTTCTTTGTTTATTCTCACTGCTGTGTTTTGAGGTTTTTTCTGAGCTTTTTGGTGGGGGGTGATGACCTCTCCAACGTCGCCTATCCCGGCTCCTGTTTCGCTTCCTGGTTGTAAGACTCATTCTTTTAAGGATGTTTTGGCGGGTTCAACTTCTTCTACTTCTGTTAAGTTTGTGGACTCTTCATTTAAAGGATGCCCTGCCCTAATTTTTGAGGATTCCGTTATTTCGCAGCTAGCTGCACCTTTTGCGTTTACCTTGGTTGGGAAATTTGTTCTTCGTTGCCCTAACCTTGATGTAATCTGAATGTTTTTCTTTAGTCTAAAACTTACAGGTTCCTTCCATATCGATTTGTTGGATCCGCATCACATTGCTATTTAACTCTCTAACGACTTGGATTATAGTCGCATTTTCTCTAGGAGAACGTATTATATTCAAGCTTGTCAAATGAGGTTACTCAAATGGACCCCAGATTTTGACGTTCGTGAGGAATCCCCAATTGCTCCTGTGTGGTTTTCCTTCCCTAATTTACGTCTGCATTTTTTTAGTTCGCAAATTATTTTTGGTTTGGGCTCTATTTTTGGGCATCCTCTGCAAATCGACCAAGCTACGGCTTCTCTATCTCGTCCCTCAGTTGCTCGGGTTTTAGTGGAGATGGATGTGTCCAAGAAACATCCTAATGAAATTTGGCTTGGGTCGAAATATAATGGCTATTTCCAAAAAGTGGAGTTTAAAAATCTACCTATCTTTTGTTCTCATTGTAAGATGCATGGTCATGGAATCAAAGATTGCTTTCTTTTACACCCTCACCTTCGTAAGGATAAATTTTTGGCTAATGCTATACCAGTTAACAATGACAATATGGATGAGGAGGTAAATGTGGCTAATCCTTTGAGTGTTGAGGGAGTTATAACTCCTTTGGAAAAATAAAATGGGGCGATAGAGGGCCCTATTGTTTTGAATCAAGAAGAGTGTAACAAGGCTTGTCAAGCTTCTCTGGCTCCCCAAGAAGTCTCTAACCTGTGCTCTGATAAAAAAATTGGAAAGGAGGTTGAAGAGCATATGATAAATAATAATCTTTTTTCGAATAATAATTCTTCTTCTGCTACTATTACCTGTGCTCCTAACGATGATTTAACTGCTAAGGATTCTACTATGGTTACTAATATCTGTTTTGATTTACCTGTTATTTCCCCTACTAATCCTATCCAGAATGGTGGCGTTGTGTTGGAAGGTGTTTCTTTTGTGCAGGAAACCGAGAGGGCTATTAATGAAACTAATGTTTTACCTCATCTACTTAATGGAAACACTGAAATCCTATTTTAGGAAGATGATTTGAATTTGGTGGTTGATATTCCACTGATTGGTGATTGCTTGCTTGATACTACGGTTAGGGAAAATGATAGTATGGAGGATAGTATGTTTTTTGAGGAGGATGTTTCTTTACAGGTTAACCGAGGGGTTCATCTTTGTAAGTCTCCTTCAACCTCTAACTTTAATTGTGATGCTTTTATTGATTCTGATGTTTTGTGAATGATTCTAAATGCTTTACTAAAGATGATAGTGATACTAGTTTTATAAAATTTCAAAGCAAAAGAGGGAGAAAGAAACACAATGTTATTTTGCAACCTACAAGGAATACTCGTTCACATACTCCTCATTAAATGGTTTTTTATGTTTAAGACTATTATTTTGAATGTGAGGGGCATTGGTTGTCCCTCTTCTAGAATTCGGGTTAAGAGCTTAGTTCATGTGTACAATGTGTCTATTCTTGTCCTTTTAAAGCCTCTTATTTCTAATTCAAAGTTGTCTTGCACCTCTCGATTTTTAGGTTTTCCTAATGCTATTTTGAATGTTGCGAATAAGATTTTGGTTTTTTGGAAGGATCCCATCAAAATTGATGTTATTGGTGATTTTACTCAAGTTTTGCATTGTAAAGTTGAGACCTTTAATGTTCATTGTTGTGCATCCTTTGTTTATGCGGCTTCTTCTTGTTACACTAGGAAAATTCTTTGGGATCAAATAAGAAACTTTAAAAATATTTGCACGTTACCTTGCCTTGTGGGAGGTGACTTTAATGCTATTGTGAATCCCTCCGAGAGGCTTGGAGGTTCCTATCCTTCTTTCCGGTCCATGGAGGATTTTAGCAACATAATCTTAGATTGCAACTTAATTGATATTGGGTTTTCTGGCAATAATTTTACTTGGAATATAGGCCACTTGTGGCAATGTTTGGATTGTGTCCTTTTCAATGAGTCCTGGATTAATTCTTTTACTACTATTAGTGTGCAACATCTTAGTAGAACTCTTTCTGACCATTCGCCCTTATTAATTAGCCTGAATGTTAGACAATTAAATGGTTCTTCGTAATTCAGATTCCAGAACATGTGGTTACTTCATGATACCTTTTTAGATGTTGTTCAAACCACTTGGCATGCTCCTTTACATCTGGATAATTCGTGTTTTGGGATGAGGAGACTTTGGTTTAAGTTGAAAAGATTAAAGCAGATATTAAACTGGTGGAACCATAATGTTTTTAAAAATATTTTTTCCAATATTTTGAAGGCTGCAGCATCTGGTTAATTTGGAATCTGTTTGCCAATTGGACCCTTCTGAGGATAATTTCATCCTTCTTAGTAATGCTAAAGAGGTGCTTTTTAATTTACAAGCTCAAGAGGAGGTTTTTTGGAAACAAAAAGCTGTGGCTAAGCACTTGGCTGAGGGTGATAGCAACACTAAATATTTTCATGCCTTGGTCAAAAGAAAGAGGGCTAAGAATTGTATTAATAAAATTCAGCGTCAAGATGGTTCCTACACTGAAAATTCTGTGGAAATCTCTAACTTAGCTGTGAGGCATTTTCAGAACCATCTTAACAAGAATAGACATCCTGTTCATTTTGATGATTACTCTTTTATTCCCATACTTATTTCTCTTAAGGATAATGATACTATTTCCAAACTTCTCTTGAGGAAGTTAAAGAGACTATTTTTGGTATGAATAAGGATTCTATTACTGGGCCTGATGGTTTTACCACTCAATTCTTCCAAAAAAGTTGGGACATTATCAATAAGGATATCTACTCTGCTGTTTTGGATTTCTTTGATGGCAACAATATTCCTAAATTTTCCTTGTCTACTTCTATTGTGCTTATTCCCAAAAATAATTTTGTGAGTACTTGGAATGACTTTAGACCTATTAGTTTGTGCATTTTTTTTAACAAATTAATTTCTAAAATTCTTATGAATTATCTTACTACTATTTTACCTAGAATTATTTCTCCTTATCAGATGGGTTTTGTTACTGGTAGATCCATTACTGATAATATCCTTTTGGCCCAAGAGTTATGTCATGATCTAGATGCCAGGGTTCAGGGGGGAAACTTGATTCTAAAATTGGATATTGCTAAGGCTTATGATAATATTGATTGGAATTTTATTTATCATATTATGTCTCTCTTTGGCTTCAATTCGGTTTTTATTAATCTTATTAAGCATTGCATTGAAGGTATCCACTTTTTTGTTATTGTGAATGGTTCTAGTAAAGGTTTTTTTAATTCTTCCCACGGTTTAAGACAATGTGATCCTATTTCTCCTGCTCTTTTTATTATTGCGGCAGATTTTTTATCTAGGGGCCTTTCCAATCTTTTTGAGCATAACCCTAGTCTGTATTTTAAGACCTTGGGTGGTTTTCCCATTTCTCATTTATGTTTTACTGATGATTTTATTATCTTTACTAATGCTTTTGTTAATAGGATTCATAAACTTATGGACTTTCTCAATGAATTTGAAAGAGTTAGTGGCTTATCCCTTAACACCAACAAAAGTTATTTTATTACTTCTAAGAGAATCACTAATGATCGTATCATTTCCATTCAAAATTTAACTGGTTTTATGCATGCTAAATTACCTATTAAGTACCTTGGTGTTCCTCTTTATAAAGGTAGAAAGAAAACTTTTCTTTTTGATGATCTTATTACTTCTATTCATAATAAACTTGTTTCTTCGGAGTCTAATTTTTTGAGTTTTGGTGGTAGAATTACTCTTATCAAGAGTGTTCTTTGCTCCCTGCCTATCTATATTTTTCAAACTGTTCTTCCCACCCAAGCTGTCTACAATACCGTGCACAAACTGATCAATAAATTTTTTTGGAAAGGCTCCTCTATGAATTCCAAAATTATTTGGGTCGCGTGGGACAATTGCTGTGGTACTTTGAATGAAGGGGGTTTGGGCTATAAAAGTATGAATGATTTAACTATGGCTTTTTCTTTTAAACTCTGGCATAATTTTCATTCTAAAGTTAGCCTTTGGGCCAATTTTATGCATGCTAAGTACTGTGTGGGTATGCATCCTTCCTCCTGTCAGTTTATTCAGAGTGGTTCTAGAGTTTGGCATAGACTTTGCAAGGTCAAATGGGCTATGGAACCTTTCATTTCTTGGGGTTAGGGGAAGGTAATATTTTCTTTTGGCAAGATCGTTGGTTGGGCCAACAGTCTATTGATTCTATTTTAAATTCTCCTGCTAATCCTAATTCTACTATTAAGGTGAACTCTTTTTTTACTAATAATTATTGGGACCTTCAAAAGCTTTCTAATGTTGTTCCTGATTTTATTGTTCAGCAAATTATAAAATTTCTTATCAATACAGATTCTAAGGATTCTATCCTTTGTGATTTTTCTAAAGATGGTAGATTTCACTTAAAGAATGCTTGGCATATCTTTAGAACAAGGAAGAATATTGATATTATTTACTCTATGCTTTGGCACAAAAGTATTCCGTCTACGGTGGCTGTGTTTGTTTGGAGACTCTCACATAAATTTGTTCCTACGGACGATAATCTCATTAAAAGAGGTTTTATCTTGCCTTCAAAATGTCAATGTTGTGGCCATTTGGAGAATATACATCATGTATTTATATCCGGCCCTATTGAGGTTAAAAATTGGGTTTTTTTTTTATGACATGTTTCAATTAAACTCTTTCAATGCGCATTTATCCCTTCATAATATGCTTCGGGCTTGGTTCATCAAGTGCAAGGATCACATCAGGAACGTTATTCCTTCTCTCATCTTATGGTTTTTATGGTTGGAAAGAAATAATTCCTTATTTAATGGTGTTAAAATGAATCATCTTAAAGTGATTCAGAATGTGAAAGATAAGATTTTGGCGCTGTTTCCTGCTAAGTTACTTTCCAGAAAAAATTTTAAAAATTATTTTTCTGTTGCTTTGGCTCTGGATATTAACCTGGATAATGGCACCACTCTTAATGTGTCTAGATTGATTCCCTGGATTAAGCCTCCCACTAACTTTTGCAAGTTGAATGTGGATGGTATTTGCCTTAATTTTTCTAAGGGTTTTGGCGGAGTGATCTGTGACTGTACTGGCAACCTCATTATGGCCTTTGCGGGGCCGTCTCATAATGGTAATACTTTTACTGCGATCATCATTGCTACCCTTTATGGTTTAAGGTTATGTTTTTCCCATAATATTTTTAATGTTATTATTGAGGTTAACTCGTATTATTATTCTTGCTTTAGTAGATGTGTTGATGGTTCTATGTGCTGCCCTGAGTTATTTTATATGGTTAGGGAGATCAATAATTTGATTAAGATGTTAAATTTTTCCTTATCCTATATTTCAAGTGCTGTTAATGCTATTGCTAATTGGTTAGCTCATTGGGGTAGCAGCCTGAATTCTGTTACTGATTTTTCTGGGGTTAATTGTCCTGTGCCTCTGAAAGGTATGCTTAATCTGGCTAAACTTGGTATGCCTTATGTTCGGTATTAATTATACTTGATTGATCTTCTCTTTCTTCTTTTCTCTTTCTATTTTTTATGCATTTTTATTTCTGGGTTGTTGCTTCCTTCCGGGGTTTTGCTCTGGCAGTTGGTGTGTGCTGGGGTGTTGGTTATCCCCTCCTGCTATTTTATTGTTGGGTGGTTCTACTATTCTTCTGGGTGATTTTGCCATTCCTTGTGGTTTGGTAGCTGTTGTATCTCTAGAACCCGCTTGGTTAATGTGGTGTTTTTGCTATGGTCTCTTCATTTTTGTCCTTTTCTATTCCTCTCCTCTGGGTTGCTCTATGCTTATGGTGTTGCTTTTGATTCTTTTCCAGTTCATGTCTTTCCGGTCTTTGTTACTGATGCTTTGCAGTTGTTTGGATTTATTTGGAGCTTGCTTTACTGTTAGCTCCTTGGGTGTTGCTTCCTCAATGGGCTAGATGCTGATTCCCTCTCTAGTCACCATTCTGCTCATTTTAGGTTTCTTCTTCTTGTTTTTTTTTAATATATGTTGGCATGTGTTTTATCCCTTCTTTCAACCTCTTAACTTTGCAGGCATCTTTTGTAAGCTCATGAGGGACAAGGTTTTGCTACTACAGGCGCTGACGATGCTGGTCACCAATTTTTGTCTTTCCTCTCTTTTTTGGGTGCTCGCTCTTATGCACCGTAGAATGTTACTAGGTTTATCTGTATTTTGGTTTAGTAGAAGACTCAAGCTCTTAGATTTTTGGTTTTATTTTAAATTTGGAGCTCCTTCGAGCTGTAGTGAGCTTGAGTCTTCTCTAAGGACTCTGTACTTTTTCCCGTATTAACATGTAGGCCCCCACCGTCGGGATTTTCCCCAAAAAAAAAATGCATATCATACATCAGTTCAAATCAATAGTATTCATGTGATCATAAGTCAGTGCAAGAATAGTAAAACTCACAGACATTATAAGTAAAGTCTATAACTAGTAAAATAATACAGTACAGAAGCTAGGAAACCTGTACGATGGGGAAACTAATAAATTATTATGGGTGTCAAATTGATAAAATAATCATCATATCAATGTTATCAATCAGTTAATCAGTAAAGCAATAGTACAAAGCATTTAAACCAAAGCATCAGTAAATAACTGTCGAACATAGATCAATGCAATAAAATCCTTAATGATGTATACATGTTATTCCATCATTCTATATTAGTATTAAATCAATATCTTAATCACATGTTTAGTATATTACGTGCTCAGTATATCGCATGCTAAACATCAGTGCAATGAATCAATAATAATAAAAGTAATAGTGAATCACTAGTAGTATCAATAATAATTCATTAATGATATCGATGTCCATATCGATAACATTATTAATATAGTGTCGTCAGTAAAATCGGTGACAATAATAGTAAAATAATGCAGTAACAGTAAATTCCTATAATGACAGTAAAGTAATAAAATCATACAGTAATAATAAAAATGAATCTATAACATGCATTTCAGCAGTCACACTAAATAAGTAAGAATTACTGATTTAGGTGGTATTTCTCTAGTATCCGTATTAGTAGTCAATAACCATTGGCTCAGTAAATAGAGTCATCACTCTTAACATGTCAGCACAATAATAACTCCTTATAACTCCCAATCAATATCATTTGAATTAGTAAAGGATAACCCCAAACTACAATATTTAAAGGAAAACCCATCATCCCACCATTTTGTTGATGTCAATCAGTCTCCAGCCAACATCAGTTAAACCAGCTTTTACTTATCCTCATGCATATTATTATCATAATATTATAATAGTAATAGTGACCATCCACTATCCAATCACATACTCATTTTTATTCTAAATGCTTGTATTAATATTATGCCTAAATAAAAATAGCCAATTTCTATACATTGTGTAAATCATACAAAATTTAATAACTTCTATTTCATCCAGTGAAATTCGTAAATATTACAATCAAAATATGCAGAATAATTAGTACTATAACATATAAAAAGTTATATGATTCATCTCATCAAACAACATTTACTTATATATGAAATGCAACATTCAGTTATTCAAATAAACTTCTTACCCAGAGAACTCTTAGTATGTTATTAATCTTCCAAATATAGTAAGTTATACATACGTGGCATCACTAGAGTATATATTATCAGTACTAGTGCAACAAACTCCCTTTGACTAATACTAGTAACTTTATCATCAATATTGTTCACTAATGTTTCACTATATACTCTAGATCATGTAGTCCTTTATCTTCCAATCTGTTTAAATTATCCTGTACTAGAATCAGCTCTACCACCAAATGCCCTTTGAGGACAATCTTTTATCTTGTGTCCCTGATGTCCACATTGAAAACATCATCCGATCAATAGGTGTCACTATCCTAAAATGTTTCCTTCCATAATGAAGACATGTATTGTAGTTGCTAGTAGATGATATTGATTCAGATCCCTTCAATCATTATATCTATTTTTTCTTATCAGTCACATTGTCTATATTCCTACTGGATTCATCTCTAGTCTTCCTCCTGCTAACATCATACCTTAATATTAGTACTACCAAATAAATCTCTATCAGTCTGGCCTGCTCCACTAACTTTAAATTTTTTGGATCCATAAAGGCACTAACGGATGTCTCAACTCCATATTTAATGTTTGTAGAAACCTGTAGCACTTTTCTTCAATAGTAGGGGTCAAATGAGGATCATACCTAACCAATGCAGTGAACATAAATTTATACTACATCACTGCCTTACATCCCAATTCTATTTTAATGAAAGCTTCTTACATCTGACATTAAGCTGACGAAGGTACGAACCACATTTTGAATACTGTAGTGAACTTATCCCAAGTGATCTTAGCATTAGGCTTCCTATGGAATTTCTCTCTTTATTGTCCAACCTACCATCTCTCTATCTTTTCTCCAAATAGAAACACAGCTAATGGTACCTTCATATTCTATAGGTAGTGCATACTATCAAAGATGTTGTCTATCCTTAACAACTAATCTTCTACAACCTGAGGTCCTACAACTCCTTTGAATATTGGGGACTTCAATGTATGAAATATCTGCAAATGTTTTCCCCCTATTTTTCTTTGCTCACATATAACTTGCTCTATATATCACCCATTACCTATGCTAAAGCAATGACTAACTGTATAATATTGTCTAATGGTGCTAAAGATAAACTATGTTGCTCATTTGGCCAACCAGCTATGATAGGTCCATTTCAACTATTCACATACATAATTATATTTGAATACTTCATATATGGAATCAATCAAGTATAAAAAATAATGCAGTCAGATCTACCATATCTACCCAACCCATAATCAATTCCAATAACTCTGGTTATAATTTAATCAATTCTTCCCGTAACTGTTGTGATACCAAATTTTTAGCAAGTAAAATGGTTTTACATGAAAAATTATTTTCTTACTTTTAACTAAAGCTATCTAATTTCTTTTATCAAAATACTAGTGAAAATAAAACTATCGATCAAAACATCAATATATAGCTGTATTCATTTCCCAAAAAATTATGTATACTATTTAGAATTTATATAATCATATCATAACTACTCTATCTTGAGTATAAAATAATAGATAAAATATAGAAAGAAATAAACTAACAGTAAACCAATTCTGATCTAATAAGTCTCACACACTTGATCCTCTGTCATGATCTAAAAATTTTTAAACAATATATAATGTGCTAAAAAGCCCAACAGGTCACTCAATCCTTCAACTGACTCCAAAGTATAGTAAAGGAACAGTACACATGTCATCCATCATTTTAGAACAATAGCATTCATATGATTATGAATTAATGAAAAAATAGTAAAACTCACACACTTGTAATCACTAAAATAGTATGATATGAAATCCAGTAAAATAATATGGCAGGGAAAATAATAAATCAGTGAGTGTTAAATCAATAAAGCAGTCAACGTATCAGTACTATCAATATGTCAATCAATAAAGCATTTATATAAAGCAGTAAAATCAAAAAATTGGTCAAGAACTATCAAATAGATTAGTACAGTAAAAATCATATGATATACACATGTTATCTAGCTATTTTATAACAACATCAAATCAATATCTTAATCACATACTTAGTATATCACGAGCTCATTATGTCATATGCTCAGTATTAGTACAATGAATCAATAACAGTAATAATAATAATAATGAATCATGAGTAGTATCAATAAAAGTTTAGTAATGGTATTGATGTTTGTATTTGTAATTGTGTTAGTATAGTGTTATCAATAAAATTGTTAACAATAATAATAAATAATACAATAATAGTAAATTTGTATAATGATAGTAAATCTTGCAGTAAAATCGTATAGTAACAATAACAATAGATCTATAACATATATTTCAGTAGTCATACTAAATAAGTAAGAAGTCTTTATTTATGTGATTTTTTTTCAGTATCTGTATTAGTAGTCTATAACTGTTGGATCATTAAACAGAGTCGTCACACTTTGTTCGACGATATAGTAAAAACTCCTTGTAACTCCAAAATTATATAATGTGAATCAGCAAATGATAACACCAATCTACAGTATTTAAAGGAAAACCCGTCAACCCACCATCTTGTACAGATCAATCAATCTTCAACTAACGTCAGTGAATCAAGTTTTTACTTGTCAACACACATATTATTATCACAATATTATAATAAAAATAGCAATCAGCTATTACCTAATCATATACCCATTTTCAATCTCAATGCTTGTATTAATAGCATAATTAAATAAAAATAACAAATTCCTATATAATGTAAATCATACAACTTGTATGGGTGAAACCTTATTAGTTTTGCTTCATCACAAAGGCCCCATAAGGCTTATCCTGGTGAACATTAAGGCTCTATGCCCCAGAGCTAGGACTTTTGATCATTGAAGTAATGATGATAAATATTTATATTGCCTAGATCTTCTCCTGGAGAATCTTTTGATTAAACATTATGCCAACAGTTACTAGTCTGACATGAAACACAACCTTGAGTCTTAAATATAAATTTGCACATTCTCATTAAGTAATTGATAGTTTGTATAGCTCCATATTCTCTAAATAAGATAATGAAGCCTACTATAATCTTCTTGGCTTTGTCTAAACATTAGATAAAGGGATGTCACATTCCATGAAGTTATAAAAAAGTTGAAGTGTTACAGAAAATTTTAACTCTACATGTAACATCATCTAATTGATGATAATGTATCTTGGTGGGGGAGTACATGCCTAAGTAGTTCTTCTATGAATAAAATCAAATAAATCATTTGGAAGGTGAAACTTCCTCTGATAGACTATTAGGCCATCATTATAATAATGGATGCAAAATTATCAATCCTTATCACATTGCTATATTTTTTTACCAAATCTTACAGAAATTCATGATGCACATATATATTAAAGCAAAGAAAATTTTTTAAAGAAAAGTAGTTAGATGTACTTTCTCCTTCCATAATAGTTAAACTACAGGATGAATAACTCTCGATGCATTCCTTCACTTATGAGTTAGAAAAAAGTATAAAATCATATAAACATTAAGATCAAGGAGTTTTCTTTCTAAATGATATGAAAAACATAAGAGTTCATCTGTTTATTTCTCAAATAATTTTTTTTATAATGCTAACATAGCACAGTAATCACTGACCAACAGTCCCTAAAGAATTTTTCTTAGAAAAACTTATTTTGATAAAAATTATAAAATCTTTTTGGAGCACATAAACATTATTGGGAACAGCAATAAAAAATTTCAATCTTTTTTTTTACCAAAGAATAAATTATTAAGAATTACTATAGTTTTTAATCATCAATTTAACAAATTATGTAAAACTACTAGTAGAGTTTCTATCCTTTCAAATAATAGTATTTTGTTATGAGAAAATTCATAAAAATATACCTACATCTACAAAAAACATAGAACTTTTTCGAACAATGCACATTCTTTAAAATATTATTTAAGTCAACAATCAACAAGATGAAAAAATCTTGAAGTTGTTGTTTATGAATTTTTTCCCTATCAGATGATAACATTTTGGTAAAAAATCTTGAAGGAACCCTTGGATGTTATCTAAATTACAAAAAGGTTCATAAATTTGTCTCACAAAAACTTTTCAATGAAAAAACAATATTATGATGTCAACATGAGAACATCTAAAGATAAAAACTCCCCTAAGAATTAAAATAACAGTTTGATGTCAAAGACCATCAGGCGAAGCAAGCATGCACATATAATCATTTGGCAAAGCAATTAATATATATATATATATATATATATATATTACTTGGGAAATTTTCAAAAAGTTTTTTTTGACATCACACTATCAATGATTAGCCTTTGTGTTATCCTCTTCCCTGCTATTTTTCTCCCAATATTAAAGACAATCATCCTATTATGGGAAGAAAATTAGAGTAGATTTGGGATGACAACTCATCTTTCGAGATCAGTTTAATGGGGATAGTGGGCATCTTTCTTAGGAAAGGGCTGGAGCTTTGTTGTAGTGACTAAAGTTATTGATCGCCTCCAAATCAAGTTTATCTGATGGAGATAGTCAAAACCCTCTTTAAGGAAGACTAGAGTCTTAATGTATAGACTTGAATTATTATTCGCCTTCGAATTTCATTTGCTCGGCGAGACTAGTAGACACATTTCACAAAAGAATATCAATGCCTTATCATAAGGACTACAAGCGTTCATCGCCTCTAATTATTTTTAAACTCCTAAACTTTTATGGAGAAAAAGTTTAACTTGCTAAGGGATCGATGCCATTTTTCCTATCCTAAATGAATGATTTAGAGATCTAGTGGGGTATCTTGAAATTTTATGGATTCTTTTAAAGCAAAATATAATTTATTTCATTTTTAAAATATTAAAAAAAGGAATAAAATTAAAGAATTTTGACATAATTGGGAATCCACCCCCAAGATTGCTTGTCAGCACCCATCTAGGCAAGATTTCAACACCAAGCAAGCCTATTCCAACTTGTTTAATTTTAGGGGTCCATGAATAAATTTTTAATAGTTTAGATCGAATTATGGCATTTTAAAGCCTAACTGATCTTGTAAAGTTTTTTCAAACATTTTAAAAAAGTTTAGAATAATTTTTTTAGCAATTTTTTCTCCAATTAATCTGTCAAATTCACTAAAGTCCAAAATTGGAATTTAGGGGAGTTCCACATTGACGGATGACATTATATTCTATTTTGATGCTTAACATTTTCACAACAATAGATAACTCTGAGTGAGTAGTACACCACTTCTAAATTGCTTGTTGAGCAGCATGCAACAAATCATACAAGTTTTGTGCCTCCTTATTTGAGAACTCGTCTGTATATTATTCAAATTATGTCCCAGTTGCATCATAAACTAAGTCTTCAAGCATTCAAATATTTTCTTCCTCAGCTATATTAGAACTTGTAAACAGGCGGCTACATCGAGAATCGAAATGTGGCTCATACTCAGCATGAGAAGTTCAATACCAATATTCTGGCATGAATCCTCTGAAACAAAACCTTCCATCCAAGATAAAACAAGGCAGTTGACAGACTGTCTGGATGAAAAAAATTCACCTCATTAATGAATTCATCTGTTAATATCTTTATCCCTTGCGCCAATCGAATATACATCTAACTTCTTTGATTCTTAATATCCATAATATGAAGAATTTATTCTACACAAAATATGAAGTTATTAGAGATTGGAGTGACATCTATTGAAGAAAAAGTGATTCAAAAAAGGGATAAATAATGCCATTAGATGAGTTGATAAAACTAATGTCAGAGGATTATGAAGGAAAATGGATAGACCTAGAGTTACATGGATAGAATTCAGATTGATTTGCAAATTAGATGGTCATAGTTGCTAGTCAACATAACTTAGTTCACTATGGATTTTAAACTATGTGCTTTTTAGTGGTAATATATAATTTAGTACGTATTTTTCTCGCTTCTTTAATGCATTGATATTGAACTTTCATATAAACATCCATCATTACAATAATAATAATAATAACAACATCAAGCCTTTATCCCAATATGTGGGGTTGGCAACATGAATCATTTTTCTCCATTGTGTCATGTTAAGAGTCAAATTCTCATTTAAATCTAATAAAATGGTATTTCTAATTTTTTTTAATCAAGTCATTTTAGGCATACCTTTATCTCTCTTAAAATAGGCCAATGTTATATACCTACTCTCATAACCGTGTCATTAGAACATCGATGTTTTATGTGGACAAACCATCTAAGGTGACTCTTTCTAATCTTAACTATCATTGGAGTTAGTCTAACCTTTTCATGTATATGCTCTTTTCTCATTCTATCCCTAAAAGTGTAGACACTCATCTATCTGATCTTCATATCTATAACACTTAACTTAATTGTATACTTCTCTTTTAATGGTCAACATTCTATCACAAAACATATCTGAAAAAATAGGTCACACACTCATCTTATGAAATTTTTTCTTAAGTTTGAGGAGTACATTTTTATTACAAAACAAGCCAGATTCATCATTCATTCATCTACTTCAACCATCCAATTAGAAGCAATTACTTTTGAAGTAATGAAGAAAAATGCTCAAACTGAAGTGGTTGTGGGAGAAAACTTACGGAGAGAAGCAGCAAACGAAACAATGACGAATGTCAGCGAATAGTGGCAAACAAGGTGGTAAACCAAGGGAGATGACTCACAACAGGAATGGGAAATAGGGCTTGTTCAGGCAAAATAGCTGGCGGATTATCATCCGAAAATGTTTTCAATAGAATTTTCATCAGAATTGATTCAACGGGTTTAAATAGGCCAACAAATATTTTGCCGACCGTTTCGCCGAAAACTTTCGCCGCAACTTCTGCCATCTTATTTCATCTGCTTAAAAAAGATTAGTAGCTTATCCGACAGCTATTACGCCGAAAACCTTCTAGTAGTATATCCGCCGAAAAAATCCGTCGGACGGTTTCCATCTAAAAATACCGCAAGTTTTGCCGTCAATATTTTTGATGGACTTTCAACCGTAAAAAATTTCTTCAAAAATAATGATTTTTCATGTTATGATTATTTCTTCTTGTGAGATCCATAGAACACATTCCATAATGTGAAATTTTCTTAAGATCCAAAAATACATTCAGAGAATCAGAACCATCCAAGACCTCCTTAAGAGATTTGGACTGGTTTTTAGTTGCCAAAAAAACCCGGATCGAACCGCTTAAGAGGAATTCTAGACATTCTGGATGGGATGTTTCCTTAGGAAACATCAACACCAAGGCCAAAAAAAACTCCAAAACCAATAATGAATCACATATGAAGAAAAACACCGGCTAAAATGAGGAGAAAATCTAAAGCGAAGTGAAAAGAGGAATGAAACTCCCCTCAATAAGCTGAAGAAAGCAACGAATTAGTTGGAGGCTTGGCGAGGGAATTATGTTATAACACATTCCAATTAAATAAGATAGCATTAGTGCTATTAGTTTAACTAAAAATTCAATATGATACTCACAAGCTAACCATATAAAGATAGACGTCATTTTAAGATCATGTTAGTGATGGTGATGTTGATATATACTTCATAAACATAGATTCACAAATTTTAGTAGTAGAAGAGATACTTTACACATTTTGTCGAATGGTTGGGAAGTTAATTAGACCCATTGATTTATATTTCTTTTTGATGCTATCAAATGAGGGAGAAGAATTATAGGTTGGTTATAAAAATACTACATGCACATATTTAAGGGGATAATTATTATTTATTTTGTGCATTATATATATATATACATGTTAATACTTAAAATTATAATAAAGGTCAATTTGTACCTTCATTATAATTATGCTTAACATAAGTTTAACATCATCAAGAAGGCTCTATAAGCATAATGACCTATTCTATGGATTTTGAAAATAAAAAATGTATACTCGAATGTTAGTATGTTAAGAATTATAGGTTCATTAAATCCATAGATTTGCAAGATGATTATTTATATGAGATGTATATTACACAAACTAAATTTGATCAAAATATGAGCATAGAAGAACCCAAGATAAATCAAGATGGATTGCTTGGAGCTTTAGAATGTTTGAGTTTATATTCATTTAAAAGTGTCTTAGAGGTCCATAGAAGTTTACTTGCATGATTTGATTTGCACATAATTTCATACATCCAAAAGAATGGAAAAACAGTAAATAAATTACTTGCCATTTTTTAGTCATTTGAATCTTTTTATGTTTGATATAAATTAATATGTTATTAATTACTATATTATTTGCTAATAAATAATA
This sequence comes from Dendrobium chrysotoxum, assembly GCA_019925795.1. NCBI lineage: Eukaryota > Viridiplantae > Streptophyta > Magnoliopsida > Asparagales > Orchidaceae > Dendrobium > Dendrobium chrysotoxum. The sequence continues at coordinate 28,171,056 of CM034302.1, read as the reverse complement.
TTAAGTTACTAATTTTCCTTAAAATTAGCTTAAATTTTATTTTCCTTGTAAATATCTCCCATTTCTCTTCATTAGAGGGCTGATTTTAGTTTCAAAAAACAAACCACGCTCTAGCTTCCTCTTTTATTCTTTATAAGCTAAATTTTGAGAGGATAAATTTTGGTCTTCGATCCAAGTGCTATACATTTTGCAAGATTAATTCCTTTATTTGAAAGCTTAAATGAACTCAATCAAGAAACTTTTCTTAAAGTTCTTCAATTTGTTTAACCTTCTCTAAATTTTTCTTTACTAGTCTTTCATTTTTCACTTTGTACTTGTCTTAAAAATTCTTTATTCTTAGGTGAAATCATATTTGAAAATCTTATATCAAGTTTGATATTTGTTAAATTCCATCATCCATAAAATTAGCAAGCAAATCTTTTTATTTTTGATATAGATTTATTTTCTATATCTATTACACAGTTGAAAATAATATATGTCAATATTTTAATTTTTCACCTTGCAGGTTTTTAAAAAATTATTTATTTTTAGGTGAAATACTATTTGAGAATTGTATATTAAGTTTTCTTTGTGTTAAATATCTTCAACCATAAATTAACAAGAGAAATCTTTTTATTTTTTAAAGATTAATTATATATATATATATATATATATATATATTACACACTTGACAATAATATATGTCAATATTTTAATTTTATATATTAATTTTAAATAATTTATAAAGTATAATTTTTAATCAATAATTATAATAATATTTATATCAATGAAAATATGTTTTATAGCAAGTAAAATTTACATTACATTTGTAAGCGCTAAGGTGATTAAAACAAGTTATGAAATCAACTCAAAAATTTTGGTCATTTGATTATAAGATAATGTGAACTTTATTGCCTATAACTAATTATTTTTTTATTTTTCTTAATCTAAGCCATTTAGCTTGGTGAAACTCGTACTATAATTAGATTAGGTTGTACTCACCCATGCAGGAGAGCATTTAGGTTGTAAGCAAAAATTTAAAGATATGAGATTTGAAAAGCAAAAATGGGATTTATTAGATCTAGCCGGAGTGTTAGTTAGGGTGGACGTTGGCCGGATTGGTGTCTAGGCCGAACCATGCAAAACAATTATGCCTATTGTTTTCTTTTGCTAGAACTTATATTTCTTTATCATTTACTTGCAAAATTGTAAGATTATGTATTTCTTTATTCTCTTATAAACTAGCATAAAAAATACATTAATTATTTTAGTTAATAAAAAATATTTTAAAATCCCCTATTGGGGTGCCATAGTCTTCCACATCTAAATTGTTATGTTATTTATTAATCTTTTTTAGATATATAAGTAGCCTGCTTAGGCAGTCAAAATTATACCAAGGGATCATCTAACCCTTAAAATGGTGGTATTTCATGAACATAAAACCTCCACATCTATCTTGGAAAGATAAATATTTAATGAAAGGTATGGTTTAATGAAAGATAAAACCAAAATTTGTTTCACAAACAATGTCAATGAATATAAAACACCAACACAAATTTTTGTTGTTAATAAGAGACAATCAATAAATGGTTACTATTATTGATGCTTCATTGGAAGATATGGAATTTTTAGAGAATAATTGGGTATAAATTTGATAGAAAATCTAACCAATAGATAAAAAAAAAACATAGAGATTGCATTAGAAGGCACATATTTATTAGAGTTAAATAATTCTACTACATCTAATATCTATAAGAATAATCTTAAGATCTCAATGACATAGCCAATAAGATAAATCATTAGTATACAAATTATTGAACATATAAACATGATGAGATACTAAGAGTTAGCACATAAGTACTATGTTAACAAAAAATGATACTAGATGAAATTTGCTAAAGAGTTTAAGTTGAAAGTTAAGACATTCCTCGAGTTAATGTACCATTGTGTTTGGCTACATAATATTCAGATGAGATTCGATAAGATAGTAAACAAATAGAAAGATCAGCAAGAAACTATTATAGCTAATTTGATATTAGATTATAATGAGATATTGTATTGCAAGTGTAAGCATGGCAAGAACAACTTATTGAAGTGTTGGTTTGATCAATTAATTTTTGCATTAACAATTGAACAGAGAGAGAGAGAGAGAGAGAGAGAGAGAGAGAGAGAGAGAGAGAGAGAGAGAGAGAGAGAGAGATTTTTAAACTTATATTACAAATATAGTACTAACATCAAACCAAATATATTTCCATTAGCCTGAATTAAATAAGGTTGATAAAAGTAGATCAACAACGTGTATATAAGTGAGGCGTTCAAAAGGACTTGTAGATAATAATATTCTTTTATTCTTCCCCCATTTTGTCCTATTCCTTTTTATATGGAATTGTCTAGTTATGGTTTTATTATCATTAAATTCAGAAATGTTAAATTAACTTTTCTCCAAAAACATATAATATAGAGAACATATCTTTCACTAAATAAATAATGTTTTGACATAGTAAGCACAAAAATTAAGGAATACAACATATATGTTGCCAGCTAATCCATATGACAACGTTTAGGCCATATATTATATGTCCTCCGTGTGTAATGATCTGCGGCATGCAGTGCCCTAATGGGTTGTTTGTAAGCATGCGAGGAACTAAATGGCAAATGCTATAAATTGTATAACTTTCTTTTTTGGATATTCATTTATAATCTACACTATACCTTCCTTCACTTGTAATATATGCTAAACTTCTTGGAAATGAAACACCACCTCAGCTTCGTAAATTTTATATATTATGTTAAATTTAATATGCATGGGTTTTTATTCTTTAAAATCATTTCTTAAAACATCAAATTCTTCTATTAAGTAGGATTAATGCTCATCTTGTAGTATGATATGCTCCATTTTCAAACATGCAAATTTTTTTCTTAAGCTTTTTCTAACTATCAAATAATTGGTCAATAAAAGAAATTAATTCATCTTATGAATATATTTGCATACTTGGTCTCTGTCTGTGACACTTAAGCTATGTTTTACCATTAGCTCAAATTTATCATCTCCTTTTCTACTTCCATATCAGAGGAGCCAGAGTTTGAATTTACCAAACACCTTATGAGGTTTTCTTTTGCTCTTTTTTAGATCAGCTTTCTCCTTTGGTTGTTGGTTCTTTAAATTTAGACGGTCTCACTTTTTACGGCCTGATTTTTTACATTTAAAGAAGATAGTGTTAATATAAACTTTTTTTTTACTTTCTTACCTTTATCTTTCAATTTTTCATTGTGCTTTTTTTGCTTATTCCTAAAATATCTTTTAAAATATTTAGTCATATGTGTTATCTCCTCGTCTCCACCTCCTTCATAATTGTTTCCATTTGAATCATTATCTTTTAGTGCTATCACCTTCTCCTTATTTTCTTCATCTGTATCTACATGTCCTAGGTCAGCTCTTTCTCCGCTCTGGTCACACCGTCTCTGGCGAAACTAGGGTTTCCCCTCTTCGAGTAGTTTTCTCATGCTTTCCAATGGTTCTCTGCTCGTTTCCTCAGGCTCCTTTGTTCGATTTTCATTTTGTTCTCTCCATTGGTCATGGGCCCTCTTCAGGCTGCTTCGGTATGGCGTTGCCCTCATTGTCGAACGCATGGGGTAATGCCTTGAATCAGATGCAAGGTAATCAGAAAGGTTTTTTTAGTTTGGATGTTGAAGGGCTTAAAGCTCCGTCTCATTCTTTCAATGATGTTGTGTCGGGGGGTTCCTCCGTAGGTGAAATTTCTTCTTCTTTATCTCTTACGGTTTTCAAAGGTGTCCCAGCTATGCTTTTGTCGGATGAGGAGGTTCTTAAGCTTTCTTCACCTTTTCAATTTACTTTAGTTGGGCAAGTTTTCATGCATAGACTGAATCTAGATTATGTTCGTCAATTTTTTGGTAACTTGAAACTGTCTGGTTTTTTTCTCTATTGGTTTGTTGGATCCCCAACATGTCACCATTCAGCTCTCTAATGATCTTTACTATATTAGGGTTTTTGCTAGAAGGTCTTACTATATCAATAACTATCAAATGTGTATTTTGAAATGGACTCCTTTCTTTGACATTAGAGAAGAATCTCTGATAGTGCCTATCTGGATCTCTTTTCCAAATCTCTGCTTGCATTTTTTAACCCACGTATTCTACATGCTCTGGGCTCTATTTTTTGGGAGGCCTCTTCAGACCAACCAAGCAATTGCATCTAAGACCCATCCTTCTATGGCTAGGGTTTTAGTTGAAGTTGATATCACTAAAAAGCATGCAAAGGAAATTTGGGTGGGTTTTGAATCTTTTGGTTACTTACAAAAAATTGAATTTGAAAAAGTTCCAGATTTTTGTTCTCACTGTAAAGTTCATGGCCATGCTATGAGTGATTGTTTTATTTTGCATCCTGAGTTAAAAAAAGCTTCACCCTAGCATGTTGTGGAGGTTGGTTCCATACCGATAGATAATACGAATATGCCTAACAAGAACACTATAATCCGTATGGATCAGATGGAACCTTTAGGTAGCAGTGTGCAGAAAGGGGAAGAAGTAGGTTTGGATGTTGAGCAAACTCATAAGATGGATGTGGGGCTTGCTGAAAAGGTTTCTGCTAGAATGAATGATCCAATTCCTGGATCTGAAAGAATTAATGATGAGCATTCTAACAGCCTTGATATTTATATCTCGGTTAATTCTATGCTTCATAATATGGAAAATCCTAGCCCTTCTACTCATGTTCTATTAAATCAGTTACTTTCTAATGAGCATAAGGAAGATGATAAACAAATGATTTACATGATTCAGGGGATTTGTCCAATGATGTTTGTGAAGAAGGGGAGTTTATTCCAATTCAAACATAGGCCACAAGGGTATGGAACACATAAATTCTAAAGTTATTGTTGAAGCTTCTTCTTCTTCACAGAAGAATAGTGATTCTAGATTTATTGATGATGAGGGTTTCTCTAAAGTGGGTAAGAAGAAAGGTAAAAATATTAAAATCCCATTACCCGCCATTCCTCATTCTACTAGAGCTCAAACTTCTTCAAAAGATGTTAATGTTTAAAGATCTTATATGGAATGTGAGGTGTATTGGAGGGGTGGAATTGAAAGTTAGAGTATGGAACTTATGTACAATTCATTATAATCATATGTTAATTATTATTGAACCCTTTATTTCATCTGATAAATTACATGTCACTGCTTCGCATTTGGGCTTTTCTATGAATTTTGCCAATTACTCTAATAAAATTTGGATCATGTGGAATAACTCTATGATTATTAGTATTTTTGGCAGATTTTTTTCAAGTTGTTCATTCTCAAATTTTATTTTTTAATATTAAATGTAATGCTTCCTTTGTGTATGCTGCCTGTTCTAGAATGGGTCGTTTGCTTCTCTGGGAGCAATGCTCTGATTTTTCTAGTGTGAATAATGGCCCTTGGTTTGTTAGGGGTGATTTTAATATTATTTCTAATGGCTCGGAAAGAATTGGGGGCAATCCTCCCAATATTCAAGCCATGGATGAATTTAATTCTATGATTATAGATTATAATTTACATGACATTAGCTTTTTAGGTAGTGCATTCACTTAGAATAGATCCATTATGTGGCAGAGGTTGGATGGGATTCTCATTAATGATAACTGGATCTCTAATTTTCCTATGACTCAAGTGGAACATTTAAGTAGAACTCATTCTGATCATTCTCCTTTGCTTCTAAGTATTAATGCTAATTCCTCTTTTTTGTTGTCTGCTTTTAGATTTCAAAATATGTCAATTCTTCATAAGGATTTCTTAAATTTGGTTTATACTAACTGGCATGCTCCTATTTTCCCTGATAATTCTATTAAGGGTATGTCTAGATTATGGTCTAAGCTGAGTAGGCTTAAGCAGAATTTGAGATGGTGGAATAAATATGTTTTCAAAAATATTTTTGTTAATATTAAAGAGGCTGAGAAGAATGTGATTGATATGGATAACATCTATTTGAATGATCCGATTAATGAGAATCTTATTAATCTTAATAAAGCTAAAGAGGCCCTTTTTCACCTGTAGGATCAAGAGGAAACTTTCTGGAGGCAGAAAGATGCCACCAAGTTTATCCTGGATGGTGACAAGAACACTAAATTTTTTCATGCTTTAGCTAATAAGAAAAGAGTTTTGAATTATATTCATAGAATTACTAATTATGATGGAAGTGTTTTTGATTATGAGGATTTGATCTATAAGTTTGGGGTCGACCACTTTAAGAATATGTTTAATAATAATGTTAACACGTCTCATATTCCTAATCCTTCTATTATTCCTCAACTCATTACTGAAATGACAACCATTTTCTTACTCAACCTCCTTCTGAGCTTGAAATTTGGAATGCCATTAAAGATATGAATGGGGATTCCGTTGCGGGTCCTGATGGCTTTACCACTAAATTTTTTCAAAAAATTTGGGATATTGTCAAATTGGATGTGATTGATGTTGTGCAAGATTTCTTTACTGGGAATCCTTATCCTAAAATTTTCTCATCTACTAATATCATTTTAATCCGTAAGAAGGAGGGTGCTAATCACTGGAATGAGTTTAGTCCAATTAGTCTTTGCTCCTTTCTTAATAAGTTAAATTCTAAAATTATTATGGGTAGATTAGTCTCCATTCTTCCTAGACTCATTTTTATGTGTCAAACCAGTTTTGTTTAATGCCGTAGTATCTTTGATAATGTTCTTCTGGCTCAAGAACTCACGCATGATATTAATGCTAGAGTTAAAGGGGGCAATGTCATCTTTAAGCTGGATATCACCAAAGCTTACGATAACCTTAATTGGAACTTTTTATATGAGGTTTTAAATTTATTTGGTTTTAATTCATCCTTCATTGAGCTTATTAAGAATAGCATTGATAATTGTTATTTCCCTATTATCATTAATGGGAAGAATCATGGTTTTTTAAATCTTCTCAAGGGATTAGACAAGGTGATCCTATTTCTCCTACTTTGTTTATTATTGCTGTTGAATATCTTTCTAGGGGGTTAGAGGATCTTTATAATAAGTATCCTAAACTATTGTATTGGTTACTCACCTTAGTTTTGTTGACAATTTTATTATTTTCTCGAATGGCTCTCTCAATAATGTTAAAATCTTATTTATATTCCTTTTGGAATTTCAAAATATTAGTGGTTTATTTATTAGCAAAGATAAGAGTGGCTTTATTGTTGCTAAGTCTGTTAATCAATCTAGAAGTGGTGCTATTCAAAGAATTTGTGGCATTAATTCCAAATCCTTGCCTCTTAAATATTTGGGGACCCCTATCTACAAAGGTAGGAAAAGGTCCAACTTATGTGAGGACAATTTCATTACTATAAAGAAAAGATTTTGTGCATGGTATTCTAAATTTCTCACTTGTGGTGGTAGGCTTTTCTTGATTAAAAGTGTGCTGAATTCGATTCCTATTTACTTGTTTCATACTCTCCAACCCACTAGGAATATTTTTCTTAGATTGGAGAGAATTTTCAACTAGTTTTTTTGGGGTTCTAAACATAATTCTTCTTGCATTTTTTGGGCTTCTTGGAAAAGAATTTGTGGGGCTATTGATGAAGGGGGATTGGGTTGCAAGAATATGTTGGATATGGCGCATGCATTTTCTCATAAGCTGTGGTGTTCCTTAAGATCTAATAACAGTTTATGGGAAAAGTTTATGAATCAAAAGTATTGTAATAATCATCACCTGTTGTTATGCAATTATAAAAGAAATGATTCTTTGGTTTGGAAAAGGCTTTGCCATGTTAAATGGGAAGCTGAACAATTTATTCAATGGGGGGTGGGCCATGGTGAGCTGTTTTTTTGGGAAGATAATTGGATTGGCCTTTTCTCTATAGATACTTTCTTTAACGCTCACACTCTTGACAATATTAAGGTGAAAAACTTTATTGATAATAATAATTGGAATGTGAACAAGTTACTTGATGTTATTCTTTCCAATTTAGTTGATATTATCATGAATATTCCTTTACAAATGCATTGCAATGATCAAATTCTCTTCACCTTATCTTCTTCTGGTAAGTTTGTTTTAAAAACTGTGTAGAATTCTTTTAGAACTACTCAGGATAAATCTCAATTATTTTTGTCTTTTTGGCACAAGAGCATTCTTGTGTCTTTTTCTATTTTTTTTTGGAAATGCCTTCATAATTTTTTACTGTTTGAAGACTTGTTTATGAAAAAGGGTTTTAATTTGCCATCTAAATGTCAATGTTGCTATGACATTGAAACTATTAATCATATTTTTGTTAATGGGAAAATTGCTCAAAAGGTTTAGAAATTTTTTTTCCACTTGGCTAATAAGGGTGATGTTAACACCCATTCTAATGTGGGTTATATTTTACAATGTTGGTTTTGTCCCTCTAAAGGTCACATCTAAAATTTAATTCCTATTCTTATCATGTGGTTCATTTGGAGGGATAGAAATGATATTAAGAATAATGGCATTAAAATGGAGTTTGATAGCATCATCGCTAAAGTTAAAGATAAAATTGTCCAATTGTATTATGTGCATCTTATTACTTGGAAAAGTTTTAATAATTGTAAGGATCTTGCCTTAGAATTGGGTATTGCCAATGCGAGTTGGAATAGGGTTAAGATTGACAGGATTGTGAAGTGGATTAAACCTAAGCCCATTATTTCAAAATAAACACTCATGCTTTAGTTAATTCCAATTTAGCTGGGGCTGGTGGGATTATTTGTAATGAATTGGGTAATGTTCCTTTTTGCTTTTGTTGTTCCTGCAAACTTTTATAATGATGTTACTGTTAAATTGATGGCCCTGTCTTATGGGCTTAAGTTCGGCCATAATATAGGCATTATGAATTGGTGGGTTGAGGTGAATGCAATGCTCTTAATCCATATTATTAATGACACTTGCATTGGCAGTCCTCACAACTTCTACCTTATCAGGAAAACTAAATAGCTTCTTCGAAACCTGAATTACTATATTTTGCATATTCATAGGGAAGGTAATTCTTGTGCAGATTGGTTAGCCAAACATGGATGCCATATTGAGGCTTTACAAGAATTTAATTCTTTGGATCTTCCCAGGTTGCTTAAAGGTTTGGTTATCCTGTATAAATATTAGTTGCCTTACCTTAGGAAGGTTTGATGCGTCTTATTTTTCCTTCCTCTTTCTGGCTTATTGTGGATTTTCTTGATGGAATTATGGCCGTGTGGTCTTCTGGTGCTCTGCATGCTCTTTTCCTGTCTTGAGAGGGATCTTTTGGTGGGGTTTTTGGGCCTTCTTCAGGCTTTTTCTCTATTGTTGGTTGTTTTTAATAGTTGGTCTGGCATTAGTTTGAGTTCTATGGTCTTGTGTCCTGTACCTCTTTTCAGTGTTATTTATTGTGTTTATTTCTGCATCTCCTGCTGGTTAATTATGTGACATGGGTTTTGAGGTTATGTCTTTTTCTGGGGTTAGTGACTGTTCTATTTTATGCTATTAGATCTTTTGGTTTGTATTTTTTCCCTGTTAGGATGGGCTTAGGTTCTGGCTTGAGATGCAGAGGGATTTTGGCTGAGTGGTTATTGGTTTTCTGTCCTTCTTTATTTGGGGGCTGCTTGCTGATCCTGTTTGGTCTTTTTGGTTATTCCTCGGTTGGGATTTTTTCTATTATGACTTTGGTGTTATTCCTATCTCTGGCTTGGTGGGGGGTTCATGTGGTCTCCTGTTTCTTTTTTGAGTATGGCCAGCAGTATTATCTGGTCCTTTATTGGTCTTGTTTGGAGCAGTTGTGTACTAATTTTGATCAATGTGAGCTCTATGGTGGCCAAATGTTGGCTTATCTATACAAGCTTGGTTTGGGTTTCTTTCACTCATTTTATATCATCCTTATATTTTTCATATTTCTATTTTATATGATTGTCTTGGTTATTTCTATATTTATTGGCTCTTGGTTTGCTTTTTATGTTATCTCTTTTGTGCAGGCTATTGGAACTCTTGTTATGGTGGGCCAACCTAACTTTTTTTACATGAAGTGGGAGCAGAAAGGTTTACTCTCGTAGTACCTTTTTGGGTGCTGTCTACTTGCAGCCCTAATATGTTATAAGGAAATTTTGTAATGATTAGCATAAGGAACTATCGGCCCTTAGGTTTTTTTTTATTTGTTTTGTATCTTAGTTGAGCATTAGTGAGCTGAAGGTCCCTTTTAAGGACTTTGTAACACTATTTATATATTAACGTGTGGGCCTCTCTATGGATTTTAATTTAAAAAAAAATCTACATGTCCCAGGATAATTTTCCACTTATAAGCTATTGGTGAACCAAGTAACTGATTAATATAGTATACATTTAAATATTTTGACTCCAAGATTGTTGCCTCCTTAGTATCCCAAGATTTGGGCAAACACCTTTGGATTTTATTAACTTTTTTTGGCAATGCTAAATTATCTTCATAAGGATGCAATTAAGTTATTATTTATTTAAAATGTTGATGCAAATCATAAATTGATTCATTGGGTTGTATGCAAAATAATTCATAATTATGAAGTAAAATATTTAATATAGATTTTTTTACCTCATTGGTTCCTTCATAAGTTAAATAAAGCTTGTATAAGATTTCCTTAGTAGTAGAATGGCTAGAAATATGTGTAGTATTCTAATTTAAGGAACTTAAATTGTTTGAACATTTATCATTTAATTGTGAAAACATCCAATCTTCAAAATTCCAGTTACTTAATAGAAGTTATATTTTGATGCCATTTTCTATCTTATGGGCAGTTCTATAACCTATTTAAACATAGTTCCATATTCTTAAATCTATAAATTAAATAAATGTAGCTGAACTTACTTTAAGGAAATAAAATGAAATATTATCTTAAAGTGGTGGTCGAGCAAGAACACCTTCTATATGCTTTGATTTCACAATATGACATGTTAGGATCTACTTAACGTTTTAAAGATTATTTGTAACAACCAATCTCTAATACTAATTGAAAGGGATTTGATGCTAATTCAAAGTGTATGAAACACCAAAGATGGAGGTGAATTGGTGTGTGTTAAAAAAAATCTAATTGTATAGATGCTTTAAAAAAAAAATTTCTTAAAAGTAAGACTAGAGTAAGAATATTGACATAATAATTAAAATTTGCTTAAATAAGATGACAAAAACCATTTATCACAAGTTGAAATATATTTTCTTTGAATTAAAATAGATCTCTAGTAATGATATAACAATTAAGTATAAAAAATTGTAAGAAATAAAAATGAGAGTACAAATGGATAAACCTGATTTATAGTAGTTTAGTTAACTCGGGCATGATTTTGAAACCAGGAATGAGGTACTCTCAAATTTCTCAACTTATGAATTCAACAAACTCTCTCCTTTCACTCCCAATAAGGTGGAGAAGCCTCTTTCCTTCCTTGGTTAATGGAGAAACCCTTACACCATTTCACTCCTCAAGAAGCCTCATACCCTAGCCTCATAGACTAGATCCAAAATATTAGCACCAAGACTCTAACACCACTTCTCAAGTCAAAAGGTGTACACACCTTAGCCTCCCAGGCTAAATCCAAAGTCTCGATACCAAGCTTCTCTATATCTCTTCTCCAAGCCATGATAATAACCTAGAAGATTGAAGGATATGGATTGGGCAAGACAACCATGGTGAATCTCCCACACAAAACTTTTGAACTCTCCCAAAAGATCTCTCAATATCGATTCATTCTCTCTCCTAAACCCTCTTACAAATTTCTAATAACACTGAAAAGTATCTCTCTAAAAAAATTGTGTTAAACTTAAATTTCTTTAAAATTTGGTTATTTATATAGTGGTTCCAAAGGAAACCTTAAAAAGATTGTATAGTAAAAATTTTAGCCTAATCATATAGTACAGTATAAGAATTTCATCCTACAACTAGTTCAAGCAACCAAAAATGCTAAAAGATGCTCTTTATTTAATTGGCATATATGATCAAAACCATACATCATGATTAGTTCAAGATGTCAACTCAAAACATTGGTTAGGCCTATATGATCGATTTGGAAACGTATGAACAAACCATCTGTTTATTTGGCTTATATGATAAGGATTATACATAATAAAATTTTATTTTAATTCAACTGCTTGATTTTTGGTCATAGAATTGGTTACAAAAAACTTAAATATTTACACAATATGAAATGTGTTGTAAAGTGTAGTTATTTCAAATTTGAATTTAACTATGTTTGAAAAAATATATATAATAGTGGGTTTAATTGAAAATTCTAGATTATATGGGAAAAAATTTATTATGCATTATTGTTGACCTTGTTTTCACCTAGGACCCTTGCCATTGGGTTCAGTGGGTCAAACCCAACATGCTGAGCCCTTTCCTTCCCCTTTGAGTAGGAACTTCCTAGTCTCCTCCCTATGTGTCGATCCCATCTGAGAGAATAATGTAAGATCCTTAATCAAGAGTCTTCTTAGTCCCTGACTTAAGATGTATATAACCACGGGGGCTTGCGCCCGTGGGAAATTGAATTTCACATCAAATAAATCTTATTCGAGCTGATGTATCGGGTGGTGGAAACCTTGTGACTATGAACAGATCGTACATATTATTATCTATAAGGGTTCATAGGCCAAAGCTACTATCCCCTATGGTTAATCATATGTATGATCTAATCTGCCCTCCCATTGGCCCACTTATGAAGAGCGCAGAGGCATGCGATCATTTTGTCCTATGGGATAGTGCGTCCGCACCCTTTGCATAGCTCTGTTCCCCTGCACGATGGTGTTTCCTTTTATAGTTCCATAGGTTTCTGGTGACCACGATGGAATAGGTTTCTCTCTCCATCTTTGAATTCTATATTACTCTTTCTTGTGTGTACTCTAGGTTTGGTACTCCTTAGATTAGGTTCATCCTACTCTTAGTTAGGGTCCTTCCTAGTTAGGTTCATTTCCTCTTAGCTAGGTTCCCCCCTAGCTAACTTTCTTTCTTTCTGGCCTTATAGGCCATTCCGTCCCTTATTTATTATTCTTCTCTCATGATATCAACTCTTACTAATCATTTTATATTTCTTTTGCTCTTTTGTTGGCAAACAGTGCTATGGCTTCCTTCATTTTTTCCATGACTTTTTACTTTGGTTCGAACACACGGGTGAAACTCCCTGAGTCCCTGCTAGCTAGTCCTCTGACTGGAGGAATCGCTTTTGGTTCCTTCATAGACTCGGCCTTCGTCACTCTTGGTGAGCTGACCCTTACTGAGGCTGCTGCCTTTTCTCATCCCCAGAGGTGACGTCGTGTAACCATGCACCCTTTCGGATGTCCTGTTGCTCAGTGGATAGCCCAGGCACCTACTCATCCCACTCTTGTTCGTGTATAGCTAGTGCACCCTGTGGTTAGGCAGCCAGTGCCTAAACCACTTCATGTTTTGCCTACTCGTCTAGCAGCAGATGGCCAGTGCCTATCGTACCAGTTGTTTAGACTGCCCCAGCCCATCAGCCCTGGTAGGGAGTAGTTACTCCTCTTATTTATCAAATAGAGGTCACTCGTATTCGGGTTCCCCCTCCTTCTTGCTCTAGAAAGAGGGGAGCCCATACCATGCCTCTTTTGCCCCCTTCCCGTCGGGTTCCTATGTTTTCTTGGCTCTCTCACCCTGAGACTGTCGGACAGACCCCGATGCTTCTTGTAGCTCCTGTTCCCCCAATCCTTCAGCCTATAGGTTCAGACTTAGCTTCGTCCTCCACCCCCGGCCTTAGGAGAAGGGCTCAGAGGAATAAAAACTGCAGACTCTGTTTAGCTACATTTGAGGCAGATAGGTAGCAGATGGTAAATTTTGTGGCTCAACAAGAGCCAGTTTAGCCTAGAGTGGTTCCCTTGCAGAAGGAGCCACGCCCACTTCCAATTATACCGACTCCTGAGATAGTAGTTTCACCTGAGATAGAAGCAGTCTAGGGAGGATGCTTCTCTTCTCTGACACATAGTGGTGACGAGGAGGATGTCTCTCACATTACGGAGGCCCCTCTTATCACTACTACTTTATTGCGTGTTAGGGTCCCCAGGGATGATGCTTCTTGAACCCTCACTTAGAGGATTTGAAGTATTATCCGCTTAGTGTGGGGTAGAGGACCTGTCAGCAAAGGGAGGTTACTCCATCAAATTTCTCAGGCACATGTTCAGTTGTAGAGTTAGTCCTTAAGATAGAGGTACCGATGGCAGAGAGGACAACCACTTCAGTTAGACCACAGGAGGAGCTACCACTATTGGACGACACCCACATCATTATGAATGTAGATAATAGTTGGAGCCTACCCAACCTCAGCTCAGTTCAGGTTTCGTAGCTCCTTCATAATCAGTTTCCCCTACTAGATCCCACCGCAGCATGTGGGTATGGAGATGATGATAGGCAGACTCTCCTGTTGAGGCAGTACAGTTAGTTGAGGCAGTTGGATAGTTGGAGATAGTTACTCCGTTAGGATCAGAGGCAATCCCGATGATTTATGACATGGTGGCAGATACAGATATTGTAGTTCCTCCGGATGGTTCACTAGTTTGGGCAGAGCTAGCCCCCATTCTTAGCCCTTATAGGATCACTTCCCCTATGGGGTCATATATAGAAGCCTTTTGTCAGACTCTCTTGAGGAGGATGCACTTGAGGAGGAGCCAAATGAGGATATACCAGTACACCGAGTGTGTGTGGTTACTAGACGAGGCCTCTCGGATGAGCAGAGAGAGTCAGATGATGATGATGAGCAGGGACAAACTAAAGTAGTTGGATCTTCCCGATCAGTTGAGACAGATGCCATAGTTCTACAGTTACAAACTCAGATGGAAAAGATGGTTAGAGCCATGATGATGATGACCGCTTAGTTGACAACATTACGAGCCATACCCCAAGTTATGGGTGTAGGTACTCCTTCTATATTCAGGGATGAGCCATTAGTACCACCTGTAGTAGCACCAGGCCCTATAGGAGTGGATAGGGTCCAGAGAGTAGTTTGAGTGGCACCTATGATAGTTACCTTCACTACCCTAGCCTAGAGTCATTCAGCATAGTTATCAGCCAGGCAATTTAGGATTTGATAGCACAAAAGGTCGAGCAGTCCATTTTCTCCAGGAAGTTTAGAGAGGTAGTTAGTAGGGAGCGTCCCTACCCAGTAGAGTATGAGTAGGAGCCTTACCCCCTAGTTTTGTCCCTCCATGATTTAGAGTTTTTTGATGGGTTTGGGAACCCAAGACAGCATGTGACTTAGTACCTAGCCATATGTTGCAACATATAAGGTAACAACGCTATAATGTTGAGACTTTTTGTCAGCAACTTAGTTGGGGTGGCATTTGTAAGGTATATTGACCTCCCTAATGATTCAGTTTGCACTTTTAATAGAGTTAGAGCTGTTGTTTGTACAGAGATTTGTTAGTGACGAGAACAGGTTTACAGTGGGAAAGTTTGTTATGGCCAGAAAGCATCCTCGTAAGACTTTACACGATTATATAGTCAGATGGAGGAACATCAATTTACACTGTTAGCCCCAGTTATAGGAGCAACATGCAGTAGAGATTTTGCTGAAGAATATAAATGGTCTCATAGCACCTTATTTGAAGGGTTTCAGCATTTGAACCTTTCAGAAGTTGTTGACAAAGGTGATTAGTTTATGGGACAGCATACCTGACGCAGTCTCTCCTAAGGTTAAGAGTCAGCCTTCACATAGACCTCAGCAATAGGAGTCTTCAGGAGCACCTCCACTTAGGAGAGGTGAGGTACACAGTACCTACAGACCATCAGATAAGGACATGAAGCTCTTAGTTAGTTCAGCACTACCTCAGTAGTCTTACACACCTGGTTAGTCAGCAGTGCAGCTTAGACTCTCCCGTAGGGCTCTAGAGAGTCAGCAGTACCTACAAGAGAAACTTAGTAAGGAATACCCATCTAAAAGAGAAATTATAAAGAAGATTTTCTAATTCCTTTTTAAGAAGAATATCTTAGCATTCTCGATGAACAGTAGAGTGGAGGAGGAGGGGCAGACAGACATCCCACTCTATTATCCCTTTCACAGATATATCGAGCATGTTATAAAAGATTGTTATATGTTCAAGGACAATATTGAGAGGCTCATGGCCAGTGGGAAGATACACCTTCAGGATTGTGATTTGGTGTAGCCCTAGGGCAAGATTACTGAGATAGTTCAGATGATTTCTTGTTCTAGCCACAATGACAATCAGAGTGGTAGTCAAAGCAATAGTAGTAAATCACCCCGTGGTTCTGAGGGAGAGTGGAAGCTAGCACTCTCTTTGAAGACAAAGTAAATGATTAAGCAAGAAGTTTAGAGTTCAGAGATAGTTGAGAGGAGGCCTTCTTAGGCCCAATTGATAGTTGCCAGTCTGATGACTTTGTCAGCTCCTTTTTCTTCTTCTTCTATTATAGTGCCTACTGAGCACATTTCTTCTTTTCTATGTACTAAGAAAATGTATGAAAGAGAGAAAATAGTTGTAACCTTAGAGGGGAATACGGGACCCCTTCCAGTGCTTATGCTGAAGGATTTCATTCTCCCTTCGAGTGATGATGAAATAATAGAATAAGATGATTCTGGCTGCTTTTGGTCTTGTGTTCCTTCTAGCTTTACTTCTAACACTCGCTCTTTCATATTTTACATATTTCTTGCAATGTGAATGATTCTTTATATGATGATAAGTCTGAGTGTGAGGAAGAGCATGTATTCACTATTCTAGAGGGTGGTTGTTACATGGATTCAAGAGATTAATCTGAGAACTCACTCCAATCACTCTCCTTAGAACTAACACAAACCATCACCGCTAAGCCAAGTGAATCTCTTATTGAGGATGACTTAATACAAGAAGTTTACTTGCATTCAGGGAAGGTCCTTCCACCTAGGATGGCTAAGGACACAAAAGAAAAAGGTAGAAATATTGTTACCCAGCAGGATGAGCCTGCCCCTTCCTCCCAAGAGCAGTCTAAGGAGAAAGGTAAGGGCCCTCAGTTGTAGGTTAATTACAATATGTTGGCTCACTTAAGGAGAATTTCTTCCCTTCTTAGTGTCTACGATGCTTTGATGATGTCTCCTGACTTGAGAGGGACCCTGATGAAAGTATTGCTTGAGCTAGAGTCTTATCAAGCTTTCTTTCCATCGAAATTCGTTAGGGATGCATGTTATTTAAAAGAGATACCATGCATTACCTTTACAGATCATGATATTCTCTTAGGGACTTTCTAGCATAATTGTCCCTTGTATGTCACTACTGAAGTCAATGGTTATGAGTTGAATAAGGTCCTCATTGACTAAGGGGCTTCAGTTAACATCCTAAGCTATGAGGCTTTGAAGAGAATCTCCCTAGGTCATTTGAAGCTTACTTCTAACAATATTATGTTGAAAGGCTTCAATGACCATGGCCAGTATGCTCTAGGGTCTATTACCCTACCTCTGAAGTTTGAAAGTTTCCTAACTGAGGTGAATTTTCATGTGATTGAAGCTGATACTTCATACAGGGCTCTCTTAGGAAGGCCTTGGATTCATGTATACGGAATGGTTCCCTCTACCATACACCAGTACATGAAGTATATCAGGAATGATGTGGAGTATTTTATTCCTAGGGATATTCAGCCTTTTTTCGTGCAAGAGGTCTCTATATACGATGATGCCAATCATTATATACCTCGAAAGGCTCGTAGACCTCACCCTATCCCGTCACTAGTGATACCTGCTAGTATTGTATAGGATCCTACGCAGTCACCTACATAGGGACATATACAACCACCTGCACAGGGTCCCCCACAGGTTGGTATTAAGGCAGATATTTCCACTATAGATTCTGTTAGATCTCCTTTCCATCTTATAGTTGGGCATGGTGTTCCCCCTAGTAGAGGTAGGGGAGGGCGAGGAAGAGGTAGAGGTAGAGAGTTTACTCACCCCAAGAGAAACTTTGACACTCGAATTCCTCCTCCACATCTTTACACTTCTTCTTTGACTGTCGAGTCTGACTCTTCGGATGATGAGATGATTTATATTCCTCATCGTTCAGTCCTCTTTCCAGCCCCGAGTTTTTCTGATTATAGTTTTTTTCCTACCTTTCATAGGTACTTGATACCTGAGGGTGGTTTAGTTATTGATAGTAGCTTAGACGAGAAGGTAGACTTCCAACATCAGACTATTAATCAACAATCTTTTTCCTGTCAAATACACAGAATAAGAGTTGAGGAGTCTCATCAAAGATCCTTCGTTACTCCTTCCACTAGTATGGGTGGTCAACTACAGACTAACAAGCATCATATGCCTCCACTGCATAAAACCTTTATTCCACCATGGCCTAGTGAGTGTGCCTTTTTATCCTATAGCATAGGTGCCCCACTGGGTCCTAAGATTCAAGGTCCTGAAATTCGGGGTCCTGCAGAGACAGCTATGGATAATAGGGTCATACCAGTCCCTCATTACTTTTCTCCTTTTATAAAGGCTATGTCGAGTGGGGTGTCGTTCCTTCGACTTGGTCCGATGCATGAGCTGTACAGCAAGCTCATATTGGTGAATTGATCTGCCTTAAATCCAAAAGGCTTGGGTTATGTTAAGAAAGGTTAGCCTACTCATACTAATATCCTAGCCATCTCTCACTCATACCCAGTTGTTTCCCTTGACGATGAGGAAGAGCCGGATAAGGCTAAGGACATGGTCCTTGATACTCCACGTAAGTTCGAAGATAGCACCACTTTTGCCATGGATGAACTGTGTGAGGTTAACTTGGGTACTGAATTAAATATTAGGCCTATTTTTATAGTGCCTTAATGTCAAATTCAGAGGCTCAAGAGTATATCAAGACACTTTCAGAATTTAGAGACTTCTATGCCTAGAATTACACGGAGATGCCTGGTCTAAATCTAGAGATAGCAGTCCATAAGTTGGCCATCAAGCCTAATGAAATCTGTGTTAAACAATCACCTCGAAGGATGAGGATGAAAATTGAACAATAAGTGATTGCTAAAACTAAGAAGCTTATAGAAGTTGGGTTTATCCTCGAAGAGAAGTATCATACTTAGCTCACCAATATTGTTCCAATTTGGAAGAAGAGTGGACAGATTCATGTCTGTATTAGTTTCCATGATTTGAATAAGGCATGCCCTAAAGATGATTTCCCTCTTCCTATCCCCGAGCTCATGGTGAATAGCGCTTCATCTCATAGCATATTCTCCTTCATGGATGATTCATCTGGTTACAATCAGATAAAGATAGACCCTGGGGAGGAGAAGTTCACTGCATTTCGCACACCTATAGGCGTGTTTTGTTACAAGGTGATTCCCTTAGGTCTCAAGAATGCCAGGGCCACCTATCAGCGTGCTATGACTATTATCTTTAATGAGATGATACACGAGCAAGTTGAATGCTATGTGGATAATTTAGTGGTCAAAAGTAAGGTCCGTGGAGATCACCTTCGAGATCTACAAATCATTTTTGAGCACCTGCGCAGTTATAATTTAAAGATGAATCATTTAAAATATACATTTGGAGTTAGTACAGGAAAGTTCTTGGGGTTTATAGTTTGTTAACATGGCATCAAAATTGATTCTTCTATGATCAATGCCATAGTAGACTTGAAATCTCCTAAGAGCCTTACACAGTTGAGATCTTTCTAGGATAAGCTGCTTTCTTACAGAGATTTATCTTCAATCTTTCTGGTAGATGTCATCCCTCTTCCCTTATGAAGAAGGATGCTTATTTTTATTGGGATGAGCATTATCAGGAGGCCTTTGAGAGTATAAAGCGCTACCTGATGAACCCCTCTATTTTATTTGCACCCATCCCAGGGAAGCTGTTGATTCTTTATACTACAGCCCTGGATGAATACTTGGGTGCACTTTTGGCTCACAAGAATAAGGAAGGTAAAGAGAATACCTTGTACTACCCTAGAAGTTGATTAATAGATATAGAGCTAAAGTACCCAGTGATGAAAAAGTAATATTTGGGTTTGATCTTTGTTGTGTAGAAGCTTAGACATTACATACTCTCGCACAAGGTCAATTTGATTTCTCAAGTCAACCCCTTGCAGTATTTGATGACCCGTCTAACCATCTCAGGTCATTTAGCATGCTGGTCTATGATCTTATTGTAGTTCGAAATTACCTTTGTCCCTCCATGGGCCATCAAAGGACAAGATCTAGCTGACTTTCTTGTTTCTCACCCAATCCCTGTGAATTCCCCTTTCAATGATAATTTACCTGATGAACTAATCATGAGTGTAGATGAGCAGGAGTCCCCTACTTGGGAGTTCTACTTTAACTGTGCATTATTTGTTAAGTCTTCAAATCTAAATGAGGCTCCCATAGTTAGGGTAGGTTTGGGCCTTATTTTTGTATCCTCTGAATGCCACACTCTTCGGTACTCTTATAATCTTTTAGAACACTAATAATAAAGCAAGTATGAAGCTCTGATTTTCGGACTTGAGTTGGCCATTAAGATGAAGATTATGCGGGTAACGATCTTTGGAGACTAGTAGTTAATCATAAATCAAGTAGCTGGAGTCTTCAAAGTGCTTAAGCCTGAGCTCTTGTCTTATCGCAATAAGGTAATAGAGCTCCTATGTTTCATTCCCAAAGTAACCTTGGCTAAAATACCTCGATCTGTGAACAGTAAAGTGGATGTGTTAGCCAAGTTAGCTAAAGAATTGGTTGACCCAACTGGAAACCTACTGTCTATTGTTGTCCGTATCGTCAAGCCATGTGACCCGCAGACTTATCTTCTCCTGATCAGACCCTTATAGTATTAATTATTGAGGAAGATTCAGACTAGAGAGTCCCCTTTATTGTGTATTTAAAGCATGAAAGGCTTCCAGATGATCGCTCTCTTGCCACTCAAGTTAGAAAGAGAGCTTTATTATTTACATATGTGAATTACACCCTATATCGATGCTCTTTTGACCAAACATGATTGCGTTGCCTTAATAATGAGGAGGATCATAAAGTCATGGGCAAGATACATGAAGGACTTTGCGTGCTCATCAATGTGGACAAAAGATGAAAGGAAGAATTAAACACCTTGGTTACTATTGGCTGACTATGATTTGTGACTGTATGGAGTACGCTAGAAAGTGCCACCAGTGCCAAATACATGGCATAGTGATTCACCAACCTCCTTATATGCTATACCCTACTGTATCATCTTGGCTATTTGAGGGTCGGGGCACAGATATTGTGGGTCCTATCGACCCTCCTTTCTCTAAGGGTTATAGCTTTATCCTAACAACCACTGATTACTTCTCAAAGTGGGTAGAAGTTGTCCAACTTAAGGAAGTCAAATTAGAGGATGTGATGCGCTTCTTTTGCGATCACATTATTTATCGCTTTAGTATTCCACACCGTATAATTTCTGATAACGACCCATCATTTAGAAGCACCAAGTTGCCAGATTTTCCTTCCATCATAACATTAATTGGCGATACTCTTCGGTCTACTACCCTAGAGCCAATGGCTTGGCAGAGGCATTTAATATAATTATCATGAAATTAATAACAAAAATCATGGTTGTAAATAAGCGAGAGTGGCATGATAGGTTATGTGAGGCATTATGGGCCTATAGGACTACATACCATACTCCTACTTAGTCTATCCCATATGCTTTGGCCTTTGGAGTTGAAGTAGTCCTCCAACTTGAGGTCGAGCTCCCCTTGTTGCGTGTGGCAGTCATCTACAATCTTTCCCATGAGGATAATACCTGACTATGGTTAGAAGAGCTTGATAATTTAAAAGAGCTTCATTTGTAAGCTTATCAGAACCATAAACTATATCAGGCCCGTGTGGCCCCATCACATGATCGCCTTGTTCGACCTGTACTTTTTGGGCTGGTGATCTAGTTCTCATCTTGCATAGGCCTATCATTTTATGCCATTGGTGAATGGTAAGTTTGAGCCTATTTGGGAAGGATCCTTTGCTGTAGAGCAAGTTTATAAAGGTGGTGCTTACCTACTCATTGATGCAAATGGCATTCAACTAATACCTGTTATCAATAGTCAGCACTTAAAAAAGTATTATACTTGAGTTTTACACATTGCAGGGGGAGCCTCTCTACCGCCTATAAATATCCCTCTAGATATATACCCCCTGAAAGGATCCTCCTTACTTTTTGACAGTTTGTGTGGCTATAACGATTTCTCCTCTACCACATGATACTCATTATGAAGAGTATAAGGTTATTCTTAAAGGTGATATGCTGATATGTTGTAAGGATATTTGTGCTCATGTCTGTGCACATCGAGCACATTGGTGTTAGCTCATAGAACTTTTGATTCATCCTCCCCTTTGTGAGGATTTGTTTTCCCAAATATCACTTGGCTCCTCTAAGTGTTGTCTGGGTTATCAAAACTAATGTGTATTATTCTAGACTTCTCTTGTCCCTCTAGTGTAAACCATATGGTTTATCTATAATCAAACTATGATTTGCCTGGCTTAGTGTAAACTTATAGAATTTATATACCTTTGAGTTCTCCATAAGTTCTAGTTCTCCAGTTTCACTTGTTACACCAAGTGTGATATGGGATATCAAAACAACTAGTTCAAACTCCTCTATTAAACGGGATAGTGGGTCCATACCCAACCTATATTAGTCAAGTGGGGTGATGTTAATCCCCTATCCCTATATAAATTTCCATCTTCTATCAGTCTTGTTTTGATGGTCGTACTATCTAGTTCATTCAGGTGAGTTGAATGTGATCTTGGATATCAAAATCATTAGCTTAGATCCCTTAGGGGATGTGATACTAGGTCCATACCAATCTACATTAGTCAAAAATGGTAATGTTGATCCACTATCCTAATTTGAATTTCATTCATATTTCAATTTTGTTGTGATTGTGCTCCCCATTTCATTCACATTAACTAAATGTGGTCTGGGTTAACAAAGCTAGTGTTTCACTCCTTTAAGAGATCTTGTATAATCTCTCTCTCTCCCTAGTTTTATTCATGTGGTCAATATGGCCTAGGTTATCAAAGCCAACCATATCTCCCTCTCTTTGTGTTCCAATCATTAGGATGTATTCTCATACTACGAGTAACTCATAAATATGGTAAATGTTCCCTCTACTATGCATTATCTTTGACAGTATGGGATATGCCTAATATATGATTGTAAATAGAAAAATATATATAAAAAGTGATGACAAAATAAAATAGGAAAGCTCTTAGCAGAGCAAAATTGGTTGCCCTTGTCACAGGTGGAACCCGAAATTACTCTCTAAGAGCTCAAATTCCCCAAGCTTTTCTTTTTCTCTTCTTCGAAGTGTCTAGGTTATTGCTTCATGAATAACCCTACACTTATGTTGTTATAATGGTTGTAGTAGTCTTTGTTAGTGATGGGATACATCATATCCTGGATGTTAACATCACTTCTTTATAGGCTTGGATTTTTTTGAGAAAAGATCAGCCCCCCTTCTGCTTTCTCTCAGCAACTCACTTTCCCATTCATAACCTACTCTCAACTGCTAGAGGGATTTTATGGATGTGGTGAGGTTTCTTTCACCTCTCATAGGGTCCCACTAGTTAGTGTGGGTGCTACCACTATGATCTTTTGATATTTATTGATCTTATTCATAATTATTTTCCTCGATGGCAGGTGTGTCCTCTTTCTACCTTGATTTGTTTCCCTAGTGGTGACATAGTATATCTAGTCTCAGGTGTTAGTATCACTACTCCCAAAGTTTTAATTTTTTAGCAAAAGATCCGCTCCCTCACTTCCCTTAGCAACCCATTTTCACATTCATACCCTACTCTTAGCTGTCAGAGTAGTCCTATGGATGCATTGAGGTCGCCTTCACTTCCCACAGGGTCCCACTGGTTAGTGTGGATATTACCACTATGATCTTTTGATATTCATCAATCTTATTCATGATTATTTTTCTCGGTGGTGAGTATGTCCCCTTGCTACCTTGATTTGTTTCCCTAGTAGTGTTGTAGCACACTTGGTCTTAGGTGTTAGCATCACTGCCTTGAGAGCTTTGATCTTCTAGCAGAAGATCAACTCCCTAATTTCTTTTAGTAATCTATCCTCCCATTCATGCCCTGCTCTTAGCTGCCAGAGTAGTCTAATGGATGCATTGAGGTCGCCTTCACTTCCCAGAAGGTCCCACTATTTAGTGTGGGTGTTACCGCTATAACCTTTTGATGATTATTGACCATATTCATAGTTGTTATCCTTGGTGGCGGGTGTGTTTTCTTGCTACCTCAGTTTTCCCCCCTTTTGTGATGTAGTATATCATGCCTTAGATGTTACTGTCACCTCTTTTTAAGCCTTAATTTTCTATTAGAAGATCGGCTCCCTTATTTCTTTTACCACATACTTGCCCATTGGGACCCAACTATTGGTTGCCCGAGCAGTCCCTTGGATGTGTTGATAATATTTCTACTTCTTACAGGGTCTCCATCAGTTAGTATAGGTCCACCACTATAGTTCCTTGATGATTAATTCTCCTTAGTGCAATCTTGCTCTTTGTAGTGAGTGTGTCCCTCCACTAATTCAGTTGTTTTTGTACTTGGGATGAGATTGCCCTCTCACACTCTACTGGGGGTGTTCCTCTTCCTATTATTCTTTGAGGTATCACTCTGATGCTTTCCTTCATTCATATGAGGTTAGGGTTGCCTAAGAGATTCTGCTGCATTTGGATACTCGTGCCCACAACAATTTATCCTCTACCACGTGTTAACCAAAATGCTAGCTTGGGATTCCTTAGATAACTTTTTCCTTGGAATTCTTCTACTTACCTTTCCCTTCTCTCTCACATGCCTACACTGATCTGTGTCAGGTTAGTGTTAAGGTTACTTTCACCTTCTATCTTGCTAACTCGATATGGTAAGACAAGTAGTTAGTTTACTTACTTATCCAGTTGAGAGAGCCTGATAAAGTCCCTGGGAGGCATACCTCACCACCCCTTTACCTTGATTATCCTGTTATGATCTGGCGGGCATCAGACCTTGACTCTTTGCTCACTGCTTCGATACAATTAGGCAAGTATTGAGCCATTCTTTATTTGTTGTCAAGTAGTTATTGAACTTTAGCCGGTCGAGAAAGCCCGACAGAGTCCTTGTGAGGCAATCCTCACCACCCCTTTACCCTGATTGTCCAATTGAGACTAGGCAAGCATTAGATTTCATGGCTTCTTTATTTGCTAAGGTCAGGCAAGTATTGAGTCACCACCATCCATTGTTCTGATAAGATTAGGAGGATGTGGGATCCTTTCATCTTCTATCTTGTTATTTTGATATGATTAGATAGGTAGTTGGCTTACTTACCCGATCGAGAGAGCCCAACAGAGTCCCTGGGAGGCATTCCTCACCACCCCTTTATCCTGATTATCCTATTGAGACTAGGTAAGCATTAGATTTCGTGCCTTTTTTATTTGTTAAGGTGAGACAAGTATTGAGTCACCCCTATCCATTGTCATAATAGGATTAGAAGGATGTGGGATCCTTTCACCTTCTATCCTATTGTTTTGAAATGGTCAGGCAGGTAGTTGGTTTACTTACTTACCCAGTTGAGAGAGCACGATAAAGTCCCTCAGAGTCATTTCTCACCACCTCTTTACCCTGATTGTCCTATTGAGTCACCCCCATCCACTATTCTAATAGGATCAAGAGGATGCGGGATCCTTTCATCTTCTATCCTACTATTTTGATATGGTCAGGTAGGTAGTTGGCTTACTTACCCGGTCGAGAGAGCCTGATAGAGTCCTTGGGAGGCATTCCTCACCACCCCCTATACCCTGATTGTCCTGTTGAGACTAAGTAGGCATTAGATTTTGTGGCTTCTTTGTTTGTTGAGGTTTGAGTCACCCCCATCCACTATTCTGATAAGATCAGGAGGGAGTGGGATCCTTTTACCTTCTATCATGCTGTTTCGATATGGTCAAACAGGTAGTTGGCTTACTTACCCGGTCGAGAGAGCCCAACAGAGTCCCTGGGAGGCATTCCTCACCGCCACTTTACTCTGATTATCCTATTGTTATCAGGCAGGCATTAGATTTTGAGACTTCTTTATTTATTATTTCGATACGGTCAGGCAAGTATTGAGTCACCTCCATCCACTGCTCTGATGGGACCAGGAGGATGCGGGATCCTTTTACCTTTTATTCTGCTCTTTCGTTATGGTCAGGCAGGTAGTTGATCCCCTTTACCTAAGTTTTCTCCTCTATTCTACCCTTACGAGAGGTAAGGCAGATAGATGATCTACCCACCTCCTTCGATGATCTCTCATGTGTTCTTTACCTTGCTTTACTTGTCACATTCGCTTGATGTCAACACGAGTGGTTCACTAGTTTGTTCGTCGCTCCTATTGGGAGTCCGTTTGCTAACCTTGTTTTCACCCATGACCCTTGCCATTGGGATCAGTGGGTCAAACCCAACATGCTGAGCCATTTCCTTCCCCTTTGAGTAGTAACTTCCTAGTATCCTCCCTATGTGCCAATCTCATCTGAGAGAATAATATAGGATCCTTAATTGAGAGTCTTCTTAGGCCCCAGCTTAAGTTGTATATAACCATGGGGGCTTGCGCTGATGGGAAACTGAATTCCACATCAAACAAACCTCACTCGAGCTGGTGTATCGGGTGGGGCAAACCCAATGACTCTGATCAGGTCATGCATATTATTACCAATCGGGGTGCGTAGGTGAAAATCGCTATCCCCTATGGTTAATCGTATGTATGATCTAATCTGCCCTCCCATTGGCCTGCTTGCAAAGAGCACAGAGACCTGCGATCATTTTGTCCTACGGGATAGTGCGGCCGCACCCTTTACATAGCTTTGCTCCCCCGCACAGTGATTTTTCCTTCGGAGGTCCACAATTATGATTTTCTACATAAAAATTATATATTTTTTTATTTTTTATTAATTAATACCACAAGATTATCTAATTTATAAAAAAAAATAATATTATCATATTACATGATCTAGATTATATAGTATGATAAGTCAAAGGGTCAAGTGTTTTAATTAACTTTTAAGCTTTCTATTTTAATTTATTTTACACTATTCTGTGTGTTCTCTTGGGTTTTTTAGCACCCTTTATTCTTATACAAACATAAGAAGACTCAAGAAAAATAAAAATTTATAAATTGACACAAACTTTACTTTTTGAGATCTAATTGTCTTTAATGGTTTCACATTTTTAATTTTAAGCTCAATTCATTCTCTTTCTGATTCTCATCTCATATGATATAGAAATTAATTTAGCATTTGTCTTTCCTTTTAGCTAAAACATTAGTTTAAAAATAATAGCCTACACACTTAAGTATAATTTAAATCACTATAACTAATACTGTTAGTGACCATAAAAACCCTAGTTAGTACACCTGGATCATATGGTCTAATAGATTCATATAATGTAGTTGTTGATACTAGTATGCTAGGTTGTACTCCCTAACCTCATCAAAAGACTTAGTATGAATAATATACATTTTATGCCACATATTTTTACATATCTTCTCCATCCATTTTATGAAATGTTGATATCTGGGGTTTATTGGATCCAAATATGTATGTGGTTTACACCCAACCTTTCTTGCAAACCTACTTAGTGAGTGAGTGAGCAAGAGCCTATAAGAGAATGGAGAGAAGAGAATAAAGTTTGAGAGAGAAAGAGGATAATAATGCTCAAGAAACTATAAATTTTGTAACCAACCAGAATTAGTCAAAAAGTACAAGCTAAAAAAGAGGTTTAGCCTAGAGTTATTAATTGTTCCTCATCATCCCTTATTTATAATGTTTTAAGGGATATTAAAAAAATGTATAAAGAAAAAGTAAAAACTACAAAACTATAAAGAACACCCATATAATGCAACATGCTACCCTAGATACATGTTGCCTCCTAGTTAGATGAAGGAAGGCAAGGTATGGAGAGTTTTGACAAATTATATCTTGGCAAGCTTAGTACATCTCTATGGGAGATTGTGTAAGAGATTGCATATGTTCGTGATGAGGAAAATTTTGGTTCCTATGAGTAGATTCTTTCTTATAGCTATGTTAGGTAATAATGATTGATGTAGGAGAGTGCAAGTGACCAAGGTGGTTATGGTAAAAACTAAGTTTCCAATTTGGTGTGCATTCCTCAATTCACCCCGCAAAAGAGCAAGCTACTAGTTAATCCAAGATGAGTAGTTCTTATTAATCATTTTGGGTAAGTTCTCTACTAACTTAGGTTAGTAGCACCCCTTGGATTGTTAGGGGAGCTCCAACTATGGGCCCGTCTTGAGGGTGAGCTTTGTTGTCCTGACTCAATAATGACTTGCTAAATACCTATGAAATCATATACAAGTATACAAAATTATCTCTTTCATGACCCAAATATGATTAAAAGAATTCCTTAGTATTCATGTAGTGTTTAGAATGCATAAAGGTTTATTGGTAGATAATAGGTTTAAATATTTAATTAATAATTAGAATTTAGGTGTTTGCAAGTGTTTTTTCTCCTTGAGACATAAGATAATACATATTTGGTGGATTGAATGAAGTCTTGAGTAAATATAAAAAGGTCCATGATATATGCCATCACATGTATCATACAAGGCATGCCTTTTATCCTCTTTACCATGATCATACGTGAAAAAGAATGTATGTCTATTAGCCCATATTGTTATATATAAGTTATGCTAGTCAAGCTTGTCCAAATCAACATTTCCTTTTCCAACTATTCTCCAATACCTATGTTCCATTATTCCAATTAGGTATATTATTCAAGACTATCTTAAAACTCGATTTTAAATAATCGCTCTATCTGTTTCTAGCTAATAAGTAATTATACTTGCCAAACATCTTACTTAATGATACCTGAGTAAATGATACACCACATGCTCTAGCGCCCTTATAGCTCTCAAATAACTTATCTAGTATATTGATCCAAATATTTAGATCTCATTGATATTAAATAACAAGTAAATTAGGTGAATAGATATATCATAAACATGATGTTGGAGAAACTAGTCAAATTTATCCATGCTAACCTTTACATTATTAGATTTCATTTATCTGACGTGCTCTTTACTCAATTCATATAATAAAAGATATTATAATTTAAATTATTTATAAAGATATATTTATAAAATTAAATATTACTAAGGGTTATAGTTAAGTACTTGTACCATAAACTTTTTTAATTAAGCAATATAAGTGGGCCACATGTTTGGTTAGACTGGCCACATGTAAGAGAAGTAATCAATTTACATGACTAAATTTTGTTGACTTCTTCAACTCTTGGTATAGTTTTGATAAAGTTCCACTCCTAAGAAGATTTCAGAGAATTCTCTAAATTCTCTAATAAAGGTAAATATACATTTATTTGAGAGTTGGATGATTTAGATAGAAGAAAAAAACTATCAGTGTGATATATATATATATGTGTATGTATGCGCGCGTGCGCGCCTACCAAACTCAACTACATGAATATTTATATATGAATATCTAAAAACTTTCAATCAAGCCATCTAAGTGTCATGTAAGTCTTTGAATAGGATTGGACTGTATAGAAAGTCTTTGAATAGGATTGGACTGTATAGAATATGGAGGACGTGTCAAGATCCTTAGGGTTATAGTTAATAATTCATTTTCCATGCCTTCCAAAAAGGTAATCACATAACAGAGGAAACAAGTGTTATTAGTTCCCCTCCACTATAATAATGTGCCTAGCCAAGGGTGGACCATCAACATTATTACCTATTATAATCATAATATCTTACGATTTAAATTCCTCTCACCCATAGGAAAATAAAGTTGTTGGACTCTGGAGAATAATGAACAGTAAGTGAAATTAGTACATTTTATTCTAATCTAATTTCTTATAAATATTTAATATAGTTATTGACCTTATTTTGGAATTGACCATTGGTTTGGCCTCTCACAACATCTCTTAAGGACCTCAACGGATACCTTGGTCATGATGAACCAATGCCTCTTTAGTTAGTTTGGCTGATAGCTCAACTTAATCTCTGATCTAACCTATTATTTCTTGATAACTTAGCTCTTAATGAATTTGTCAATATTTTCCTTTCTATTTACTCCAAAGACATTGACCCTCATTGGCAATGTATATTCTTTCAATCAAGCACCATTTCTTCTCTCTCTCTCTCTCTCTCTCTCTCTCTCTCTCTCTCTCTCTCTGTGGATTTTATATCTCCATAATAGCTATAAGAAAAAAAATTTATAAAGCATCCCATTGTTCCTCCATTTGTAGTTGATATAACAACTGAGATCATTGTGCAACATATCCTTTATTAGAGAAACATCTGGCCTAATTAGCCTTCCACCGCTAAAAGTATCCCTCCTCATGATGTCCATATGTTTGGGAATTTTATCATGATACCAATATGCATCTTTACATATATAATTCCCTTAAAAGTTAAAGCTGAAGCAAAAGATGCTTTCCAATAGCCCTCAATTCAAACTAGTCGGCATCTCCATAACTAGTTAACATTCCTTTCAACATGTCATTTTTAATTTGTTAGAGCGAGACCTCAAGGAGTTCTAACGACTCATACTTTTTTACATTATGAGAAAGTTAACTCCAAAACATACCTCTTATATTGTTATTATTTAGTGTTAATTTTAATATCCCTCAATGCCTACTAAGCTTTAATATAGAAGTCCCTTCAATCAACTCTATCTTAATGATAGGTTGTCAACCTCAATATACACGTATAAGTCAGCAACTAGTGCATATTTCTCTCGAGCTCTGCTACGGTTTCTAGGCAATTTTCTTCCCATGCATTTCTTCATCTTCATGCTGAGTTCTCCACCGCCGCATTTATCATGGAATTTTCCTTTTCTCTTTGTTGTATATTTATTCTTCTTTTTGGTTTGTTTTCTCCTACTTTTGATGGCTGAGCCATTATCGGGGCCTCCATTCGATAGTTTGGTGACTAATCATGTGAATCTTGTTGATCTTGGATTTTTATCCTCGGCAAAAAAATCTCGTTCCTTCAAGGATTTTATTTCTTGTACATCCCCCGATTCCTCCTTCCAAGATCTCAAGTCGACCACCCACAGTGGTATGACTTCTTTATGGATCACAATAGTGGAAGTTCTTGCTTTAGCGGCTCCTTTCCAGTTTGCTCTGATTGGCAAGTTTTCCACTCACAGACCAAAATTAGATTTGATTCGCCAATTCTTTTTTAATCTAAAACTCTCTGCTAGTTTTTCTATTACTTTGCTGGACCCGAGGCATGTTTTGATTAAACTGGAAAGTGATTTGGATTATAGTCATATTTTTTTGTTATAGATCGTATTTGTTTAATTTCTTCATGAAGATTATCAAATGGTCACCATTCTTTGATATTTCAGTTGAATACTCTATTGTCCCCATATGGATTTCATTCCCTGAACTCCATCCGCATTTCTTTTCTTGATCCAAGAATTTTGCATGGCTTGGGTAGCCTATTTAGTAGACCTTTACAAATTTACAATGCCACGACTATGGGGTCTCAACCTTCGATGGCTAGAGTTTTTGTTGAACTTGATGTTATAAAGTAATACCCTTCCTTTATTTGGCTAGGACCAAAAAATCTGGATATGTCCAAAAAGTTTTCATGAATGATTTTCTTAATTTTTGTGATCACTGCAGAATGTTAGGTCATAGGAAATTGGATTATTTTCAGCTCAATCTTAATCTTAGGAAGACACAAAATGCTAAGGCCAAAGCCCCTGTAATGGATGATGTTCCTAAAGAAGCTGAGTGCACTCATAATCTAATTTCTACTCAAGCTTCTCTTAATACCATGAAGAATGTTGTTTCCCCTCACTCCAATATTTCTGCTTCTTTAAATATCCCATCGAAAAATGAAATTTGTGGTAACAATCTTAATAGAGATAACAATCCTAATATTATTAAAACCACTGTTCTTTCTTCTGAACCGAATACTACTTTTTTATGCAATGAGAATGTGGTGAACAATAAGGATGATCTTAATAACCGTACTAATGATACTTTTATATCTTTGAATGTCTCTAGCATTGTTCCTGTTGTTGTCTTACCGAGGTTTTATTGCTCAAACAAAGACTTTTTACCTTTTGGTAATAGGGAGGTTGATGTTCAGGGTAGGTTGATACACCAATCTGAAGTTGACTCTAAAAGTGTGTGCCCTTCAGGTAAGTCTGATGGCCAATGGGAGGAAGGGGAGATCAATTTTGATGATGAAAGTTATACTTTGAATGAATTTTCTAATGTTGGTAAAGCTCTTGCTTCTTTTGGGACTAAAGATGATTCTGAGTGGACTTCTGTTAAAAGAAAAATTAGGAATAAAAACAATAAAAGGAATAGTAAACCATCATCTGCTGATAATAGGATTACTAGATCTATTACTTCTTCTAAAAATATCATTAATGTTTAGTTGTTTAATTTGGAATGTTAGGGGAGTAGACAAGCTTGACTCTAGGTCTAGATTTCATATCTTATATCGTATTCATAACATCAAGTTGCTTGTTTTATTAGAACATATGGTTCATCATTGTTAAATTTCTATTTGCAAGAGACGATTACACTTTCATAATGCTTTTTTCTAGCTCTTCTGGCAAATTTTGGATTTTTTAGAAAGTATTTGATACTTTTTTATTATAGCTGATTGTGGTCTAGTTGTTCATTGCTCTTTTAGTATTTTTAACGTCCAAGTTTTTAGTTCCTTTGTTTGTGAGAGTTGTTCTAAAACTGGTAGAATCCCTTTGTGGCATAATCTTTATCAAACTGCCTTTTCTTCTAGTGGCCCTTGGTTTGTGGGTGGGACTTTAACGTTATTTCAAATGCTGATGAAAAAATTGGGGGTTCTACTCCTAATTTGAGTGCTATGGAGGATTTTAACTGTATGATTTTGGATAGTGGTCTTACCGACATCGGTTTTTTTGGTCCTTCTTTACTTGATCTAATAATAGATTTGGGGAAGGATTGATCGTGTTTTGTTTAATGGTGAATGGCTTAGCTCTTTTTTGAATTCTTCCCTTTGACATCTGAGTAGGATGGTCTCTGATCATTCCTTTATGTTGCTTAATATATCTCAATTTAACTTTCATGGTGTTAGACCTTTCCATTTTCAAAATATGTAGCTTAAGGATGCAGATTTTTTTAATATTTTCAAGGATAACTGGGATGCTCTTGTCCACTATTTCCACGGGATAATGATATGATTCTCCTTTCTCTTAAATTTAAAAGGCTTAAGCAATATTTAAGGTGGTGGAACAAGAATAAATTTGGGAATATCTTTAAAAACATTATCAAAGTTTAAAATATGGTAGTTGAGATCGAATGTCAATTTGCTGTATCCTCTGATGATTCTAATAGGGAGCAGATTAGAATGGCTAGGTCCAATTTTCTTCACCTCCAGAACTTGGAGGAGGAGTAATGGAGACAAAAAGCTGCTTTCAATATCTTGTTGAAGGTGATAAGAACACTAGTTTTTTTCACAAGTTAGTTAATTCTAAAAGAGCTAGTCTTTCATTAAGTCTATCAAAATGGATTCTGGTGATTGGTGTGAAGATTCTGGTGATATTATTAACTCTACTACAAATTATTTTAAAAGTTCCTTCAGTTTTTCTAAAGTGAATGATATTTCTAATCCTGAGATGATTCCTTGTTTAATTCTAATGTTGACAATCTACCTTTATCTAAAATTTTGAATGTAGATGAGATCCATACGGTCCTTATGTCCATGAATAAGGATTCGATTGTGGGTTTAGATGGTTTTTCGATTGTTTTTTTTTTCAAGAAGGCTGGAGTATTATTGAGATGGATTTGAGCAAGGCAATTTGGGCTTTTTTTTAAGGTTTTACCATTCCTAAATATTTTTCTTCTACTTTTATTGTGTTAATTCCTAAAAAAATTAACCCTACTGTTCGGGTAATTTTAGACCTATAAGTTTATGTTCTACTTTCAACAAGCTCATCTCCAAAATCCTATCCAACAGATTAGCTAAGTTGCTTCCTAAAATTATCTCTAATAATCAAACTGGTTTTGTTAAAGGTAGAAATATTATGAATAATGTTCTTCTTGCTCAGGAACTAATTCATGAAATCAATAGAAACGTTCATAGTCATAACCTTATTTTGAAGCTTGATATATCTAAGGCTTATGATAACTTGAATTGGATGTTTTTATTTAGCATTCTTCATTTGTTTAGTTTTAATAGTCATGTTGTTTAACTTCTTAAGAACATTATTGAGAATTATTAGTTTTCCAATATTATAAATGGCTATGCTCATGGTCTTTTTTTAAAAGGTGCCTAAGGTGCTAGACAAGGAGATTTATTATCTCCTGCTCTGTACATTTTAGCAGCCAATTATTTGTCTAGATGGTTATCTCATTTCTTCACTAATAATAACAAGTGTGCCTATAAAAATTTTGGTGGTATTAATATTAGTCATCTTTGCTTTGTTGATGATATCATTATTTTTTGTAATGACTCTATTTATTAGGTTAAAAAATTAGAAGTCTTCTCTCTAATTTTGAGAATCAAAGTGGTATGTCTTTTAACAATAACAAATGCACTTTTATTGGTAGCAAGGATTTATCTCACATGCAAAGCATTAATATTAGTAAGGCTACTAGTTTTTCTAGTCAGGTTATGCCTCTTTATTATCTTGGTACTCCTTTATTTAAAGGCCACAAATGTTCCTTTCTTTTCGATAAGATCGTTAATTCTATAGCCTCAAAAATTACTGGTTGGAATTCTAAATTTCTTTCTATGGGGGCTAAGTTATTGCTTATTAAAAATGTTCTTTGCTCTATGCTTGTTATCTTATTACAAACTATCAACCCTACTAATTCTATTTGTGATAGATTGGAAAGAGGTTCAAAAAATTCTTTTGGGGATCTTCTGATTCTTCTAAAAAGATCCATTAGACCAACTGGAATGCTTGTATGGGTCCTGTTATAAATTTGAATTCAAGCATTATAATTTTGAGGATAACAACACTCCTATTTCTCTATTATTGTTACTACTGAACATCTATTTTAGTTGCCCTACCTATTATCCTTTTAGATCCATAAGATCGATTGCAATTCAAGTTAGCTCAAGATTGGGTAGATTAGGACTGAGTCAATCTGTCATTTTAATTCAAATTGTTTTTACCTTTTCTTGAGTCAAATGTAAGGTGGTGGATCCTGATGCTAAGTAACCTTACACACACACTCAGGAGGAGAAATTTTATGAGTTAGAATTCCTATTATATTTTTGCTCATATCATCCTAGACGATCGTCGATTGCCACTCAAATTGAACTAATCGTCTTGGACGATCGTGTAATCGTCCCGGATGATATGTAGAAATTAGTTCTTCTGATCGTCCAGAATAATGGCAGTCATCCTGGCTTAAAGGCTATTTTTGTACTAATCGTACAGGACGATCGATAGATCATCCTTGATGATAATGTTGGCAAGTTAAAATTAGGACACTTATTGAGGCCTTCTATTTAAGCACTTTTATAGCTGATGATTTAACAATCTTTTGTTGTGTTTCTACTCCAAGAGAGCTTAAAGGAGAAGGAGTTTTGGGAGAGAGAGAGAGAGAGAGGATCATGTGAGAGAGAGTTTGTGAGGGGATTCACAAAGGTTGCTCCAAGCAAGGATTCGATCATCGTCTTCCTTCTTCATCCTTGGTTCCTTAGTGGCTCTAAGGAGATAATCATCAGCATTAGATCTAGGTTCTCTACCTACTTCAGGAGGGAGTGAAAGGATTTTTAGGTTCTCTGCCTATTCTAGGAGGGAGTAAAAGGAGTGTCAGGTTCTCTACCTACTCCAGAAGAGAGTAAAAGGATTCAAGATTTTTTGCCTCATCATGTCGGTGAAAGATTTTGTAAGGGCTTCTCCGCCTTGCTGTGGGACCAAAAGGAGAGACACTAACAGAGTAGTGCAATGCTTGGAACTGGAGGTTCTGGGGAGTGGACATAGGTCTGATTTGACTGAACCAGTATAAATCTATTGTATTCTTTCTACTTATTTTTACATGTTTCTGTGATCTGATTTGTGATTAATATCTTTTACTTTGTCATCTGCTTTCGCTTAAGTTATTGTGGTTTTAAAATATTCAAAAAGACTTTTCTTTTATTTAAAATTTTTTTTAAAATACCAATTCAAACCCCCCCTTCTCTTAGTTAGCCTCAGGCTAGTTCTATAGGGTTTAACACCCCTTAAAACTTTCAGGGCCTTTAGAAGGATATTTGGGCTGTAAACTTTCAGGGCCTTTAGAAGGATATTTGGGCTGCAAATCCATTTATGATTTAATTAAAAGCTTTTCTTTTAAACTTTGGTGGAAGTTCAGAAAGAACGACTCTCTGTGGGCCAACTATATGCATAAGCAATATTGTGGCAATGTCCATCCCACTCTCTGTTTCTTTAAACAAGGACAATCTCCGGGCTGGAAAAGGCTTTGCAATATTAAATGGTTGGCTGAACCTACTATTCATTGGGGAATTCAATGTGGTAATATTTTCTTTCTAGCAAGATGAATGATTAAGTATGGAGATTATTGACTCCTACTTTAATTTTTCCACTAATTCCTCGTTGAAAGTCTCTTATTTTATTGATGATGGTAAGTGATCCATCGATCATCTTCTTCAGTTCATCCCTCAAAGTTTGGTTATTATCATTTGTGATATTCCCATTAGTCCTAACAGCAAGGATTAATTTTTGTCTAAGATATCTCTTAATAATGAATTTAGTATGAAGAATACTTGACATTATACCAGGAATAAAAATCTTTCCATTGTTACCTTTGCTAGAATTTGGAAGTCTGTTATTCATCTTAAGTATTCTTTATTAGCTTGGAGAATTGTCAAGGGATTCATTCTGGTTGATATCACGCTTCAAAAGAATGGTTTTATCTTAGCGTCCAAACTTTAATGTTGCTTTAGTCTTGAAACCATTAATCATGACTTCATTAATGGTTCTCTGGCTGTTAAGGTCTCGAAATCAATTTAGACTAGCTTAGATAATTATATTGATTTCTAGGCTAAAACTGTTTTAGCTTTTTTAAATGCCATGAGTCAAATTAATAGTTTTGATCATTGGATGTTGATCATTCCATTAATCATTTTTTGGTTGCTTTGGGAAGAGAAGAATAATAGCAAGCATGTTGGCCTTAAGGTGTGTGATAATAGAATTATAAACTCTTTCATATTCAAAATTCAACAGTTATTTTCTGCTCGGGTTCTGCTTCCCAAGCATTTTCATAAAAGGAATCATTGGTGCCATTTTTTTAACATAAATTTTGATGTCTCGTTGTTCAATACCCATCCCAAATTGTTCTATTGGATTAAGTCTGGACGGGTGAGGTTAAGCTTATTATCCACTCTTCTATCATTGTTAATTGTTGTGGGAATGGTGGTCTTATTAGGGATGCTGATGGCAAGCTTATTGCTAGTTTTGAATGTTCATATTTGACTCCTGATATGAATGTTGCACATTTTTATGGTATTTTTATTGGCCTTTTGAAATGTCAGGCTTTAAACTATCAATGTGTTTGGATTAAAGTTGATAATGTGGTGGTGGTTGATACTATCTCTATGAACAAGGGTGTGAATTTGCATAATTTCTATATTGTTAGTCAAATTAATGTCTCACATTAATAAGCTGGCTAATCGGCCTGCTGTTTGGCTTGCTAATCACAAAAATCTTAGTTGTACTCCAATTTTTTTATCTTGTTAATGCTCCATACTTTATTAAAGGTCGTTTGTGTTTGGATGCTTTAGGTATGCCTTATGTTTCATTCTCTTTGGGTGTTTGTATCCTGTTGTGTTTTTCTTTGGTTTGGACACAGTTGTGTTTGTCTCCTATTTGATTTTCTATGGTTATTGTTGTGTGGTCTTTTTCTCACCTGCTTGGGTCTACTCAGTTTCATCTTCCTGATCATTTGTATGCATGGTGCATTTAGGTGGTTGGTCCTTTATATATGTTGTTTTCTGTTTATCTCTTATTTGTTGTGGTTGGTATATTAGTTATGCGGATTTCTTTGCATGTGGTGTTGGACTTGCATGGTCCAACTCTATTTCACTATTGTCTCAGTTTTTGTGACTATACCATTTACCTGATTCATTTTTCTATGATATTAGGGAATGTGGTTGCAGTTGGCTGTATCAGTTCATTCTATTTTGAGAGCCTTAGTTTTTTCTATTTTAAATTTATACTTGTATTACTATTAGGTATATGTTATCCTTTTGCCTTGGCTATTTTGTACTTCTCTTTGGCAGGTTTTTGGGAGATATCCTTATTCTTTTACAGGTCATTTTTATTTGTGGCCTGATGATTGAGCTGATTGAGATTATCTGGTTCATTTATTTTTCAGAGCTGGCTTCTGGCCATCCTAGAATGTTATTAGGTTTTATTGTACTGGTGATTAGTGGGGAACTCCAGCTCACAGGTTTTTATTTTCTTTTTGATGTTGTAGCTCGTTCGAGTAGTAGAAAGCTAGAGATCCCCTTAAGGACCTTGTACAATTTTTGGGATATTAAGGTGTAAGACTGTCAGTGGGTTTTAACTAAAAAAAAAGGTTGTCGACCTCATTTTTGTATGAGGTAAAGTTTCTCATCATATCCTTCATCCTTAATACTTAGGTTTTCCTACACTAGTTAGATCTAACCAATAGCAATTCAAGGAGGTGACCTAAAGACTTACCTTAAGATTAAACCTAGATCATAAGAGACCTCCTAATATCACTTTTTTGCTCTCTACCCCATAATTGCACCTCATTCTTAAACCTAAACCTAATCCTAAAGCCCTTTACACATAAACTATAAACCATCACATTTATTAGCTATATTTGATATATAACATCCATCTTCATCATCTTAAGACTGAACCAAATCATTTCATGGTCTTTATTGAATTACTTTATAGCCTATCTTAGCCAATGAACATCATGAAACTATTTAACTTAAACTAACATTTCTCAAGATATCCAACATGTCGTAAAATCTAGAAAATTGGCACCTTGATTGCTCCGCCTAAATTAAACTTATCCATTGCATTTTAAATGCTATAAACACTTATGCGATTCATCCTAAACCCAAATCAAGTCATGGTCAATCCATAGACCATGTCTAGAACCAAAATTACCAAAATGTCCTTAAGTATACAATGTGATTATTTTCAACATCAAGCTTAACCTTAACTTAGGATTCACATTATAAACTTTTCATACACCTCATTAAACTCAATAAAACCCATTTAAGTATTTATTTTACCAAGGTTGACTAAATTAACTTTATATAGCCCATTTAACACATACATTTCCCTCCCATGTTAAAATTCAATTTAAGTGATGGCATGGTCTTCCAACCTTCCAAGGAACTTCTTTGAACATGATAGAACCCATTGGAACCATTGGTTAACCATAGTTTACCATAGTTGACCAAGTCAAACATAGAACCCTTAAGTCACACATATACCATTCCTTGCAAACTAAACTCAAACTGTGTTAAGCCTTCAACCTAAACCCTTGCTAAAAGAAAGTACACATCTTAATCATCCTACCCTAGCCAACAAACCTCATGGACTAATTTATGTTAACCTTCAAAGGGGACTTGAATGGATCAAAACCCATTTAACCATAATTTATGCAGCCCTAATCCTTGCATTTCATTCCTCATGCTTCATATAACTTTCCAAGTCATACTCTATAGCTTGCTAGCCACATGGCTACATCCTATTGCAAACCCAAAAGCTAAACCTGGCCCATCAAAACACCATTAGCTTGAAAATGACTCCTTGCTCCACTCCTCTATCCCTAACCAATTTGATCAACATGGAATCATCCTAGGATATCATTCTAGTCAATCCCAATCATCCTTAGTGGCCTCTGATGGTTGAGTAAAATGTGAGAACTAAAAAGAAATAAGATAATATACTTCACACAAACTTCCTCTCATTGTCTCTAGAGTGTTCTTAGAGCTTCCCCAGAGAAAACCCATCCTTCCCCTTCCATTCCCTTTCCTTTCTAAACCCCTCTAACTATAAGTTCAAGCGAGCTCTCGTGACAAGGCAATGGAGAAAATCCAACTCCTCCTTTAGCCCATTTCAGGATTTGACACCTAGAGAAGATTTCTTCCCTAAGCCCAAGCAAACTTTTGATTTAATATCGTAGGCTCGTTGGTAGGTTTTTACCAAAAAAAAAAAAAAATCCTTGCCATAATTGCTGTTGAACAATTGCAATGATGGAGATCTGAATTTTATTTCATTCATGCAAAGCACTTGCTTCATAACTACACAAGATTTTGTCTATAGCCACAACATCAATCACCTCCACCACATCCTCCCCCACCGCCATCACAGTCTCCGCCTCCGCCACATAGACAGCCACCACCACCACAGTCATGGTCAGAAGTGGCATCATCAACAACAGCAAGACCAATTTCAACAACGGCGTCCAGCCCGGACTCAATATCACGTCTTTCACCCTGGTTGCCATAGTAAACTACGTTCTGCCCTGGCTGAGCCTCCGCTTGCTGGTGTTTGCATCCCGCGAAGATTAAAGGGAGAACAATCATGCAGGTTATGGCAACAAACATGACGATATAAGAAGCCATGTTTGAGCTCACTGACTAAATTTCTGATTGTTCAGTTTGGATTGGGTTGGGGTTACTTATAGGAAAGAGAACTGGATGTTCTCGGTTGCTTCTTCCTTATTTCCTTAAGAACCATTCAATTCTCTCTTCTTGAATTTGACCGTGATGAATTTACAAATGGCAGTATGGCGAAGCCATTTTTATGCGCAGCAGAATGTTTATTATTGAACTAGACTACGCGTTTTCTCTGGCAAAATATGGCTTTCGTCGTGGTTACGGCGTAGATATTTAGGTAGCGATCAATAAAATATTAAGATCAGTGTGACTGCTGATGTTGACGTATTACAACGATTTCTTTGGTATTGTGCTTTTTTATGTATTCAATTTAATATATCAAATAAGTTATTTGAAGGTTAACATCTTATGTTTCTCTTTGTTAATTTTTAATAATTAATCATGAGGAATATTCTTCGATTTTAATATT
The DNA here is from genome assembly GCA_019925795.1 of Dendrobium chrysotoxum. NCBI lineage: Eukaryota > Viridiplantae > Streptophyta > Magnoliopsida > Asparagales > Orchidaceae > Dendrobium > Dendrobium chrysotoxum. The sequence goes on along the minus strand of CM034302.1, from coordinate 28,130,135 downwards.
TTAGAGAGGAATGATATTGAATTTGTTATGAAAATTAATGATCATTTAAAATTAAATTATTGTTTATCGAAATTGTATCCAATCCAGGGTCTTGAGTTCGAAGCTTATGCATTGTGTATGTGATTTTGCCTTAATTGACTTAAATGTCCCAAAAAAAATTCAATAAACTGATTAATTGGCTCATTCTAACTCTAATCTAAAAGTTATGTATTATTTGACAATGCACTAGAATAAAAACAATATTTATCTACTTGGTAAACTACTTATACGATCTTTTTTACAATTTCTATTATGCATATATTTGAAGATCGCTATTAACACATGAGTATTTTTGGTAAATTAGTAATATTCTATTAAAAGTTATATATATATATATATATATATATATATATATATACCCACTAATTGAACATCAACATTATATTCAATATTAATTAATTTTGCATTTTAAATGAAAAAGCTTTAAAAAAGAAAAATCCTAATTTTTGTATTTTTTTTTCTTTGAATTGTTTTTCTTAAACCTACATTCTCTTTGTACACAATAACATTATTTTATCATAAAAGGAGCTATCTTTCATAAAACATTCACCAATAATTGAACTAATAAAACTAACTGAATAGTTATTTAAATAGACTTGCAGAAACATTTACCTCACATTAAACCAAATGAACATTGTTCTCCTCGACCTCTCTGTTAGGGTCTTGCCCTAGTAGCTCTCCTCGGCGTCGTCTGGCCGTCGTGGCCCTCGATGCTTGATTCACGTGTAGGGAAGTTGTTTATCTCTTTATCAGCTCCTTTTCTTCAGCTTTCTTGTATGGTTTTGATTTTGTTTTTTTTTTATTTTTTCACCTTCGGCCATTTTTAGGCTTGAATGGCGGTCAATCGGCTGAACGATCTTGGATTTTTAAATGGGGAAAAGAACTCTCATTCCTTTTTAGATGCCCTATCCGGGGCTTCTCCCTTGGATGCTTTCCCTGAACTTAAATCACTACCAATCGTGGGTTACCATCGTTGTAGATTTCAGAAGAGGAGATATTTTCTCTTGTGGCCCCTTTCGAATTTGCTTTGATTGTTAAATTTCCCAATCATAGACCTGCTCGCGACTCGATCCATAAATGTTTCTTTAATCTCAAGTTTTTTGATGATTTCTCGATTACTCGCTTGAATCTTACGCATGTGTTAATTAAACTGATGAATGACTTGGATTACATGAGAGTTTTTTCTCATTGTTCTTGCTTTGTTAACAATTTCTATATGAAAGTGATCAAGTGGTCCCCATTTTTGATATTATTGTGGAATCCTCCATTATCACCATATGGGTTTCATTTCCTTAACCTCCAACCCCATTTTTTCTCTCCTCGTATCCTTCACAATTTGGGATCATTATTTTGTCGCCCATTAAAAACTGATAACACTACTTCGATTAGATCATGGCCCTCTATTGCTCGTGTTCTGGTTGAATTAGATATCACTAAATCCTATCCCAAAAGTGTGTGGCTTGGCCCTGAAAAATATGAGTATAGACAACATGTCAAAATGGAGGAGTTCCCTCCCTTTTGTGATCATTGCAAATCTATGGGTCATTTTAAAGTTGATTGTCATATCCTTCACCCCCATTTAGATAAAATTTCCATGAACATACCTAAGCCTATGATTGTTGTTGATATGTGTATCAATAACTTAGCTTCTTATGGTAGTTTTGATGTTGTTGCTCAGGAAACTATGAAAATTATTAATACTACGGCAATTAATCATCTGTTGCTCCTTTTGTTGGCTCTTCTGATGCTCTTCAGATTGAGTTAAATGTGCCTTCTAAAGATGTTATTGATTTACCTGTCCAGAAGCCTCTGCATTCTTCTGAACCTGTGGTGGTGCCTGATAGTTTGAATGTTCCTAATAAAGTGCCTATAATTGACATGCCTCTTTTTCCTTATTTGTGATGATGCATTGTTAAATTTAGGTTTGGTGAATTAGAAGTTGGCTTTGCATTTTAAAAAGCTGGTTGATCATTATAACTGGTTAACTAACTTTGATTCATCAGGTAATTGGGGTTTTGGGGAGGGTATTGAGGGTCTTGGCAATGGGTCTCAAGAGGTTTATGATTTGAATGTGGTGCAAGTCGATAAAGAGGGCTTTTCTAATGTTGTTGGCAAAAAAAGTAAGAAAAAAAAAAAGATGATGCATCTTTTCAAGTACTCTGAGACTGGGTCTTCTTGATCTTTATTTCTTTTGTTTGCTCTATTATTGTTGAGTTCCCCTGGTGTTGGGATAATCATCTTACTTGGCAGGCTTAAGTGTTGAAGATGTTTCGTGCAAATGGCCTCGACAGGTATCTCGATGGTACAGTTCATCGCACTCCTCGACAAGTCACGATTAAAAATGGTGAAGTTCTTCCCAATCCTCTATTTGCTACTTGGATGTTTATAGATCAGAACCTTGCAGCTACATTATCCTCCAGTTTCCTCCTCATTGCTACCATACACACTGAACCTTGACTCTTGTGCTAAAATTTGGCAAATGATTAGTAAAAGTATCCAATCTACTAATCATTCTCGTATTATTCAGCTGAAAAAAGAACTCCATCATGTTTTCATGCATAAAAAACTATGCAATATTATTTGTCAGAAATTAAGCTGAACATTGATATAATCGATGTCGCTAGTTGTACCTTAGATCCTGAAGCCATTATCTTATATACGCTTAATAGGTTGTTGGCTTCCTATCAGTCATTCAAATCCACGATTCTCACAAATCTTCAACCTCCAAATTTGGATGACTTCTATTCGTTATTATGTAGTTAAGTGACTAATATTGAGAACGAAGCAACTCGTGAACTCTAATCGATATTTTTGAACACTAATAGATATTTTTTGTATATTACAAGCACTTATAATATACAAAATTTGTATATAAATCTATAGAACTCTGTAGAAATATGTATATGTATATTATATATGTATGTATATTAAGAAATGGTACCATCTTTGATAAAAGAGATGATGAGTGAACATAATTATCTTTCATTTCATTATTGTATGATTTATGGTTGATTAAAGAGATTGATATATAAAAGCATAATCAAATCTTTTTACCCATGGGGCTTTTAAAATTCCCTTTATTTATATTAATTCTCTCATTTAGTTCATAAGTTGTTGATACATAATCTTTAAAATGAAAAACCTGAAGTTTTTTTTTTGTATTCATTTGTGGCTAAAAAAAGTGATAAAAACTTTTATGAGAGATATTTAGATTATTGAAGAGCTGTTTGAGCACTACTGCTTCTTATTTCTCTCTATTCCCTCCTCTTAATCCTTCTCACTCCAAGAGGATGGTATTGCATAATATAAACTTGAGAAATTTCAAATATTCTCCTATTGAATTGAAATTGGAGAAGATAGAAAAAGGCGATGAAATGAAAATTTTTAAAATATACACGTATATAAACAAATAACATTTTGCATGAATCGATTTGTGAAGTAAAATATATTTGTTGCCCTCTACCTTGCTATACCTTATCGCATATAGATTTCTTTGCCAAATTAATCATAAGACCTCAAGTTGCTTTGTCATTTTTAGCAAATGATCACATAAATCTGATAGATTTAAAAATTTATAACAATTTTTGTCCTTCAATAAATCATATAGGTGTATGTCATCTAAAAGATTGCGTCTCTTGTGATGAGTTATATAATGTCTTGCATATTGCATATAATTTCATCTAAAATTTTGGAAATTAGTTGAAAGAAATGGTGATATTAATTTCTGGATAGTATAAATCTATAGTTCAATCCTTTCATTGTATATCAAGTGAATCATTCCACAACTACGTACGGAACGTTTGCTTTAACATTCAAATGACTATTCAAGAAGAGATATATTGGATGTATAACATATTATTATCGGATCAAAAAGGATTGACAGATAAATTTTTGGAGGGAGTTGAGACATTCATTCAAGTCGCATGTCAACTACCTTCGTTTAAGTCCAATAAAATGTTTATATGTCCATGCTCAAAGCATAAAAATCAAGCTTTACTTAAGCCCAATGATGTAAAGGTTTTTTTATATCATAGGGGATTTGTCCCAGGATACTGGATTTGCACCTCGCATGGCGAGTACGAGCCACATAGAGATACTCATGTCGGTCCATCCACAACTTTTAAAATAGTCGATGAAGATCAAATGAGTAGACCATATGAAGAACTTATTTTTGATGAATCAGGTCCTAATTTAAGGGCAAACATGGAAGAGCCACCAAACCCAGAAACTTAAAAATTCTTTGAATTATTGCATGATGCTCAAAAACAAATTTGGGATGGTTGTACAACTCATTCAGAATTATCGATTACTATTAGGATGCTAAGTATAAAAATTGAATATAATATTCTTCATGAGTGCTTAAATGACTTTATTGATCTTCTCACGAAAATAAATCTAACGGATAATTTAATCACCATAGATTTGTATTGAACAAAGAAATTTGTATCCAAGTTGGGCATAATCGCTATAAAAATTGATTGTTGTATAATTAGTTGTATGCTATACTACAAGGATGATGAAACAGAAGTTTATTATCACACCTGCAATGTGCCTCGGTTTAAACCCAACTCAGAAAAATAATGTCATCAAAAGAAATATGTTCCATATTCCTGTTTATTTTATTTAGCAATTATTCCAAGACTTCGGCGGCTCTATGCATCTACGAGTTCAGCTGGTCATATGAGATGGTATATGGAGAAATTATCACACAGTAGCGTTCTTTCTCATCCATTAGATGCTGAAGCATGGAAATATTTTGAACGAATATATGCTTCATTTTCTGTTGAGCCACGTAACATAAGATTATGATTATGTACTGATAATTTTACTCCATACAGTCAAGCAGCTTCACCATATTCTTATTGTCCAATTATACTAACACCTTCCAACCTTTCACCAGAGATGTGTATGACTATCCCTTATAATACCTGAACCATATAATCTAAAAGAAAAAATTTATATTTTTTTGCAACCATTAATTGATGATCTTAAATTCTTATGGGAAGAAGGTGCCTCACATATGACATCTCAACCAAACAAATTTTCTCCATAGAGCTGTATTTCTTTGGACTGTTGACAATTTTTAAGCTTATCATATGTTATCGAGTTAGAGTATAGCAGGAAAATTAGCTTGCCCTTACTACATGGAGAATATTAAATCTTTCACACTAAAATATAGAAGAAAAAATACTTGGTTTGATTGTCATCATATGTTCCTACCTTTTGATCATCTATTTAGGAGAATTAAAGATGCATTCATCAAAAACAGAGTTGAGAGGTCACCTCCTCCACCAAGATTAAGTAGTTGTGATGTACTACAGAGACTTTCTAGCATTTCATCAATTATTAATTTCTCAACACCAGAGTTTAAATTTTTAGGATATGGTGTTCACATAATTGGATTAAAAAGTATTTTTTAGACATTACCACATTGGTGTACAAATTTGATAAGGCACAATCTGAATGTTATGCACATTGAGAAGAAATTTCTCGATAATATTTTTAATAGAATTATAGATGTTAAAGGCAAGAGTAAGGATAATGTGAAAGCTTGAATGGACATTAAAGAGTACTTTCAATGAAGTAATCTAGAATTAGTAACAACCAGTGACGGTAAAGTAATGAAGCCTAAAGCACCTTACTCATTCATGTTAGAACAAAAAATATCAATATGTCAGTGGTTTTAAGGTTTAAAAATGTCTGATGGCTATGGATCAAATTTAAGCTGATGTGTAAACCTTAAATTTGCAAAATTATTTGGAGGTGCTACTTCCAATTATAGTATATCTATTACTAGATTACATATCAAATCTTTTTGACAGAGCTTAGACTTTTCCTCTAAGACCTATGTTCATCTAAACTAATCGAAGATGTTTTATGAAGGATTGAGGAGAACATACTAATCATCCTATGCAAGTCAGAAAAAAATTTTCCCTATAGATTCTTTAATTCTATGGAACATCTTCTAGTCCACCTACCTTATGAGGTTAGTGTTGGTAGACCTATGCAATATCGTTGGATGTACCCTTTTGAAAGGTAATACGTGTATTTAATATGTTATCTTAAATATTTCTAATTATAACTAATAATTCTAATCATCTAGCATATATTTAAACAAGTTAAAAAAATATGTTAAGAATAAAGCACGACCAGAAGGATCAATATGTGAAGCATATTTGGCTCAAAAAATTACTCACTTCTGCTCCTACTACTTCGAGCCCCATGTGAGAAGTACAAGAATAAAGATTAGTTGTAACATAACTTTGATATCGAAGAATAATCATAATATACACTATTAGTCTTTAGAAGTCATGGAAAGGCTAGTGGCAAATGTGTTGAAAGATTCCTCAATGATTTAGAAATCAAAATAATGAGTTTATATGTGTTACTGAATTGCCAGGAGGTCCAATCTATTTTAGAGTAAATTTTTCCATATTTGAAAATGAATCATATTAATTTTTAATACTCAAGTGTTAATTGGATGATTTGTCACTAGGTATTTTGTAAATAATTTACCTCTAGACAGATACTACATGTGTTGAGCAACTTGTTGCAAATAAATTTTCAACTTTGTTTAGATCTTACGTGAGTAAAATATATATTATTTCTTTAATTTATATCTTATTGAATACTAAAAGCCCTAAAATTTTAAAATTTTCTTAGGTACATAATCCCTGTAACAAGGTTTTCGATAAAGGGCTGCAAGCACTACTAAGGGGCCCAATGTAAAAAGCAAACACCTGGCTAATATACATAGTTAATGGGTTTAGATTTCATTCCAAGTCATGGAGTTAAGGAAGAAAAAAAAATTATGGAGTTTGTGTTAGAGGAAACACTTATGAAGAAGATGAGTGTGATTATTACGGTATTCTGGATGAGGTTCTTAAGCACAATACCCAAGAGAAAATGAGAACCTTGTATGTTCGTTCAACTGTCAATGCTATGATCTACTACTAAATAGAGGCATAAGTGTTCATCCTGTGTTTAATTTATTAGAATTAAAATATAGTAGAAGATACGAAAATTTTGCACCATTTGTGCTAGCAAGTGATTAAGCTATCCACATTTATTTCAGCAAATATCCCAGTGGTCACAAATATAAGCAAGATGGGCTAGCTGTCATAAAAACAAAAGCATGAGGGATTATTGACCAACAATACATCGTAGCTACTACACATTAAGATGATGATATGTCATATTATAGGTCCGTTGAAATTGATGATATGTCAACTACTACACATAATGTTGAAATGCAGTTATAAGATGTGAATATAGTGGACGAGCTCTTTAAGTGAGAACGAGGAAGAAGGTCAAGATACCTTACAGAGCACTGAAAGCATTTATGATTCAAAATTATTCTTATAGCTTAAGTGACCAAATTTATTACAATATACTTAATGTTGTATTATGAATTCTTAGCAAGAACAAATTGGTAACTATAATTTTTTAATGTAGTTTTTTGATTTATTGTAATGTAGTTTTTGAAAAAATAAGTTGGTAAACAAATTTATTGAAATGTAGCTTAAGTAATTTTTGAAATTGATGATCTTGGTAATTGTCTCTAAATAAATCATTTATAATTATATAAATCATGTTTATATGTAAATCATTTATACATTATGTAAATCATTTTATTATGCAAATCATTTATAAATTCTGTAACTATATATATGTAATTGATTTATATGAAATGAAAATTTTGATTTTTTTTGTAAATGTAAATGTATTTTTTTATCCTAATTATGCAAATTTTCATATATTTTACAACTTCATATTTAAGTGATAATGTAATTTCATGAAATATAAATTAATTACTTCTTTTACTACAAATGGCTTCAGGTGATAATCCTCCTCGTAGTTTCATTACTTCAATGTTTAGTCATAGGAAAAAGTTGAGCACTGGACCAACTGGGTCTAAATAGGGTGATAAAGTTTAGAGCCAGAGAGTTCCACCAGTGATGCCATCACCACCACCTAGGAGTCAGGGCCAGAGAGTTATCTCCATCAACCTACCCTTACCCTCCTTAACATCACCCTTATTATTACTCACCTCTGTGCAGCCAGAACATAGTGGACCATCAACACAAGCAAAGGTTTGGGCTGGGGAGCCCGCAACAACATAGGATAAGCGTGTATACATAGAGCATAAGGGTGATATGTAAGTTCAATTTATTTTGTAAAGTTATTATAATTTGATCTATTATTTAATTGATAAAAATTTTTACCTGCAGCTTCAATCCCTCAAGGTAGCCTACCCACAAGATTTGTGATATCATACGAAGAAAATATAATGCTCTTTACTTATCATGGAAGAAGATCCCAATGGAAGTTAGGGATATGTGGTTTAGAGAATTTCAGGTATATTTATTTAGCATTACTTAAAATTTTTGATTTTATTTGTATTAATATTATTTGTTATACTTATATTTTATAGAAAGATTTTAGATGGTTTCCTGAGCATGGTAGGATGATCAAAATAAATTTTGAGAAGAGAGGCTCTACTCGTCTTAGAGACATGTTCATAGACATTAGAAAGTCTGGGCAGTGTCCGTTATGGATTGGTGAGGGAGTATGGGCTGATTTAAGCAGAGCTTGGGTGAGCCCTGAGTTTAAAAAATTGAGAGAGCAAAATAAACAAAATAGAGCATTCAATTATGGGGGTTTAGGAAGCTCTATTCATACAGGCGGTTCAATACCTCATACTGAGCTTAGATGATAATTGGTAAAAGATTATTTCAATTAGTTTCATAATTAAATATACATTATTTTAACTATATTTTTTATTTATAGAAAGTATATCTTGGCTGAGAGCCGACAGGACTGGAGCTCCATATGAGGACTCACCAACATCAAGCTGATTATCAGTGGGTTGATGAGAAGGCGAGAAAAGCTCAAGTGAGTATAATTTTTTGAGTAAAAATAAAAATTAAATAAAAATTTTATTTTATGTATTTATTCTCGTAGAATATTTTATACGACTTTGGGATAGTCAATAATCTACTGGTAAGGGATCATCTTTGGGATCGACCCAGTATTCTGAGTACCACACATGATTAGAAGTTGTTGGAGAAAGGCTGAGGGGGAGGGTTTATGGCTTAGGTTTATAGGGATATGCTTATGAGGGCAGTACATCTACTTCAATATTTTATGATGTTAGTGGAGCTGAGAAAACAGTCAGCCAGAGGGTTACTACACTAATAAAAGAGATAGAGGAGATGAGACATATTCAAGTTAAGATGGAGGTGGAGCTGCGATCATATCGAGCTAAAAAATCAAAAGAAAAAGGAGCAAGAGCCTGTATATAAATCATAGGGCAGCTAGGACACGGACGATGATAAGTCGTTGTATTTGTTTAAGGAACTAGTTTGTGTATTTTGAACATAGTTTAAGAAGTTGAACTTTATGATTACCAATGGCTAAAACTTTGTGTATTATATATTTTATGTTTTGAATTGTTCAAGCATCTATTGATTATGGATATTAGTGTATTTTATATATTATGGTTTGAACTGCTTAAGTATATGTTTTCCTTAACTACTACATGTACATGTGAAAATGTGTTTGGATAGAGGGGTGCTATCATTTTTTTTGCAAATGCTACAAGTTTTGGGTGGCTAGCTGGCACTTTAGTCGCCAGAAACTTTGATATCAGACGGGTGGTAAAACCACTGGTTATTGTATTCACAGCTAGTAATAACTGGCGGCTTTCCGGCGATTTGACTGCCAAAAACACTAACAATTTTACCAGTCAGTTAACCAGCAGTCATTGCGCTGGCAAATTTTGGCATTTTTTCCTGCGGTTTTGGTATAGTAATTTCTTGTTGTTGAGGCCACTAGAAAATCATCGAAAAAATTTACCGACAAAAAAAACTGCCAGTTTTGATTTTCTAAGCGATTTATTCTGGAGGTCTTAAAGCCACTAAAAAATTGCCAGAATTTTTCATAATCGATGGAAAATTGGTATATTCCATCGGTAATTGATGATTTTCCTGCAGTGGATCTCACAACCCTCTCATGGTAGAGGTGTTGTTCGTTCACCATTTCACAACACCAAGGGTCACCGGCAAACCATCTCGAATACCAGGGGTGGACGTCCCATTACTGTTTGAGTTGAATGTAAAATATGCAGAAAAATAGGTCATTCTTCTTACAAGTGTTGGCATCACACTATTCTAAATTATAATAGAAATGTCTCTTTTGCATTGATAGTTGAATCTACAAACTCAAAATCTCACTCCGCTTATTGGATATTGGACTTTGGAGCAACCTCCCATCTCACAAATGACTCAACACATCTAATTTCTCCTCAGCTTTGCAATGGCCAGCAGCAAATTCTGGTTGGCAATGGTCAATCTCTTCCAATATTTGCTTCTAGTCATGGAATTTTTCCAACTCCTCATCATAAGATCTCTTTATCCCCTCTACTTCGTGTTCCTAACGTTACTCATAATCTTATTTCAATCCATTGTTTAACTGCTGATAATGCGTACACCATTTCATTTAACTCTCATGGTTTTCATATTAAGGATCAAAAGATAAATCATTTAATTCTCTCGGGACCTTATTGTGATGGTCTTTATCCCATCACCGTGCTACCTTCAACCTCCTCATCATCCGGTATGGCTGTTGGGGTGTTTATCTCCACATCAACTTCATCCAATATTTGGTATTACCGCCTTGGCCATCCTCACTAAGTTGTTTTATCTGCCATAGCTATTCAAGTTATATCGTTATGTATTTCAGTACCTAGTAATGTTCGTCATTCATGCAAGTTACTAAGAGTCATAGATTTCCTTTTTATAATTCTACTACAAAATGTACTTCTCCATTTGAGATTGTCTTATCTGATGTATGGGGTCCTTCCCAGATTTCATGTCTTAAAGGATATTATTATTATGTGTTATTTCTTGATGAGTTTCTCATTTTTCTTTGATTTATCCAATGGTTAGCAAATAGGAAACATTCTCTAAATTTCTATAATTCAAAGCTATGGTGGAAAAATAATTATCTAAACCCATTAATTTTTTTTTCTCTAATGATAGCGGTGAATTTTCCAGCTCTTCCTTCTATCATTACTTATCTACAACTAAAATTATTCACCAATGTAGCTTTCCTTATACACCAAAATAAAATGGCCTAGCAAAATGTAAACACTGCCATTTAAATGAAAATTCTCGTACTCTTCTTCTCCAAGCTCACTTACCCTTTTCATTTTGGGTTGATGTGGTTCTTATAGCCACTTATCTAATAAATTGTCTTCCACCCTTCAATGCAAAATCACTCTCCCCTTATCATTTGTTATATAAATGTCCTCCATCTTACTCTCACTTAAATATTTTTGGTTGTCTTTACTATTCGTGGCTTCAACCTTCATCATCACATAAATTCTCTCCCAAGTCTGCTTCATGTATTTTCATTGGCTACAGTTTAACTCATAAAGGCTATCGTTGTTATCATCTCCACCTAAATAAAATTCTAGTCTCTAGACATACTCAATTTCATGAGAATATCTTTTCATTTCTTCCTTCAACTCCCTCCAACTTATCAGGTTCTTCCACTGGTCTTCACATCCTTCCTCTAACTCTTGTTCCTTACCAATCACCTAACCTCCAGCAACCGTCCAAAATGCCACCATAAATTCCTTCAGCTATTTGTCAACCTTCTCAAAGTACGGAATCTTCATATATTCCCTCTTGTTCCTATGTTCCAATTTTTCTTCCAATTCTCCCTCACTAATTCTTTCACTTGCAGCTCAACGCCTTCACCCTTTGGTCGCTCATCTTCAAATGAGTTCCTTAAAACCCAAGTAAATTTTTAATTTATAGCATCGTATATCACCTATTAGTGACCAAACCTGTTAATCGGTTGAAATTAAACATAAGTGCTGGCGTGATGCAATGTCTATTGAGTTTCAAGCACTCTAGTCTGAGGGTATATGGCTTCTGGTTCCCCCACCATCTAGGTTGTAAACCAAACATTCATATATATATATATATATATATATATATATATATATATATATATATATATATATATATATATATATATATACTGAGAGAGAGATAGAGGGAGAGATTGTGGTTTTTTGTTTGGTGGATATTGAAATTTTAAAGCTATTTTAACCCTAATTTTTTAGCCTTATAACTCTTCAAAATTACGTTAAGTTCATTCACTACCAGCAAATACGCTAGCCAAAATAGAAAAGAGGAAGTTTTTTTTGTGTGGGAAAAATAGGGGCAAACATGCCCAATTTCATTCTGAAAATGAAAAGTTACAAAGATTACAAATGAATAGTAAGAAAAAACAAAGAAAAACTTACAAATTCAAACTAGAACCTAATCAAAGGAAAGAAAAACTCCTTAAAATAGGAAAAACATTAAAAGAAGCAAGGATCAACAGATCCTGCAAAGAACAAAAAAGGATGGAAAAAAGATCCATCAAAGAAACATCTAATAACCATAAACACAAGACCCAATGGAGCTAAAGTAAAGAAAAAATAGCCCAGGCTACAACATTGAAACCAATCAGCTAGTTGCTCTTCAACTAATAACCACAGTCCTCAAAAAAACCACAACAACCTCCACGAAAGAGATCCACCAAACACAAGAAGATAGCAAGCAGGCCTCATGTCCAGAAGCCTTCCAGCCCTAAAAAAAAGCCACAGCAAGCTCCACAAAAGAGATCCTCCCAGCACAGGAAGAAAAAAAAAAGAATTTGACCCAGCACGAAAAAGCCAAAAAATCACATCCTTCCAATCCTGTAACAAAACATCATAACCAGCTCCAAATCATAACAATAGCCAGCAACCCAATAACAACACTTCGAACAAAAAACATTATCAATCTGGAACAAGCCAAAATCTGCCACAAAATGCCAGGATACCACCAAACAATAACCAAAACAGGCTACTAAACTCCAGAAATAACATGCAAACAAAAACCCACCAATAGTACCAGGAAAAAAAAGGGACTTAACAGAACCCAACAGGATATAAGAAAACCCCTAAAATAGTCCCAACCCCCAAGACTTGGTAAAAAGGGAAAACCTTATAAACAACCCTCAATAGATCACTCCTTTGGTTGTTGAATCAGCCCTATTAGATTTTCTGATTGCCAAATCAACCATCCAAAAATAGAACTAGAAGGTGCCCAAACATTACGATCCAACCAAAAAACATACCCAACAAGAAGGTAATAACACATTAATCAACAAGATGCTGAATATGAGGAAAAGCATTCCAATTAAAGACTTTAGTACGAACAACAAACCTAATATTCTTACAAGTATAGTCCAGGCTTTCGAATTTATTCTCCATCTTTCTATAGTTCCTCTCTTTCCAAATATAATAAATGGAGCAAAAGTATAAAGTAGAAATAAATATTTAACATCTTTGGACCAATCCAAATTCGAAATATCCTCCAAAACTTGCTTAAGATTCGGCCTTAGCAAAAAGAAATTTAAACCAGGAAAAAATTTTGAAATGATATAGAAAGAAAAATCACATTCAAAAAATAAATGTCTATGACAATCATCCCCAATATTACAAAGAATGCAATTTAAAGGCACAATAATATTCTTTTTGAATAACAAATCAGCCATTTTCAGCCCATTAATCATAGCCATCCAAGCAAAACAAGAGTATCTTAAAGCATAGCTCTTATGTCAAATATAAGAATACCAATCCACCCTAGAAAAATCCTTATAAAAAGCATTATAAAAAATCTTGAAAGTAGAAAACTTCACCTTATTCCAAGATATAACAGAAGAAACCAGATTCTGAATAGAGATACATGAAATAGCCATCTCAATGTTTCTAGGCAAATGCACTGGCAGAACCTAGCAACTATTATTAATCCAATCCCTAACACAATTATTATTATACAAAGAATCATCGTAATTAACAGGAATATCATGAAGAGCTTTCACTTTAATCTAAGGATCGCAAAAAAAAAGATAAAGAAGAGTTTTTTGTAATATTAAAAGAAAATTTACTCTGAATTTCTTTGACAATCCCACACAGCTCTTTCCAGAATTTTGAGTCCTTCTAAGAGAAAGGTTTCTAACAAGAAATATATTTGAATTTAACCCAAGTAGCTAAAGGACCCAAATTATTCACTATACGTTGTTGACCTCATTATTCGAGGTTGATTTCCCCATAATTATCTCTACCACCTAGGTCTTCCTAGCCTAGCATAGACGTCGCATACAGGATTTCTTTTAGGTGGATGCCTAATGACGTAGTATCGACTCGACCTCCCAATTCAACACAAATAAAGCCATTTAAAGAAAATAAAAAAATAATATAATAATAAAATAAAATAAATTCATCAAGATTGACATTAATCGAACCTAAATTTGTTCAAATCGACACGAGTTCAACTTTCCCAAATTATTTCGTTCTAACTTAATTAAAATCAAAATCATCTTTAGTAGAATGAAATTAATCATTTTTAAATTATTTAAATTCTAAAATTGACATGAAATAAATTATTTTAAATTATCAAATTTGTTTCAAAATTTTTAAATTTCAAGCATCCGAAATAAAAAATTGACTCTTAAAACCCATATTTAGATCATCATTAATCGCAGCCGTTGATTAAAAAAGTTTTGGCTCCTAAATTTAAAATCAATTCAAAGAGATTAAACTTGGGTGCGGTTAGGGCAGTTCGCACGACCTCTCTCCCTATCTATTCGCAAAATTGAACCCCCACATCTCTCGACTCCCTCTCATTCGCAGAAGTTCCCAGGACCCCTCCTACTCTAATTCGCAAAAAAAAAAAAATAACGAATTGCTCCCTCCTCTCTCTCGCGAGGAACCCAGCCAAGAACCCAAGCGAAACCCCTGGTTCTCGTCTCCCTCTAGTTCGTAAGCCCTAGCCGAGCCATCTCACCCGTCGCTCTCTCTCTCGCGCATGAGAAGACCCAAACCGAACCCCAAGCCTCTCCCGTCTCTCAGCCAGCGCCGCCGCCGGCCCTAGCGACTTGCCCTAACCGGTCCCTCTCTTGTTTGCTGAAGGTATATCTTCCACCTCATCTTCTATATCCCCATCCTTATTCTTCTTCTTCTTTATTGATTAGAGAAGTAATTGCTATGAGAAGTGATGAGAATCATGGTTACCAAAAAAGGAAATGATAATTGCCTGCCTTGAAATTTTATTCCTACATCTTGAAAAATGGAGTAGAGATTTTGCATGTATTCTTGAAATAACCTGAAATGGTAGAATAATCTTGCATTGATATTATCTTGAAACAGATCTTCTATGGAATGGTTCTCTTGCTTGAAATCATTTCTTTTTCTTTTCTCTCTTTCAGAAAGGTTGTTTTCTTAATCAATATCCAATGCAAGAATCTATCTTAAGGATATGAAATTTTATTTTTGTGTGGATCTATTCTATAAATATGGGAAATCAATATATCTCGTTTGATAGAAATTTGCCGCAATTCATACATGCTGTCATGGTTTCCTTTGCCTTATCGATTTCGACGTTGGTGGATATCCCTTATGTTTACTGATCTTTGTCATCCCTTAGCATATGATTTTATATATCCTAAATTTTAGGGAAAATATTTCTTATCGGTTGGAAAGGTGTTTGTCCTCGAACCTTTTATCCTTGCCATTTCTTGTGGCTGATTTGGATTTTAGGTGGGTTTTTGTGGTGAAAACAGCGAGCTTTGATCTCTCTTTTGTTGGAAAGAACCTCTATATATCTATGCTGTAGATTCGTTGGAACTATAAATATGATTGCGTTGTTTTCTCTGAAAAATATTTTGAGATTGTGTTTGCTAAGAATGTTCTATTCATTTTCTTGAGAATAAAAATAAAAAAAAATGTGGTTTATATAAGGCCTTACTTTCTAAGTATACTAGAGTTGTGCCCATTTGAATCTTTTTCATGAAATCTGGAGGACATTTTTGGTGCATTGTTTTCTGTTATGGATGGAATATAAGCGATGAATGCTAAAAGTTGTCTTTATTGTTTTCCTTTGCAAAATCGAAATAATGAAGAGGATTTTCATGCTCTCCATTGAGGAATAAAGGATTTCAGTTCGTGTGTGAAAGTTTTGTTGGTAACTATGCATATGCTTCGTGATTAAATTTTGGGAACAATGTGTTTCAAATGCAAGGTTGTATGCTTTGCATTGAGAGTTTTCATGAGTCTTTGGAAAGAATAAGGCGGCATCAATTGTTCTTTCTTATTGTTTGGAGGGGTTTGTGAGAACTTATAGGTTGCAATGATGTTTTCTTTAGTATAGTAGCATGAGTTTGTTTTTGAAAAGTGAGGGGTGGTTGTGAATGACAAATTGAAGCTTGATTGTTCGAAAATAAAAATAAAAAAAATATTTTCTTTTGAAAAGGTGATATATGTGAGAAATAATAAGTGGGGCTTGTGAATTCGGAAAGGTGAAAATTGTATGTGTATCTGTTGGTAAGTAAAATGAAGTATTTTGGAAAGTGTTGTGAGCATCGTGGAAAGGCAAAGTGTGTATGTGAATAGTGAAGGGAAATGTGTGGAAATGTGTATGTTTTGAAGAAGTGTAATGAAGCATATGTTAAATGTGGAGTTGTATATGGAATTGTGTGTGTTGAAAGGTGGAATTTGTGTGTGTATTTTGGAAAGGTAGAGTATGTGAAAATGAAAAGAAAGGGTTGCATTGTGAGAAATAAAGTGTGTGTGTGTGCTTTGAAAGGAGAGTTGTGTGTTCCTTTGGAAGATGAAGGTATGTGTGTTTTTGGAAAGTAACATGTGAAATGCTTTGAAAAAGAGAATTTTGTGTTTATGGAAATAAAGTGTTTGGTGAATTTGTGTATGTTGAGAAAGACAATGTGTAAAAGTGGAGATGTAGAGTTTGTGTGTAAAAGTGGAAGTATATGTTTTGAAAAGATGAAATTGTGTATGTGTAAAGTGAAAGTGTATGTTTTTGTTTAAATATGAAATGTGTAAAGGTAGAACTTGTGAGTGTTTTGGAAGGTAAAGATGGGAAGTTTGTATGCATTTAAACATGTGGTGTGAAAAATGAAAGGTGGAGATTGTTTGCTTTAAAAGTGGAAGTGTAGGCTATGAAAGTTTTGTGTGGGAAAGGTGAAAAGCAAGTGGTCGGATTTTGAGAAGTTTTTTTTTATATGTTTTGAAGAGTGGAAAAGTGTGTGTTGAAAGTTTGTGAAGAAGTGAAATGTAGGTATGCCAAAAGTGAAAGTGTATGTTGATGGTTAGATATGAAATATGTAAAGGTAGAACTTCTGTGTGTTTTGGAAAGGTAAATTGTGTGAAAATGAAAAGTAAAGGTTGGAGTGTGAGAAGTAAATTGCTTTGATGAGTGTATATTTTGAAAGGTGGCATGTGTTAATGTGGCACGAATTCTCATATTAAAGGTATGACGTGTTTTTGTGGAAAGGATGAAGTAAGGAGTGGCATGTGTGTGAGTATTGGAGAGTATGTTAGTTGGGTATTTATTAGAAAATGAAAGTGTTGAAAAGTAATACCACTCTTTCTCTCTCTCTACCCTTCTTCTTCTTCTATTACTTCTCCCTTCTTGTGCCTCGAGGAAAATGTTGGAAAAACAAATAGTCTGCTTTCAAAAAGGAACTGTTTAAAAGGTTGACAGCTTGCGTCGGTCTTCAAGCCCGAAGAAAGGTACGTCTTTATTTTCAGTAAATTTCAATTATTTCATTGTTGATCATTAAATATGCTTCTAAACACTGTTTTCTTTTCTTTACTTACATGAACTGCGAGGAATGGTACCGGTCGAAAGAACAAAAGGACAAGGAACAATGGCGTCAGTCATCTCTATCCAACCGGGTAGAGGTACTACGGGCGAATCCACCGGGTCATAGCCCCCGGTGTTGTAAGTTTTCCTAAAACTTAGAAAGCCCCTAGGAAGCCGTGGTGTGGTTTGTGCGAACCCCTACCCTTTAGGCCCCTATAGTAACTTCAATTTTATTAGGATGATTTTCATTTCATTTTAGATCCTTGAACTCCTATATACGTGCGCAAAGTCCTAAGGGTTAGTGATAACAAGCTTTTTCATCCCATACAACATTAGTGACATTTAAGGACAAAAACTAAGGACCGAGTCTTAGAAAATTTAGACTTAGGATGCATGCATACTTTAGGGTAGAAATACAGAATATAGAAAACTTAGTGACATTCCCTTTAGGATAAGTATATATTATTAATATAACCTTAATTAATTCTAATTAAAATTAAACAACCAGTTAATAAAAATTTTAAGTATACTAACAATAATTCAGATAAAAATACACAAAAAATTGTATAAATCCTTAATAATCAAATCGTAATTAACACACCTAATCACTAAGGGATTAAATTTGAATATAACTTTAGAATTGAACCTAATTAATATTTCAACCATCTCATAATTAAATAATAATTAAATAAAATCTATTAAAAATAAAATTAAAATCCAGAGTACAAAATACACCTAAAATAAGAACAAATTTAAATAATAGACATAATCCAAAATAAAAAAGCCCTTTAAAAATCAATCTCTATTCATTAAAGTCTTCTAAAAAAAAATCAATTATAAGCATAATATAAAACATCATTAAAGAAAATTGATTGAGATACATAGTAATCTAAAAGTCTAATAAATCGTCAAAGATTCAGTAAGTTGTTAAATTAAATGATATAAAAGAAAACAGGTTAATTCAAATGACTAAATAACAAAATCCTATTAATCAACTTTAACAATCAAAATTTAATCTAAAACAAACTTCAAAACAGTAAAGACACTAAAACTTAAATATGAACTAAAATTCCCTATGACCCTTCAACAAATCAATTTCAATCAGTTAGATAATTTTAACTAAAAGTAAACTCAGGATGCATCCAAACCACACAACCTACCGCACACACTTAGATTTGTTTGCTAGGACAACCGACTCTAGCTTTAGGTTAGGCCGGTGTTTACTTTCTTGCTGCTGTGTGACGGGCTTTCTCGTGGTTTTCATTGCATGTTATTTGTAAAGATGATTGGTATGTATGTTTATTTATTTATATCTGCAATCTGAGATATGATGTGATGGGCGATAGATTATCCTTAGGATAGGAACGATCTGGATGCTCACATAATCTTCTGCAGGTGGCCATGCTCGTGCAAGGCCAAATTAAAGGGGGCAAATTAAAAATTTAAATTAACATAAATTTTTGCAGGTGCTTCATAAAATGCTAAAGCCCCCTTAAAATTAAAAGAGCATGGCCAAGTGTTTTTGATGAATTTAATTTAAATGTGAATATATAACTGCTTGGGAATGGTTATATTATAAACGTCTAGGATAACCCTACAGGTGTGTCTAGATTTTATTTTTTTTTTCTGGGATGTAATGTAATGTAATTATATTTTGTCAAAGTCAAGTGTTGTAAAGTGATTCAAAAGTGGGATATCACACCCAACTAGGAATCCAAAGAGAAGAAAATGTCCCTCAGGGGAGTATTTTCTTCTATTTGGAAAGCCAAGTTAGGGTGGTTCTAATATCCAAAGAGAAAAGAAAATACCCCTTCAGGGATGAGTTTCTTTTCATTTGGATATTCAGGCCCGGCGGACCCAAGGAGCTCATAGCAGATCCAAGAAGCTTGTAAAGGAAAGAAGACAAAGAAGTGAAGATGAAGAAAATGAAGAAATGAAGATAAGAAGAAAAGTGTATCCCATTTTGAAATCACTTGCGTCAGTCTTAGGATTAGAATCCGGGTTTGTTGTCAGTGGTACCCGGCCACTTTACTTTTTCAGCAGACCCTAGGTTGTAAATAAACTAGACATTGGACATTATATTTTTGGATAATTTAATTTGAGTGTTTACATTATTTGTGCAGTAGCTTTTTTTAGGACTCTTGCATGCCGTGTTTTGTTTTAGCCTGGATACGAATCGGAGTGTTTTTTTGGTAAGGACCACAATAAATTTTTTCTTCTTGAAATTTAAAATAAAATTTTTTAGGCTCACATAGAAACTCTAACGAATCTAAGAAGTAAGCTCGGACCGCCGAGAGTAAGTATAATCATATTATTACTTTCTCTTCCTTGTTAGGCATCTCCCCGCCTGCGGGTTCTGGCAGACCACCTGGCCTATTAGGGTGCAGTTCTGTCAAGGGGATGTTGTGCAATCTCTAGGGAAAAATTTATTTTCTAAGCCTAATTTTAAAACTGCTTCATAAATTATTTTTTTACATTCGAGTCAATCAGCATGCATTGCATTAGATACAAATTAAAAGAGTCTACAATTTTAATTGCATTATGCTCCTAGGCATCATTTACCATACATAAGTAAAGGGGCCAATTAGGATTTGTTTTAGATGTCGGCCCCGATTCCTCAAAACTTAAATAACGTCCCTACCCATCTTTCATAAGAGACTGGACACATGGATTTGAAGCGCCTAGGTGGTTAGCTGGCTCCCCAATCCAGGCCGGGGTAAGTCCAGATTTGTAATGCATTAGCCAGGTTCGGGTCACTACTTTGTAGTACCCAATTTAGACTTAGGTTCTGAGGCAGATTTTCAATTCTTAAGTTCTCACTCTCTGAGAATATAATCCCAAATTTCTAATAAAATGTCAACTCAAACCTAAAATTTTCTCTCTTAAAATGTAAAGCCCAACATAGGGTAGATTGAGGTTGCCTCTGAGCTTCTCAGAATCCGGCACCTCCTACTTTTCTTCCTTTGGCTCGTTAATAACTGTTCAATGTTGAGTTTTCTCCTTGAAAATTCTTGTTTCTTTCCTTGTCTTCTACTTTGTAATCAGAGGGTATAAAATCACTGCTTTAATCGAGAGTTTTCTTAGGAGTATCGCTCCTAGGATGTAATTAAATATAAGGGCTTGCCCATATAGGGATTTGAGAACCCCATATTAAAATAAACCTTGTTTTATTTTTATAAAATAAGGGAAAAATCTTTGGGAACGCAGACATAATTTAAAAACCTCATTTCTAACTTTAAATATATTTATAGAATATTATTATTATCTTTCCAGGTAATATAATATTCTATTTATTATATTCAATTTTAGAAATGATGACTTTATAAAACCTATTCTTTCTTTTGGGTGTTTTTGAAGAATGTTATGTACGTCTTTTTAAATGATACAATATTCTCCTTATTACACCTAAATAAAGGGATGGATGAACTTTTAAAAATTATATTTCTGTTTTTAAACACATTCTACAGAATTTCATATTCATCTCTCGAGATGATATGTTATTCGTAGAATTGTGTTTGGCTATAGAAATATCATTTTCTAAAACTCTGTTTTGATATTGAATCCATTATAGAAAATTGTGTCAGTCTCCCGAGACTGTATTTTATTCTGGATGCAGTATTCGATTACAAAATAGGAGAAATCAAAATCTGCGTGGTGACATAAATTTTCCCACCAGGGTTTTTCTGGCGACTCCGCTGGGGATCAATCCTCTCTCCATCTTTAGCAGTGATTCATACCCTTACATCGGTAGTATACTTGTGCTTGGCATGGGTTGTAACTACCTTTCTTCCGCCGGTTATATTATTCATTTCACTCGTGAATAATTTGGCCGGTATCTAAAAGATATTGTAGAGGTCTTATTTTGGACCCCCGTCAAAATATCGACGGGAAGTTCCTTTAATGACCTTTTTGTCTAAATAATTAGAAAATAAATCCCTACGTGCTAACTCGAACGTTGCAGTTACATTTTTATTGTAGCTTGATGTTTGACTTAGCACTGGGTCCAAAATTCTTAAAGTGAAAATTGAAACACTAAATAATATTCATTCTTATCTCAACATTATGTATTGCAGTTATATTTTAATATAACTCGATATATATGCAATGAGATAAGACTTGAATTATTTGGTTGGGTTAATTAAGCTTTTGTAATTAAAATAATTTATTCAAAAGACTAATTCAAAATTTTTCTTAAATTTCAGGAAAAATGACGTGTAAACTAATCTTTTCCTTGTCGGATAATATGAACTTGGCCTATAATCCTTTTGCTGATGGAAGTATAATCAAATTTGGAAAAGGATTTGAGGATTTGCAGTTGTCTGTTAGTGGACCAGAGTTCACTATTGTCCCACCTATTGAAATTGCAAACCAGAGGCCTGTTCTAGAATTCACTTTGGGATGTGGGTCTCAAACTACCCCTGTAGCCCCTAGGCCCTCAGTGTTTGCTAGAATTGAACAGCCTAGCCAGGATCAAAAACTCAAATCAGTTGTCGTAGCAGATAGTGTTACTCCTTTCAGTGCTCCGAGCAAGTTTGAAATAGGTTCCTCTTCCAACATGTCGACGATTATGACTAAAACTCAGAGGAGAAAGAAAAATCATCGTACAAAGAGAAGAATGGAAAAATTGGGGCTGTCAACTAAGAATGAGCAAACTCCTCCTACCTCTCCACATCTTAGTGGTAGTAGGTTCCATCTTCTCTCCGCTGCTGATGGAGAGGAAGATTGCCCGCTCAGCCCCTACTGCTGTTGGAAAGTCTGCCGCTGAGCCAGTCAAAGATAAGGAAACACACATTCAGAATATAGTAAGGGCAATAGTCCAAGAGTGTGCAGATAATCATTTCCAAACTAAGGAAGGGTTTTTGAGGAATATGAAAAGGATGATTAATGAGAGGATAGAAGAAGAAGCATCGAGTCAGAAGAATACTGGAGCCCGGGTAGTGGGTCAATCAAGGGCAAGAGATAGCAAAAGAAAGTTCAAACCTGTTGTAATCTCTGCACTCACTGATGGATACCCTAGGGAACCGAGAAAATCTCACAGAAAGACAGACAGTATTGTTTTGACTGATGTGTCGAAAAAATCCAAGAGTACTCAGTATGTTGTCCAAAAAACTAGTCGTCAGTTGTCTCCTTCCTCCATGACACCTCAAGAAGTTAGAAAGGTTCAGCGGTTCTCTCGTGTCCACTCTTCTCCCTGGATAGATAGGCACCCCTCTATGGGTCCTTCTTCGTCTTCTCATCCGGATGTAGGGCGGTTGGAATCATCAAGCCAACTCTCTCCAACATCAGCTGAGAAGAAGATCTGGAGACCTAAGGAGGAAGTTGCTTCTCTGGTAGTGGCTTCACCTAAAATGATGATAGAAGAAAAACCTGAAGTAGAGGAGAAACGTGAAATTAACCCTCCAGATCATATGGACTATGAAAGATATGTTCCCGTTGATCCCCACTATGTTTCCGGAAGGTCTATAGAGGATATGCTAGGTGAACTGAAAAATAGCATTAAAGATCTGGAGGATGAAGATGCATTGAACTTTGATTTAGATCAAGATGACATGTTAGATGATGTAGTAGTCGATGTCCTTATGGTGGAAACAAGGAGATCAGCTCATGATGATCAAGCTGAAGATGCTGGAATACAGGACGTCGTAGTTGAGGAAGGCATTGCGCCGGACTTAACTCAATGTCTTATACAACAGCTAAAACAAAAAGATGAGCAGATCTCAAGTATGGAGAAGAAGATAGAGGAAATGATGGCCACTATGGCATCATTCCAGTGCCAGGGTCCTTTACCACCACGAGCATAGGTTGAGTCTTCTCAACCCGAGTCTGTTCAGGTGGTAGGGAAGAAACAGATAATTGAGGCTGTAGAAGAGCTCCAATCAGATCCAGAAATCAAAGCCTCTCAATCAAAAGAGCTAAAGTAGATGGTGGAAAGACAAGTGAGGGAGGCACTAGCTGAGTCACAAAGTGCGTCATATACCCCAAAGGGTAGACCCTACCCAGAGGAGTTTGATGCAGTTCCCTACCCGAAGGGATTTGTGCCCCCCTCATTCAAGATTTTTGATGGTACCGAAAACCCTAGACAGCACATAGCGTACTTCCGAGCCAGTTGTTGCAACGCTGGAGGAAGTGATGCTTTACTCTTCAGGCAGTTTGTTAGTAGCCTGTCAGGGGTGGCTTTTGACTGGTATGCAGATTTACCCAATGGTTCAGTACACAGTTTTACAGAGCTGGAAAACATGTTTGTCAAGAGGTTTGCAGGCAGTCAGCATCACATTACAGTTGGAGATCTTGTCGTAGAGAAACAGAAGCCCAGGGAGAAGCTGGTTGATTATATACTAAGGTGGAGGAATTTGAGCATGAAATGCGAACCTCAATTGCAGGAGCAACACGCGATTGAGATTCTGCTTAAGAACATTCATGGACCGGTAGCCTTTCTTTTGAAAGGATTTACCATCAAGACATTTGAAAAACTGCTCAATAAAGCCTCCAGCCTACAAGAAGAAGCTTCGCAGTTCACCTTCCTTACTGATCAGTCTACTTTAGACCCTAAGAAGCTGAAACCCCAGAAGGTCTTTGAGAAGAAATATGGGACGGTGTCAGCTGTTGATAAGGGAAAATAACTAATGAAGGTCCAGGCAGAAAATTCCCCTTCACAGTTCTACAGTCAGCAGTATCAGAGACCTTAGTATACGTCACCACAGTATCTGCCGCTGCAGTTTAATCAGCAACAACCTTATCTTTCTCCAAAAGAAAGAAAGAAAAAGTGGGAAAAGTTTAATGAGATGATTGGTAAGACTTACCCCTTTAAGAAGGAGGCTTTAAAGAAGATCTTAAAAAATCTTCTAAAAAAGCCAGACTTCAAATTGCCCGCCCCTAGGAAGCCAGAAGAAGTGGGTAAGTCGGATCAGCTTAACTATTGCCCTTACCACCAGATGTTGGGTCATCAGCTTGAAGATTGCATTACTTTCAAGGAATGGCTTGACAGAAACATGAAATTAGGAGCGGTAGTGATTCCCAAAGAATACTTAGTGGATCCGGGGCATGGATCAGCTAAGTGTGTGACTGGAGTCTTCAGGAGCTCAGAAGCCCCTCCAGGTTGATCTGATAGTTCCGGAAGATGATGTAGAGATGACTTCACCCTTAGAGCTCAAGGAAGCCCAAGTCAGTCAGGGTCCTATAGCTAAGGAGGAGGAGCATGCTAGAGATTATTTTGTTGCTTTTAGTAGTGTTAATTGTGATGTATCCAGTAGAGTTTTGTTTTCTGCGGATGGGGAGACTGTTATCCTCAATCCTCTTATCTTAGATGACTTTTATTTTGTTCCATGTGATGATGTCAAATCAATGAAAAAGGATTCTGTGTATATCTTGTCTATTTCTGATAGCGATGTTACGGATGACTTGAAAAACATACCTAAACATGATTCTCTTAACAATCAATTTAATTTGGAAGAATTAAAACATTCTCTTGGCTATTATTCAGATAGTGATGCCCCTGCTCTTGATTTTTAGGGTACGCCTATCTGTATTAAAGCAGAGATGTCAGATTCTGAAAATTTAATAGAAGTACAATCAGAGTTAGCTGAGGTCAAAGTAGATAATCCACATGTCGCTTCTTCTGAAGAGATAGTGCAAATCAAACTTCGTAGCAGCAAAGTGCTACCACCTCAAGCTTCTTCTGGAAATAAAGGGAAGCAAGTTGTTGACGAACCAGAGTCTTCTCTTCCACCTCAGCTCGTTCCCCTTCAGGGTCCAGTTGAGAGTGGAATACCCAAGGTCGATTACAATGTCCTAGCTCACCTTAGGAAGCTACCTGCCAAACTGAGCATTTATGATGCTCTGATCCTTTCCAAAGAAATGAGCGAAGCGTTAATCAAAGCTCTACTAGATCCAGATATTTGCATGGCCCAGTTAGCAGCTGCACAGCCTGATGAAGCTCTTTGTTCCAAAGGAGTTCCTGAAATTTCTTTTTCTGATGAAGATCTATGTTTAGGGACAGCTGATCACAACCGTCTGCTATACATAACAGTAAACATAGACAACTTCAAATTATCACGTATCCTGGTTGATCCTGGTGCATCAGTTAATATTATGACTCTCAGAACTCTCGCTTATTTGAGAATAGACGTTCGTAAGCTCAGTTCAGACAAAATGATCTTACGAGGGTTTAACGAAAATGGCGAGAGGGCTTTGGGTTCAGTTACTCTATTGTTGGAGATTGAAGAATTCAAAATTGAAGCAAAATTTCATATTATAGACTCTCCAACATCTTTTAATGCTCTTCTAGGTAGACCGTGGCTTCATGAATATAGGATGGTTCCTTCCTCCCTATATCAGTGCATTAAATACATCAGAGATGGTGTTGAGCACTGTATTAAGGGAGATTTGCAACCATTCTTAATTCATGAAGTAGGAATTTATGAAGATGCCGCCTATTATTTGCCTAAAAAGCAAACTGTTCCTGAGAATCTCAAATTGGCCAAAAGTGAAATTGCACTTGAAAAGAAAAATGAAAAAGAAGAAAAAAGAGATGAAGAATATCCCTACCTCGAATATAGCATCCGTTGGCATCCTGCTCCTCCCTCACAAAGAGGTGGTAGGATTACCCAATAGGGGCGAGGTAGAGGCAGAGGATGGCAAAATTATGAAAGTGCAACGTATGAAACCATACAAAAGCAAACTCCTACGATACACATTGATTTAGAATCTGACTCAGAGGATGAATCATGTGTATCTAAGGCTGAAAAAAGTAAAAAGAGGCCGAAATTTGAGATCTCTTTGGAACACGACAGTGACGATCATAAAGTTAAGGCAAAAATAGAGGATGATTCAGATTTGTCTACCTATGAAAAGCTTAAAGGATATGTGAAGACTTTAGCTCTAACCCCACTATCTCAAGATAGTATAACCGGGTTGGCAGTTAAGGTTTCACCTGCTTTGAGCGATGATTATAAAACTGCTAAATTTATTCCTTCTTCTAGCAAGAATGTTGAAACTGATGTACACATTGATGATCCTTTGATGAATGAAATAGTGGAACTCCCTTTTGATTGGTATCCTTATGGTGTTAAAAATTTAATTGAGCAAGGTCTAACCCCATCTACTTGGACTAAACGTCAAGCTCAGCCCTTCAAAAACCTTTGGAATACTGAATACTATAAACCAAAGTCAAGGGCAGGATTGGGCTTTAGTACTGTTTGTCTATTTGATGATGATGATTACTGCTTGGTGATAACTAACAATCTAGGATCTGATCATCTCTTTATAAAGGACATTGAAATTCTAAATGAATTTTGTCTAGAAACTTCAGATAATTCGGATGACTTTCAAGTTAAGGAGGCACCTCCCGAACTTGAGAAGGAGATCCAATCAACTGTTGATGAACTGAAAAAAATTAACCTTGGTAATGAAGAAAATCCACGTCCGACGTTCATAAGTGCCTTATTAAACGAGGATGAGTCAACTAACTTAGTCAAGTTGCTTTCAGAGTTTAAGGATTACTTCGCTTGGAGCTATAACGAGATGCCTGGATTATCTCCAGAAATAGCAGTCCATAAACTTGAAATTCAACCTGACATGATCCCTGTCAAGCAAGCCCCACGACGTATGCGCTTAGAAATTGAACAACAAGTAGTGACTGAAGTTAAAAAACTGATCGATGCAGGCTTTATTCGAGAGGAAAAATATCCCTCTTGGTTGGCTACATCGTCCTAGTAAAGAAAAAGAATGGTCAAATTCACGTATGCATCGATTATAGGGATCTGAATAAGGCTTGTCCAAAAGATGAGTTCCCGTTGCCTATACCGAAACTCATGGTAGACATCGCCTCTGAGCATACAATTTTCTCTTTTATGGATGGTTCATCTGGATATAATCAATTCAAGATGGCTCCTGAAGATAAAAAATTCACTGCCTTCAGAACACCTATAGGGGTCTTCTGTTACAAAGTCATGCCCTTTGGACTTAAGAACGCTGGTGCAACCTACCAGCGGGCTATGACCCGAATCTTCGATGATCTAATACACCAACAGGTGGAATGTTATATCGATGATTTGGTAGTCAAAAGTCGTCAAAGGGAAGACCACCTTCATGATCTAAGAATCATTTTTGAAAGGTTGCGCCGCTGCGATCTAAAGATGAATGCCTTGAAATATGCTTTTGGAGTTACTTCAGGGAAATTCTTAGGATTCGTAGTGAGGCACCGAGGCATAGAAATTGATCCTTCCAAAATAAAAGCCATCTTAGATATGCCACCTCCTAAAAGTCTTACCTAGTTAAGATCTCTTCAAGGTAGGTTGGCATACCTACGAAGATTCATTTCCAACTTGTCTGGTAGGTGTCAACCATTCGCTTCTTTGTGTAAGAAAGATGCCGGATTTCATTGGGATGAAAAGTGCCAAAATGCATTTGAAAGCATAAAGCAGTATTTGTTAACACCACCAGTTTTAGCAGCTCCTATCCCTGGAAAACCCTTAATACTTTACACCGCAGTCTTAGACAGTTCTCTTGGCGCCTTGTTAGCCCAAACTAATGAGGAAGGAAAAGAGAATGCACTTTACTACTTGAGTAGACGACTTCTGCCAACTGAAGATAATTATCTGCCTATTGAGAAACATTATTTAGCTTTGATTTTTGCTGCTCAAAAATTAAGGCATTACATGTTAGCTCATAAAATCAATCTCATCTCTAGAGTCAATCCACTCCAATACCTGATGACTCGTCCAACGTTGTCAGGGCGTTTAGCGAAGTGGTCAATGTTTCTACTCCAATTTGATATCATGTTTATACCATTACGTGCTATCAAAGGTCAAGCTGTGGTTGACTTCTTAGCAGCACACCCGATCCCTACTGAGTCCCCTCTGAATGATGATCTCCCTGATGAACAAATTATGAGTTTAGAGGAGCAAGAAGGAAATACTTAGGAATTATATTTTGATGGTGCCGCATCTTCACAAAAGATCGGGGAACCTCAGGAGGTAATCCCAGGGAAAGCCGGTATCGGGTTGGTTTTCATAACCCCTGAAAAGGGATTGTTGCGTTATTCTTACCATTTATTAGAGCCTTACACTAATAATGAGGCCGAATACGAAGCTCTAATAACTGGTATAGAATTAGCAATATCAATGTAAATCAAAGAAATCAAGATCTTTGGAGATTCACAACTTATAATCAATCAAGTTGCTGGTATTTACAAAGTCTTGAAACCTAAACTTCTTCCGTACCATCAGTACACTATGAAACTTCTTGAGCAAATTTCGAGCGTAACCTTATATAAGATACCCTGTGGAAGAAATTCTACGGCGGATGCCCTTGCAAAGCTCGCAAAGGAATTAGCCTGTATAGAAGAAGAGTCCATTTCTATAGAAGTTCAAGGTCGCAAGGTCTTGTCTCCTATAGACTTGGAATACATCAATAAAAAATTTCCTTCTGAGGGTAAGATTGTTCTTGCCATTGATGATGAGACGGTTGACTGGAGACAACCTTTCATTGACTATTTGCAAGAAAGCAAACTCCCTCGAGAGAAATCTACCGCAGATCAAACTAAGAGAAGGGCTCTTTCTTATACACTGATAAATGGCATTTTATACCGCCGGTCTTTCGATCAATTATGGCTACGTTGTCTCAATAAACAAGAAGCCCAAAGGATTGTGACCGAGGTACACGCCGGATTGTGTGGTGCCCACCAATCTGGCCCCAAAATGAAGATGAAAATCAAGAGACTGGGATATTACTGGCCTTCAATGATTGACGACTATATGTCTATTGTACGTCATTGCCACCAGTGTCAAGTACATGGTGTAGTCTTGCACCAACCTCCTAATGTTCTGCATCCAACGATCGCTTCGTGGCCTTTTGAAAGCTGGGGCACGGACATTATTGGCCCTATCGATCCTCCCTCTTCTAAAGGTCACCGGTTCATTCTAGCAGCAACAGATTACTTCTCAAAATGGGCAGAAGCTGTTCCACTGCAAGAAGTCAAAACTCATAATGTGCTCCAATTCTTTCGAGACCATATTGTATATCGATTTGGCATTCCTCGTCGAATTATATCTGATAATGGTCCCTCCTTCAAGAGCACCAAAATGAATAATTTCGCTAAACGTCATAATATTGATTGGAGGTACTCCACAAGCTACTACCCACAGGCGAATGGATTGGCGGAGGCCTTCAATAAGACGTTAGTAGGAATTCTAAAGAAAATCTTAGAGGACAATAAGTGACAGTGGCACGAAAAGTTAGGGGAGGCTTTGTGGGCTTATCGAACCACATGTAGAACCCCAACTCAGTCTACACCGTTTGCTTTAGTCTTCAGGGCTGAGGTTGTTCTCCCTTTAGAGGTATAGCTTCCCTCTCTAAGGGTTGCAATTAACAATAGTATTACATCTGAACAGAACGCCCAACTTCGCTTAGAATAACTCGAAGGTTTAGAAGAGAAGCGATTGCAGGCTCAACAGAACCTCGAGTTATATAAATCCCGTATGGCTCAAGCACATGATAAAATGGTCCGTCCTAGAACCTTTCAAGTAGGAGAGTTGGTGTTGGTCTTACGTAGACCTATCCTAACTCATCGAAGGTTTGGTGGTAAATTTGAGCCTACATGGGAAGGTCCTTTTGTGGTGGAGAAAGTCTACCAAGGGGGATCTTACCAATTAGTGGATTGTAAGGGTGATCGTCCTATGTTGCCTATCAATGGGCGGTATCTTAAGAAATACTATGTGTAATGACGTTATTATAAAGATTTGCAATAAAATTACAAATTTTTCAGCATATACGTTGTTCTCGAAGCTTATGAATGTGACATACACTGGGTCCAAGTAGTTTGTATATGTTTTAAAATCAAAATTGAAAGATTTCAAAATTTGAAATAACTGAGATGTTATATAGTATTACTATAGAAGCATCCTTTTATTTATTTTCTTTCTTCATTTATGATGATTCAATATAAAAATATAATCCCCAGTGGATGATTTGTAAGTTATAAAGATCATTTATAATGAGGGAGAGAGCAAAATTTTCAATCCAGAAATTTCAAGCTCATTCTTTTGAATGGTTTTCTCTTCCCTTCTAGAAAATGGCATATACAAAAGCTTTTGACGTCTAGTAATTGTTAATGCCATTTGTGATGAAGAGAAAAGATCAAAAATCCTGCAAGAAATCAAACATTCATTAAAATTCCTAAACCCGACTAAATCTTAAATCCGACTTTAGGTATGAGTCCTCCTACGGCATCCTATTGACATCCTTGAAGTTAGGAGTAAGCATCCCTAGTGGCATCCTAATCTTTGTCCTGAAGAGAAGTATAAGCATCCCTAGCGGCATCTTCTCTTCATTAAATTCTAAATCTTAAATCCATCTTTAGGTATGAGTCCTCCTACGGCATCCTATTGACATCCTTGAAGTTAGGAGTAAGCATCCCTAGTGGCATCCTAATCTTCATCCCGAAGAGAAGTATAAGCATCCCTAGTGGCATCCTAATCTTCGTCCTGAAGAGAAGTATAAGCATCCCTAGCGGCATCTTCTCTTCATTAAATTCTAAATCTTAAATCCGTCTTTAGGTATGAGTCCTCCTACGGCATCCTATTGACATCCTTGAAGTTAGGAGTAAGCATCCCTAGTGGCATCCTAATCTTCATCCCGAAGAGAAGTATAAGCATCCCTAGCAGCATATTCTCTTCATTAAATTCTAAAGCTTAAATCCATCTTTAGGTATGAGTCCTCCTACGGCATCCTATTGACATCTTTGAAGTTAGGAGTAAGCATCCCTAGTGGCATCCTAATCTTCATCCTGAAGAGAAGTATAAGCTTCCCTAGCGGCATCTTTTCTTCATTAAATTCTAAATCTTAAATCAGTCTTTAGGTATGAGTCCTCCTACGACATCCTATTGACATCCTTGAAGTCAGGAGTAAGCATCCCTAGTGGCATCCTAATCTTCATCCCGAAGAGAAGTATAAGCATCCCCAGCGGCATCTTCTCTTCATTAAATTCTAAATTTTAAATCCGTCTTTAGGTATGAGTCCTCCTACGGCATCCTATTGACATCCTGGAAGTTAGGAGTAAGCATCCCTAGTGGCATCCTAATCTTCGTCCCAAAGTGAAGTATAAGCATCCCTAGCGGCATCTTCTCTTCATCAAAATTTTAAACCCAAACCTTCTAGGTTTAGTGGTAGACCTTCACACAGGTTTCCTCTTCCTTAGAAGACGCCCTCTAGTTTGTTGAGTTAGGTGTAAGTGCCCACTTAGTGGCATCCTTTCTCTTGAACTAGAAAGAAGACTCCAGTCTTGTCAAAATCAGATTCAAATCAAAAACACATCAACTCTTGCATTCTTGTCAAACTACATTTAAATCACTACATTCAACTTTTCCATATCTTGACTTTACTAAATGATACTAATCTTATTAGTTATCATTTCACTAAAGTCACCATCAATGCTAACATCAACTTCTAAATTATTCAATCAACTCGAAATTCTATCAGCTTTTCATGCTAATTTTCTATCAAAGCTCAAATTCCCTTCAATTCGTATACTCAAACTTTCAATTTAATTTTTGGATTTATTTGATCATTTTGGTCAACGCCAATACGCACGATAAACTTTGGCAAGTTTATCATGCCTATTGGGGGTCCATTTGTTGACCTCATTATTTGAGGTTAATTTCCCCATAATTATCTCTACCACCTAGGTCTTCCTAGCCTAGCATAGACGTCGCATACAAGATTTCTTTTAGGTGGATGCCTAATGACGTAATATCGACTCGACCTCCCAATTCAACACAAATAAAGCCATTTAAAGAAAATAAAAAAAATAATATAATAATAAAATAAAATAAATTCATCAAGATTGACATTAATCAAACCTAAATTTGTTCAGATCGACACGAGTTCAACTTTCCCAAATTATTTCGTCCTAACTTAATTAAAATCAAAATCATCTTTAGTAGAATGAAATTAATCATTTTTAAATTATTTAAATTCTAAAATTGACATGAAATAAATTATTTTAAATTATCAAATTTGTTTCAAAATTTTTAATTTTCAAGCATCCGAAATAAAAAATTGACTCTTAAAACCCATATTTAGATCATCATTAATCGCAGCCGTTGATTAAAAAAGTTTTGGCTCCTAAATTTAAAATCAATTCAAAGAGATTAAACTTAGGTGCGGTTAGGGCAGTTCGCACGATCTCTCTCCCTATCTATTCGCAAAACCGAACCCCCACATCTCTCGACTCCCTCTCATTCGCAGAAGTTCCCAGGACCCCTCCTACTCTGATTCGCAAAAAAAAAAAAAAAAACGAACTGCTCCCTCCTCTCTCTCGCGAGGAACACAGCCAAGAACCCAGGCGAAACCCCTGGTTCTCGTCTCCCTCTAGTTCGCAAGCCCTAGCCGAGCCATCTCACCCGTCGCTCTCTCTCTCTCGCGCGTGAGAAGACCCAAATCGAACCCCAAGCCTCTCCCGTCTCTCAGCCAGCGCCACCGCCGGCCCTAGCGACTTGCCCTAACCGGTCCCTCTCTTGTTTGCTGAAGGTATATCTTCCACCTCATCTTCTATATCCCCATCCATATTCTTCTTCTTCTTTATTGATTAGAGAAGTAATTGCTATGAGAAGTGATGAGAATCGTGGTTACCAAGAAAGGAAATGATAATTGCCTGCCTTGAAATTTTATTCCTACATCTTGAAAAATGGAGTAGAGATTTTGCATGTATTCTTGAAATAACCTGAAATGGTAGAATAATCTTGCATTGATATTATCTTGAAACAGATCTTCTATGGAATGGTTCTCTTGCTTGAAATCATTTCTTTTTCTTTTCTCTCTTTCAGAAAGGTTGTTTTCTTAATCAATATCAAATGCAAGAATCTATCTTAAGGATATGAAATTTTATTTTTGTGTGGATCTATGCTATAAATATGGGAAATCAATATATCTCGTTTGATAGAAATTTGCCGCAATTCATACATGCTGTCATGGTTTCCTTTGCCTTATCGATTTCGACGTTGGTGGATATCCCTTATGTTTACTTATCTTTGTCATCCCTTAGCATATGATTTTATATATCCTAAATTTTAGGGAAAAATATTTCTTATCGGTTGGAAAGGTGTTTGTCCTCGAACCTTTTATCCTTGCCATTTCTTGTGGCTGATTTGGATTTTAGGTGGGTTTTTGTGGTGAAAACAGCGAGCTTTGATCTCTCTTTTGTTGGAAAGAACCTCTATATATCTATGCTGTAGATTCGTTGGAACTATAAATATGATTGCGTTGTTTTCTCTGAAAAATATTTTGAGATTGTGCTTGCTAAGAATGTTCTATTCATTTTCTTGAGAATAAAAAAAAAAAAAAAATGTGGTTTATATAAGGCCTTACTTTCTAAGTATACTAGAGTTGTGCCCATTTGAATCTTTTTCATGAAATCTGGAGGACATTTTTGGTGCATTGTTTTCTGTTATGGATGGAATATAAGCGATGAATGCTAAAAATTGTCTTTATTGTTTTCCTTTGCAAAATCGAAATAATGAAGAGGATTTTCATGCTCTCCATTGAGGAATAAAGGATTTCAGTTCGTGTGTGAAAGTTTTGTTGGTAACTATGCATATGCCTCGTGATTAAATTTTGGGAACAATGTGTTTCAAATGCAAGGTTGTATGCTTTCCATTGAGAGTTTTCATGAGTCTTTGGAAAGAATAAGGCGGCATCAATTGTTCTTTCTCATTGTTTGGAGGGGTTTGTGAGAACTTATAGGTTGCAATGATGTTTTCTTTAGTATAGTAGCATGAGTTTGTTTTTGAAAAGTGAGGGGTGGTTGTGAATGACAAATTGAAGCTTGATTGTTCGAAAATAAAAAAAAAATATTTTCTTTTGAAAAGGTGATATATGTGAGAAATAATAAGTGGGGCTTGTGAATTCGGAAAGGTGAAAATTGTATGTGTATCTGTTGGTAAGTAAAATGAAGTATTTTGGAAAGTGTTGTGAGCATCGTGGAAAGGCAAAGTGTGTATGTGAATAGTGAAGGGAAATGTGTGGAAATGTGTATGTTTTGAAGAAGTGTAATGAAGCATATGTTAAATGTGGAGTTGTATATGGAATTGTGTGTGTTGAAAGGTGGAATTTGTGTGTGTATTTTGGAAAGGTAGAGTATGTGAAAATGAAAAGAAAGGGTTGCATTGTGAGAAATGAAGTGTGTGTGTGTGCTTTGAAAGGAGAGTTGTGTGTTCCTTTGGAAGATGAAGGTATGTGTGTTTTTGGAAAGTAACATGTGAAATGCTTTGAAAAAGAGAATTTTGTGTTTATGGAAATAAAGTGTTTGGTGAATTTGTGTATGTTGAGAAAGACAATGTGTAAAAGTGGAGATGTAGAGTTTGTGTGTAAAAGTGGAAGTATATGTTTTGAAAAGATGAAATTGTGTATGTGTAAAGTGAAAGTGTATGTTTCTGTTTAAATATGAAATGTGTAAA
Organism: Dendrobium chrysotoxum; assembly: GCA_019925795.1. NCBI lineage: Eukaryota > Viridiplantae > Streptophyta > Magnoliopsida > Asparagales > Orchidaceae > Dendrobium > Dendrobium chrysotoxum. The sequence continues at coordinate 28,094,941 of CM034302.1, read as the reverse complement.
GGTAGAACTTGTGTGTGTTTTGGAAGGTAAAGATGGGAAGTTTGTATGCATTTAAACTTGTGGTGTGAAAAATGAAAGGTGGAGATTATTTGCTTTAAAAGTGGAAGTGTAGGCTATGAAAGTTTTGTGTGGGAAAGGTGAAAAGCAAGTGGTCGGATTTTGAGAAGTTTTTTTTTATATGTTCTGAAGAGTGGAAAAGTGTGTGTTGAAAGTTTGTGAAGAAGTGAAATGTAGGTATGCCAAAAGTGAAAGTGTATGTTGATGGTTAGATATGAAATATGTAAAGGTAGAACTTGTGTGTGTTTTGGAAAGGTAATTTGTGTGAAAATGAAAAGTAAAGGTTGGAGTGTGAGAAGTAAATTGCTTTGATGAGTGTATGTTTTGAAAGGTGGCATGTGTTAATGTGGCACGAATTCTCATATTAAAGGTATGACGTGTTTTTGTGGAAAGGATGAAGTAAGGAGTGGCATGTGTGTGAGTATTGGAGAGTATGTTAGTTGGGTATTTATTAGAAAATGAAAGTGTTGAAAAGTAATACCACTCTTTCTCTCTCTCTACCCTTCTTCTTCTTCTATTACTTCTCCCTTCTTGTGCCTCGAGGTAAATGTTGGAAAAACAAATAGTCTGCTTTCAAAAAGGAACTGTTTAAAAGGTTGACAGATTCCGTCGGTCTTCAAGCCCGAAGAAAGGTACATCTTTATTTTCAGTAAATTTCAATTATTTCATTGTTGATCATTAAATATGCTTCTAAACACTGTTTTCTTTTCTTTACTTGCATGAACTGCGAGGAATGGTACCGGTCAAACGAACAAAAGGACAAGGAACAATGGCATCAGTCATCTCTATCCAACCGGGTAGAGGTGCTACGGGCGAATCCACCGGCTCATAGCCCCCGGTGTTGTAAGTTTTCCTAAAACTTAGAAAGCCCCTAAGAAGCCGTGGTGTGGTTTGTGCGAACACCTACCCTTTAGGCCCCTATAGTAAGTTCAATTTTATTAGGATGATTTTCATTTCATTTTAGATCCTTGAACTCCTGTATACGTGCGCAAAGTCCTAAGGGTTAGTGATAACAAGCTTTTTCATCCCATACAACATTAGTGACATTTAAGGACAAAAATTAAGGACCGAGTCTTAGAAAATTTAGACTAAGGATGCCTGCATACTTTAGGGTAGAAATACAGAACATAGAAAACTTAGTGACATTCCCTTTAGGATAAGTATATATTATTAATATAACCTTAATTAATTCTAATTAAAATTAAACAACCAGTTAATGAAAATTTTAAGTATACTAACAATAATTCAGATAAAAATACATAAAAATTGTATAAATCCTTAATAATCAAATCGTAATTAACACACCTAATCACTAAGGGATTAAATTTGAATATAACTTTAGAATTGAACCTAATTAATATTTCAACCATCTCATTATTAAATAATAATTAAATAAAATCTATTAAAAATAAAATTAAAATCCAGAGTACAAAATACACCTAAAATAAGAACAAATTTAAATAATAGACATAATCCAAAATAAAAAAGCCCTTTAAAAATCAATCTCTATTCATTAAAGTCTTCTAAAAAAAATCAATTATAAGCATAATATAAAACATCATTAAAGAAAATTGATTAAGATACATAGTAATCTAAAAGTCTAATAAATCGTCAAAGATTCAGTAAGTTGTTAAATTAAATGATATAAAAGAAAACAGGTTAATTCAAATGACTAAATAACAAAATCCTATTAATCAACTTTAACAATCAAAATTTAATCTAAAACAAACTTCAAAACAGTAAAGACACTAAAACTTAAATATGAACTAAAATTCCCTATGACCCTTCAACAAATCAATTTCAATCAGTTAGATAATTTTAACTAAAAGTAAACTCAGGATGCATCCAAACCACACAGCCTACCGCACACACTTAGATTTGTTTGCTAGGACAACCGACTCTTGCTTTAGGTTAGGCCGGTGTTTACTTTCTTGCTGCTGTGTGATGGGCTTTCTCGTGGTTTTCATTGCATGTTGTTTGTAAAGATGATTGGTATGTATGTTTATTTATTTATATTTATAATCTGAGATATGATGTGATGGGCGATAGATTATCCTTAGGATAGAAACGATCTGGATGCTCACATAATCTTCTGCAGGTGGCCATGCTCGTGCAGGGCCAAATTAAAGGGGGCAAATTAAAAATTTAAATTAACATAAAATTTCTGCAGGTGCTTCAGAAAATGCTAAAGCCCCCTTAAAATTAAAAGAGCATGGCCAAGTATTTTTGATGAATTTAATTTAAATGTGAATATATAACTGCTTGGGAATGGTTTTATTATAAACGTCTAGGATAACCCTGCAGGTGTGTCTAGATTTTATGTTTTTTTTTTTGGATGTAATGTAATGTAATTATATTTTGTCAAAGTTAAGTGTTGTGAAAGTGATTCAAAAGTGGGATATCACACCCAACTAGGAATCCAAAGAGAAGAGAATGTCCCTCAGGGGAGTATTTTCTTCTATTTGGAAAGTCAAGTTAGGGTGGTTCTAATATCCAAAGAGAAAAGAAAATACCCCTTCGGGGATGAGTTTCTTTTCATTTGGATATTCAGGCCCGGCGGACCCAAGGAGCTCGTAGCAGATCCAAGAAGCTTATAAAGGAAAGAAGACAAAGAGGTGAAGATGAAGAAAATGAAGAAATAAAGATAAGAAGAAAAGTGTATCCCATTTTGAAATCACTTGCGTCAGTCTTAGGATTAGAATCCGGGTTTGTTGTCAGTGGTACCCGGCCACTTTACTTTTTCAGCAGACCCTGGGTTGTAAATAAACTGGACATTGGACATTATATTTTTGGATAATTTAATTTGAGTGTTTACATTGTTTGTGCAGTAGCTTTTTTTAGGACTCTTGCATGCCGTGTTTTGTTTTAGCCTGGATACGAATCGGAGTATTTTTTTGGTAAGGACCACGATAAACTTTTTCTACTTGAAATTTAAAATAAAATTTTTTAGGCTCACATAGAAACTCTAATGAATCTAAGAAGTAAGCTCGAACCGCCGAGAGTCAGCATAATCATATTATTACTTTCTCTTCCTTGTTAGGCACCTCCCCGCCTGCGGGTTCTGGCAGACCACCTGGCCTATTAGGGTGCAGTTCTGTCAAGGGGATGTTGTGCAATCTCTAGGGAAAAATCTATTTTCTAAGCCTGATTTTAAAACTGCTTCATAAATTATTTTTATGCATTCGAGTCAATCAGCATGCATTGCATTAGATACAAATTAAAAGAGTCTAAAATTTTAATTGCATTATGCTCCTAGGCATCATTTACCCTATATAAGTAAAGGGGCCAATTAGGATTTGTTTTAGATGTCGGCCCCGATTCCTCAAAACTTAAATAACGTCCCTACCCATCTTTCATAAGAGACTGGACACATGGATTTGAAGCGCCTAGTTGGTTAGCTGGCTCCCCAATCCAGGCCGGGGTAAGTCCAGATTTGCACTGCATTAGCCAGGTTCGGGTCACTACTTTGTAGTACCCAATTTAGACTTAGGTTCTGAGACAGATTTTCAAATCTTAAGTCCTCACTCTCTGAGAATTTAATCCCAAATTTCTAATAAAATGTCAACTCAAACCTAAAATTTTCTCTCTTAAAATATAAAGCCCAACATATGGTAGATTGAGGTTGCCTCTGAGCTTCTCATAATCCGGCACCTCCTACTTTTCTTCCTTTGGCTCGTTAATAACTGTTCAATGTTGAGTTTTCTCCTTGAAAATTCCTGTTTCTTTCCTTGTCTTCTACTTTGTAATCAGAGGGTACAAAATCACTGCTTTAATCGAGAGTTTTCTTAGGAGTATCGCTCCTAGGATGTAATTAACTATAAGGGCTTGCCCATATAGGGATTTGAGAATCCCAGATTAAAATAAACCTTATTTTATTTTTATAAAACAAGGGAAAAATCTTTGGGAACGCAGACATATTTTAAAAACCTCATTTCTAACTTTAAATATATTTATAGAATATTATTATTATCTTTCCAGGTAATATAATATTCTATTTATTATATTCAATTTTAGAAATGATGACTTTATAAAACCTATTCTTTCTTTTGGGTGTTTTTGAAGAATGTTATGTTCGTCTTTTTAGATGATACAATATTCTCCTTATTACACCTAAATAAAGGGATGGATGAACTTTTTAAAACTATATTTCTGTTTTTAAACACATTCTACAGAATTTCATGTTCATCTCTCGAGATGATATGTTATTCGTAGAATTGTGTTTGGCTATAGAAATATCATTTTCTAAAACCCTGTTTTGATATTGAATCCATTATAGAATATTGTGTCAGTCTCCCGAGACTGTATTTTATTCTGGATGCAGTATTCGATTACAAAATAGGAGAAATCAAAATCTGCGTGGTGACATAAATTTTCCCACCATACGCCAGATAAGAGAACAATCGAAAGCAAATCTTAAGGCATTAAGATCAGGAATCCCCAACCCAACAATATTTTTTTTGTTTGCAAACCTCCTTCCAGGCTATCATATGAATCCGCCTAACATCCACTTCACCAAAAAATAAGAAATTGGAATAGATTTTTTTGATATATTTAAAGCAAGATTTAGGTAAAGAAAGCCCCCTAATCGAGTAAGAGACAACATTTAAAATAGTGAAATTAATAAATTGAATTCACCCGACAAAAGATAAATGCCTTGCTTTCCAACCCACAAGAAGATCAATGATCTTATTAATTAAAGGTTAAAAATCAAAATTTAAAAGCCTTTTATAAGAGATAGGCAACCCAAGATAATATAAATTATTCTGAGTAATAGGAATGCCTAAAACCTGACTAATACCATTATCCAATAAACAACTTTTAGAAAATATAATAGTGCTCTTATCATGATTAATTCTTAAACCAGACACATTATAAAAATAATCTAAGACATTTTTTAACTTTTCTGTATTCAAGATAGAAGCTTTTTCAAAAATAAGAACATCATCCACATATAATAAATGAGAAATAGAATGCTCACCAACTTGAATACCAACAAAATTATCCCCTTGTTCCTTATCATCAATCAAATTTTAAAAAGCATCCTTAATAATACAGAAAAGATAATGTGAAAGAGGACAACCTTGATGAAGTCCAGCAGAAGAATTAAAGAAACAATGAAGAGAACCATTAAGCACAATAGAGAAGAAAGTATCATCAATGCAACCTTTAATCCAGGAAATAAAAACTTGAGGAAAACCTTTATGAACCAGCCTATTATAAAGAAAATCTCTTGAAATAGTATAAAAAGCTTTATAAATGTCCAATTTGGAGCAAAAAAATTGATCTTTACTTTGACAATTAAAACCCCTTAGTAACTCGACTGCTAGAATAATATTATCAGTAGAGATCCTCTTTTTAATTAACCCAGATTGACTATTATGAATAATAAAAGGCATAACATCCCTCATTCTTGAAGCCAAAATCTTAGCAATAATTCTATAGAAAACATTACAGAGAGATATAGGCCTAAAATCAGAAATATGAGAAGCATTAGCTTTCTTAGGTATAAGAGTCAATAGCTCTTCCTTTTGCTACTCGAGAAAGATAACCTTTTTTAAGGAAATATAAAACAGCTTTGCAAAAACTAGGGCCAATGATATCCCAACTTTTCTTAAAAAACTCAAATTGAAACCATCCGGACCAGAAGTAGAGGAAGAAAATCCTGAGAACACTACTTTTTTATTCTCCTCAAAAGAAACTGGAGCAACTAAAGAAGCCAAGTAAGTCTCAGGAATAGTCTTCCCGATCAGACTAGAAAAGGCAGAAGAAAAAATAGGCTTAGGAGTATTGAATAAATCCTTAAAGTGATTAACAAAAGCACCAGCGATATCTTTTGGATCAGAAAGAATACCTCAGGAGTAAGAATAACCTTGATATTATTTTTATTTTGCCTTAACCAAATTTTAGAATATAAAAAACCTAAGTCATCTTCTCCAGTAGAAAGCCACTACGCTTTAGCTCTTTGAATAATCCAAGAAGACAAAAGAGACATATTAGAATTAAGCAGACTATTCACATTCTTAAGAGCCATATTAAGACCCTCATCTAACGGGTAAGCTTGAATTCTATTTAATAAATTAGCCTGATGCTTTTTCAGCAAAGCAATATTTTTAGAAACATCACTAGAAGAAGCCCAGTTCTTTAATTTGATCTAATTTTTAAGTGACCGTAATTTGCAATTAAAATCATTAACAGGATTACCAACAGTAGCTTTAGCAAATGAATTAATAAGTAAATCCCAGTACTCTGATCTATCACACCATTAGTTCTTGAACATAAACCTCTTATTTCTAGAATTTAATCTATTATTACACACAATAAGAGGACAATGATCCGAACAAACAGGATTATACACATAATAAAAAGACTCTGAAAAAATATTTAACCAATTGAAATTAATTAAAGCCCTGTCAAGCTTAATATGAATAGGAGAAGCAACTTGTTGATTAAACCAAGTGAAAAAATGTCTAACCAACAAAAGATCATGAAGACCAGCTTTGAAATATAAAATTATTAAAATCACACAAATTCGTATTATTAACAATAGCTCCACCAGATTTTTCATTTCCAAATCTAACGCAGTTAAAATCCCCAATAATAATCGAAGGAGAAGAAATATTCTTGGCTAAATAAATAAGATCGTTCCAAAGAGAAATTCTATCAGAAGCAGAATTTGAAGCATAAACCACAGTAATAAAAATATAAATAGAAGAGTCTATATCAATAGAACCATGAATAAATTGATTAGCAGATAAAATGCACTTAAAATTAATGCGAGAAATATCTCACTTCAACCAAATCCTATCATGAAAGGAGCAAGAAAAATTATGACAGCAGCCTTCTTGGTTAAAAATTTTATGATTAGAAACAAATCTAGGATTAGTAACCTGATTCGAATTAACCTTAGCTTCAAGAATGCAAAAAAAAGTAATATCAAATTTATTAACCAGATTCTTGCGAGCTAAACCCCTATCCAAGTTATGGAAACCTCGAACATTCCGAGAAGCAATATTAGGCAAAAACATTAATACTTATAAGAGGAGCTTGTTGCCTTTTTGGCATGTTTAGATCTAGTAGGTTTACCATAAGCTAAATAGACCTTAGCAACAGGTTGATCTTTAGCGGTATTACCCAAACAATCCTCTTTTTGAGTATCTGAGATAACATCCTTGTCATTACCCGCAAGAATTCCAGCAACTTGATCCTCCAACCCTTGCAACACCTGAAACTTATTAGTTAAATTAGAATCAATTGATAAATTAACCTTACTAGGAATACCCATAACCGTATTAGAGTTATCTAATAACTCAGTAGAAAACTCTTCTGTCGGAGAGTTAAGATTCGGCAGAATTTCTTTATTCCCAACATTAGTAATATCTATCTTATCTAATTTAACAATTTCAGTAACTGAAATTGTCTCCTTAGAATTAAGATTATCAATAGATGTAGTAACTTCCCGAGCATCTATAACACCTGCAGATTTCTCCAGATGTAATTTAGAATTCAAATTCAGTAAAGAAGCAGGACAATCTTGAAAATTAGAGATATCCAGATCAGATTGCGCAAGCAAAATAATAGAAGTTTGTAGAGATTTAGAAGAACTGGAAACCTTCTTCCAAACATTTCTAGACCTACTTCTACCTCTATTATTATCATTTATAACAACTTTTTCTGTAACCTCTTGCAGTTTAGTCGGACAAAGCGAAACCGGATGAACCAAAGAACCACAGCAATAACATGGAGTTGGCTTCCATTCATACACAATATTTAAAGAAATAACATGTCCAACCACAGAAACTTTCACATTCTCAGGTAGAGAAGATTCTTTATTAATAAGAACACAAACTCTAGCAAATGCAAGCCTAGCTTGCTCTGCGGTAAGTTTATCAACCGAAACAGGAACAACCACAAGACTGGCAATTTTGGAAATACCTTCAGGAGTCTAACAAGCTAAAGGTAGATCAATAATCTTGATCCAGATAGGAATGAAAGTAAATTCCTCACGTTTTGGCCGAAACAAAGGCGACCACAATTGCAATATAAAAGGTTTTCCAAAAAAAACCAAGGTCCTCCAAAAAAAACCATATCATAATCTTCAGAAGAAGAAAACTTCAATAAGAAACAACCTTTATTAAGAGCAAGAAGAGTAAAATCCCATTTCAACTTCCAGGTCTTTAGCATAACTGAGCATAAAGCTTCAAAATAAGGGCATTTCCCCGGAGAATATCCCACAAGAGTTAAACCCCATTTTTCTGAAGCCGATGCCACATCTTCTTCAGAAAAATGAGCCAGATCATCTGAGGAAGGAACAAAAGAAACAGAATAAGGTTTGGAAGTGGATTGACGAGGAGTCAATAAACCATTCCATGCTTTCTTGCTGTTCGGCGAAACCCCGGATGAGGTATCCAGAGTTTTTGACGAATGCAAAGGAGGAAAATCTTTCGAAAAATCCATAAAAACAGAAAAACGAAGAGAAAGAACAACTTAGGGTTTGGCGAGAAATCTAAACAAACCAAGAGAAAGATCCTCTAATGGCCGCTTCATTTACTCTCCCCGAGAACCATCGGTAATCGCGAAACCTGTCCTTGCCGCGGTAGTTGATCGGAAAGAAGTTCCAGGCACTCGTGTATTTCTTCAACTACAACAGATAAATATCAATAATCAATTTTTACACTAAAGAGAAAAATATAAGTATTCTTAACGGTCGTTTTGATCCATTTCATAAGTGAAATCCTCCATCTCAATTATGCATTTAATTTTAAAAGAGATTGGTGGATTCAATCCCAATCATCCTTGCCATAATCAAGGTTGAACAATTACAATGATGGAGATCTGAATTTTATTTCATTTATACAAAGCACTTATTTTATAACTAAACAAGATTTTGTCTACAGCCACAACATCATACCCCACCACATCCTCCCCCACCAAATCCTCCCGCACCGCAACGTCCTCCCCTACCGCCAGCACAGCCTCTTCCGCCGACACATGGATGGCCACCACCACTAGTCATCGTCAGAAGTGGCTCCATCAATACTAGCAAGACCAATTTCAGGAGCGACGTCTAACCCTGACTCAATATCACGCTTTCGACTGCCGCTGTCAAGCCCATGATGCTCACCCTGGTTGCCATAGTAAACTACGTTCTGCCCTGGCTGAGACTTCACTTGCTTGCTTTGGCAAGCAGCGAAGACTAAAGGGAGAACAATCATGAAGGTTATGACAACAAACATGACGATATAAAAAGCAAGACTAGCCATGTTTGAGCTCACTGAAGAAATTTCTGGTTGTTGGGTTTAGATTTGGTTGGTGGTACTTATAGTCAAGAGAACTGGGTGTTCTGGGTTGCTTCTTCCTTATTTCCTAGAACTGCTGATGTTGATGTTGATGCTGATGTTGACCTGTTGCATCGATTTGTTCGACATCGTACTTTTTTATGTATTAAATTTAATATATCAAATAAGTTTTTGAATGTTAACATCTTATGTTTCTTTTGTTAATTTTTAATAATTAATCATGAGAATTATTCTTCGATTTCAATATCTTACAGCAGAATGACATTGAATTTGTTATGAAAATTAATGATCATTTAAAAATTAAATTATTTTTTATTGAACCCAATCAAGGGTTTTGAGTTTGAATGTTGAGTATGTGTTATATGTATGAGTTTATCTTAGTTGGCCTAAATATCCCAATAACATATCAAGAAACTGATTAATGTGCTCATTGTAACTCTAATCTAAAAGTTATGCATCATTTGATGATATGCAGAGAATAAAAACAGTATTTATCAAGTTTGTAAACTACTAATATGATCTTTTTTGCAGTTTCTATTACGCCTATATTTGGAGATCCCTTTTAAGACATGAGTATTTTAGGTATATATATATATATACACCCCCTAATTGAACATCAACATTATATTCAATATTAATTAATTTTTCACTTTTATTGAAAAAGCTTTAAAAAAGTAAAATCCTAATTTTGCTTTTTTTTTTCCTTTGAATTGATTTTCTTAAATCTACATTCTCTTTGTACACAAGAACATTATTTTATCATAAAATTGGAGCCATCTCTCATAAAACATTGACCAATAATTGAACTAGTAAAACTAACAAAATACTTATTTAAATAGACACCACTAATTGAACTAATAAAACTAACTGAATAGTTCACAGGGAAGCTATTAATAAATTCTTGTATAAATATTAAAAACCTATTTTGCTCAAGATCAAGTCTTGCAGAAATATTTACCTCACACATTTAACCAAATGAACATTTTTTTGGAAATTTTTTTGAAATTTCATTAATAGAAAAGAAGTGGTACAAAAGAGTACAAACTGGGACAAAAGTCACCAAAGCCTCCCCAACACAAAAAACAAAAGGTGGGAAGAGCAAACAATAAAAAAAAGAAGGCCAAAAGGAAAAACTAAAAAGGAAAAGAGCAAAAAACAAGAGAATCCCCTTAAATGGCAATGTGAGGTCCCCCATGGTACTGTAAAGGTCACCAACAATGTAATTGCGGCAGCCAATACAATACGCACAAGAAGACCTCAGCATTTCACAATTGAGGGGCCCAAATCCCCTTCCTCAGCTGCAAATATCCTCTTTCTTGGGGCAATGGTAACAGGCCCCAGCTGCTGCAATTCTTTCTGTAAGGGAGCGTGAGACACTCTAGGTCTTTGCTTGGAAAGATTCAGGCTTTTGTTGGAGACATCCCTCTGCTAAGAAATCTGAGTAGTGAAAACAATAAGAATTGGGATGGTCTCTGTGGGCTCCGAAAATTCGGCCCCGGCCTCCGCCCGACTTTTTTTTGCTTTCTTCGGGGGGGGAGTTTTAACGAACTAAGTTCCGGGGTAAATTTTGGAAGGCAGATGGATTGTAGATAAGACACTACCCAGAGATTTCGCCCTCATTTTGCGAGGACTTTATGATCTGAGTTCTGGTTTCCTATAGGCGCAAGCCCCTATAGTTAATTACCCCTCCCAGTAACGAGAGAGAACTTTCGATTAAGGCTAGTCGTCAATCAGATACATAGAAGATACATGGATCTGGCATATAGTAGCAGCAATGGGTTTGGGTATTGAGTGGTTGGAGATTGAAAAGGGTTAATATTTAAAATTAGAAATTTTCACCATCCCGCACTTAAAGCAGATGGTGGGGGAATGGATGATAGACCCGATCAAGATCCCATGGTTCCGTCATCCCGGGCCATCGTGGTCCCTGGTCTACTTAGTCAGAGGAGGTAGTCGACCCAACTTGACAGAAGGATCCTTGTCGGCAGCCATGGGTTGCTTCGTCCAAGGGTACCTTGTAGACCTGGGGTGAATATTTGCCTAAGGGGACAAATTTGAATCTACCTTAGCTAACAGAGGGCTTTGTGCCCTATCGATCATATCCTATTGATTCATATCTCAAGGATTTGACGCCAATAAGGAACGTATAGGCTCTGGCCATAACCGGTATCACGTGGTGCCATTTGGCGGCAAAACCACTCGGTTCAGAGGGCCCCGGGTCATAACCGTTTATCCTGCAGTGCCATTTGGCGGCGAAACTGCCGGTTAGAGGACTCGTACCACGTCCTTGCTGACAGGAGATTATTTGAGAATGAATCCTAGTGATATTTTCGACCAGGCATTAGCTCTTTGTGAGCTGAAGTAAATTCTAATTTGTCCGCCTCAGCAAACTGTTGCGGAGGGTGGATGAATTTTGCTTTAAATGATTTGATGGATTATTTCAATTTTAAATATTTTTGAGTTGGAGATTTTGGGAACTTTTGTGGAGTTTTGAGTATTTGTGGGATTTTGGGTGGAGCTTGGAATATTTGAAATGGACCCCTCCGGTTGAGATTCGCATTCAACACGGCCATCATCGGGGTGGAAAGAGGGTCATTTATATTTATGGGGCGAACCTTGTCGGCTCTATCGGGCAGTCGACAGAGGATCGGGTTTCGTAGGCTTTGCACATTTGTAAGTGAATTCTCTTGATTATAGGCCTTGAAGGCCTAATATGAACTATAAAATAAATATCCCGATCGATATCGCGACCGCATATTTATTTAACGGTTCAAGCCGTGTCAACTCCTATCCATTTGTATAGAAGGATCGGGCTCAAACTCGAATTCACTTGTTAACCCGCGCAGCATCCCTAGACGTCACGTGTGTCCCTACAACACGCTCGCCGGGGCCCATGCGGGTGTTTGGGGGCATTTTGTAATTATTTATTGAACCTTGTCTACTCCTATTCACTTGCCTTAGGAGGATCGGGTTCAAATTTATTGACCCGCGTAGCATCCCTAGACGTCACGTGTGTACCAATAACACGCTCGCCGGGGCCCATGCGGGTGTTTGGGGGCATTTTGTAATTATTTATTGAACCTTGTCTACTCCTATTCACTTGCCTTAGGAGGATCGGGTTCAAATTTATTGACCCGCGTAGCATCCCTAGACGTCACGTGTGTACCAATAACACGCTCGCCGGGGCCCATGCGGGTTTTATAATTGCACTTATCACTTTTGTCTTCCTATGTTGTTGACCCCTATAACTACCCCAAAAATCACAAATTTGATAAAGACGATTTAGCTCGAAGGGGGAGCGCACCTTGATTTTACTATGCAGTGGTTGAGAAAACAATCAAATGAGGGACTTCAAGTTTTTATTGATGGAATTGATTTGCACATAAACATTTCTCTTTTATCTATAGTGGGGGCATGATGGTATGGGAAAGACAACTCCCTTGCTACATGACTATGAAGATGAAATGACAGAGGAATTTGATCTTAAAATATGGGTCTGTGTTTCCATCAACTTTGATGATTGTTGGAGAAATAGTTAAGAAGGCTTTTAGGATCTCCATTGACAGCTAAAATCATTGGTGGCATTCTAAAGGACAACCTGAATGAAAGGCATTGGAGGACAGTTCAAGAAAGTAATCTATTTGCGACAAAAATAACGAACTAAGCAGCGCGAGGCCCATCAAATGACGTCGGATTGACGAACGGATTACGTGGTTGTATCCGGAACATCGTCAACATCAAAGATCTACATTTTATTTAATTAATTTGGATCAATCGGGGTGGCGGCACGCAAATCAAAGCGATCCTAATGCGATAAGATAACGCGCATTTCAAGGAGAATTGGCCTCGTCGTTGACCAAACGATCTCCGATCGACGAACGGATTGTGTGGTTGCATCCGGAACATCGTCAATATCAAAGATCTACATTTTATTTAATTAATTTGGATCAATCAGGGTGGCGGCACGCAAATCAAAGCGATCCTAATGCGATAAGATAGCGCGCATTTCAAGGAGAATTGGCCTCGTCGTTGACCAAACGATCTCCGATCGACTAACGGATTGTGTGGTTGCATCCGGAACATCGTCAACATCAAAGATCTACATTTTATTTAATTAATTTGGATCAATCGGGGTGGCGGCACGCAAATCAAAGCGATCCTAATGCGATAAGATAACACGCATTTCAAGGAGAATTGGCCTCGTCGTCGACCAAACGATCTCCGATTGACGAACGGATTACGTGGTTGCATCCAGAACATCGTCGATATCAATGATCTACACTTTATTTAATTAATTTGGATCAATCAGGGTGGCGGCACGCAAATCAAAGCGATCCTAATGCGATGCGATAACGTGCATTTTCAAGAAAATCAGCCTCGTCGTCGACCTAATGATCTCCGATTGACGAACAAACTTCGCCATTGTGTCCGGAACACTTTCAACCTTTAAAAACTACATTTTGTTTATTTAATTTAAAGCGTTCGGATTGGCGGCGCGACCGAGATGATTCAAATACAACAATGCGCATTTCAAGAAAAGTGGCCTCGTCGTCAACCAAACGATCTCCGATCAACGAACGGACTTCGCCATCACGTCTGAAATGCTCTCAACCTTTAAAAACTACCTTTTTTTTATTTAATTTGAAGCATTCGGATTGGCGGCGCCACCAGAGTGATTCAAATGCAGCAGCGCGCAGTTCAAGAAAATTAGCCTCGTCGTCGACCTAATGATCTCCGATCGACGAACGGACTTCGCCACTTCGTTCGGAACATCCCAAATACTTACGAATGACTTTTAATTTGATTGAATTAAATGACGTGCGAGAAGGTCGACATGAATCGCGAGGCAAAAGCAAAAAATAGCAAGGTAATGATGCGCAAGCTAAAGAATTTAGCCCTCGGCGTTGACCAAATGACCTCCGATCGATAAACGGGCTGTGTCATTGCGTCCGGAACACTGTCAATACTCTAAATTGACTGTCAATTTGTCCAAATTAAAATTATGCCGTGACCGACGAAGGTTCTAATGCAATAGCGCGTATGTCGAGAAAAATTGGCCTCGTCGTCGCTCAAATGACATCTGATTGGGAAACGGACTGCATCATTGCGACCAAAACATCAAAAATATCCTAAATGTACTGTCAATTTGTCTAATTTTAATACTTGACAAATTTGACACGCATTATGAGGTGATATACGCACAAAACAACACATGAATCATGCAATTTCTAAGATGATTAATGCACTGATATTACTTTGATTCAAGAGCAATGCTAGTAAGGGATTGTTATCTATATTTCCATTAATTTAGCAAAAAAATTAAAAGTCAAAATAACAAATCAAATCAAAACTTAATTACCTCGGATAGTGCAGCTCTGATTAAAATCCCTCAAATCCCGCTGCAGGTCGTCCTCTCAATCCCTCACCTCGGACGTTTCCTTAGCCTCGAACGGTGTAGTTTTGCATTTAAAAAAAAATGAGATTTAACTGAAGGATGGGTTCTCTTTGATGCTCCCACGCCAAAACACCTCCTCACTCCAAGCGTTTCCTCTCTGGCCGAGAACTTAGTCGTTCTCCACTCCACTGAACTAGATAACTCCCAACTCCACTTGCTACAGTTATCCAGCTCACTCCCTTCGACCATACACAGTCCACTCGCCTCTCTCAAACCCGAGCCAGCTATCTCTTCTTCTCCCCTAGCTGTGAGACCCACAACAACCCTCTCAACTCCACGTTTGCCCGAAGTTATAAATTGAAAGGAATAGGGAGCACGCGAGCCTCCATCATATAGAACACAGGTTACTTCATCCCAAGGTAATATGTGACAGCTCAATGTGCTTCTGCTCCTTTTCTCTGATTTGTTTGACTTTCAATGGTCCTTCCTCCTTTTTCTTTTTTGTCTTGTTTGCTCTGCTTAAAAAAAAAAAAAAAAAAAAAGTTCGAGAAAAGTAAAGTGAGGGAATCTTTATAAAAGAACAAGATTTCATGAAAGATCAAAAAAAAAGCAGGCAACTTTTTGAAGGCTAGTAAGTGAGTCAGTAAAAAAAAATCTTCATAAAGTCACTTAGGATTTTGCTTTAGACTAAATTGTTGGTTCTTACGTGTGGTTAGATGTCCAAGTGCTGGAAAGTAGTGTTCCCAACGGCTTGAAAATTTTAACTACTGGCACTATCTTGAGCCTCATCAGATCAGTCAAAAAAAAAATTCATTTAAAAATCATATTCATATGAGGTTGCTTGACTATCCTTGCAGTAGTGCTAAGAGTGCATAAGAATGGCGTGTGCTTGCATTGTGGATGTATTTAAAATTTATGTATGCACATACGGTATTATATATGATATATAAATAAGATATATATATATATATATTTTCGGGTATAAATGCATGACTTTATTTTTATTTTATTTTATTTTTTACTTTATTTTATTATTATTTTATTTTATTTTATTATTTTTATATATATATATATATTCTCTTTCTCCCAAATATGAGAGCAGTTTTCTTTTATTCATCTATTTTGGCCGCTCAAACTCCACATCATCTCCATAATGGTAGCCTCCTTAGACTTTCAAAACAGCATACTACAAGTAAGAGTCTTCCTTTTATTATTATATATTTGATCTGTTGTGTCTCCATCATCATTACCTTACTTTAAAACTTTACTACAAGACAAAAGCCCCATATGCCTTATAGGATTTAAAATAAGGAAAGCGACAGCAAGCTTTTAACTATTATTTTGTAACATCTCATTCATTTTAATATCCCTTCTTATATATTTCATCACTGATATTAGCTGTTAATACTAAATGATGAGATCAGTATTGTCATTCTCTCTAAATAATTAAGATTAATTGTTACTTGTATCATGATTGTTGATTTCAATTATGGGTAAAATATATATGGGTGCATGCATGTGCGTATGCAGATCAAAAAAAAAAGAGAGGGTGTAAAAGTTCTCCAAAAAAAAAAGGGATTCAAAAAAAAAAAAAAAAAAAAAGAGATTTTGTAAAGAAAGCAAAAAAAAAGAAAAAAAAAAAGAAAAGCAAAAAAAAAAGAAAAAAGAGAAAGAAATGACAAAAAAAAAGAAAAAAGAGAAAGAAATGACAAAATAAAAAAAAAAGAGAGAAAAGTCAAAAAAAAAGAAAAGAGAGAGAAAAGTAAAAAAAAAAAAAGAGAAGAAAAATAGCAAAAAAAAGAAGAATTTTGTAAATTTTGAGAACTTGTTTTGTTGTTTGCGGCGGACCGGAAAACCGCCCATACACGCTTTCATAAGCGTGGTGGGATGGGGCCCCGGTGCGGCGCCTACAACGAGGCGGGTAATCACCTAAAAATCTCGTTCTCGGCGTTCGTGTCGAGCCGGCAAACCGCCTATACACGCTTTCTTAAGCGTGGTGGGAAGGGAACCCGGTGCGACACCTACGACGAGGCGGGTAGGCCCTATGCACGCTTTCTTAAGCGTGGTGGGGACGATCTTAAGTACCCGCTCGCGGGGAAACAACTGTTTTTTTCTCTTGTAACAGGCATGTTTGAAGACCCATACACGCTTTCTTAAGCGTGGTGGGGGATTGAAGACTTTACACGGCCGCGGTGTCCTCGAAAGAGGACACCTACCATACACGCTTTCTTAAGCGTGGTGGGAAAGGCCCAGTTTCCCGTAATTTCCCCTAAACGGGGGAGACGCCGGGAGGCTGCCGAAATTTTGACTGAAGACAAGGACTTGGACTTGAGTTTGGACTTGAACAAAATCTAAGTGACTTAACAAAGAATTGAACCCAAGTAAAATGAAATTGAATTGAGATTAAACTTGAATCAACTTCGGACCATAGTGGACTTATGAATATTCAAACTTGAGTTGGACAACAAGACATGAACTCAAACTGGATAAATTTTGAACAACAGAGGACTTATAATTGGACTTGAATCTAAGTGAAATGCAAAGATGACATAAATTTTAAATGATTAATTGAAATTTGAATTTAGCTAAGCAAACATGGATTGAACCTAAATCACATAACTCAAACTTGAACTTCATTTGACTCAAGTGAATCATGATTTGAGCCAAACTCAAATGAACAGGCGGGTAGTGACATTGAATTTAACATAAGCTTGGACCCAATTGGATGACATGAAACATAGCTCAACTTGGCAAGAAGATAATGTTAAGCATGTAAACAATGATTAAGTGATGAAGTGTTTTGCAATTAATAACATCAAGCCTCCAATGAAATTTAAGAAATCATCACTTTGGTTGAGTGGTGAATATTTCATGCATATTGCAATTTATTTTGCAAGTATAATTTGATCTCTAAATAACAAAAGATTGTGAGTATGGCTTGATCACAAAGCCATGATATGAATTCTTTATAGCATGATAATAGATTCATAGCTTTGGATTAAACTCATCTCCAAGCAATGATCAATATGGGCATGTATAGTCTGATCATAATTAAAGATGGACAAATGTTGCAAATCGCATAGAGATAACAATGAGGGATTATGATACATGTATCTATCATTCAAACAAACATATTGCCCTCCCATAAGCGAAGGTGAAGAATAGGCTGTGGATGCAAGCTCCTACGAGCTACTACAAAAGTTCCTCATGTGTACAACACACTATCCACAAATAAATGCATAATATTTGTGGCAAAGGTGGCAGTCCTCAATCGACAAATGATTGCACTGGTGTTTTCATGAATAACAATAGTGGACATGCTATAAATCTAAAAGTCTCCTTACGACCGATGTCAATTCATTGCAAATATACAGCAGTACAAGGTCTTATGAGTTGTAATGAAGATCTGCAATACATACAAGTCTCCTACGAATACAAATGTGAGCACTATATGCCATCTGTGGGTAGATGCAGAAAGTCTTCAGTAAATGCAGTATCCTGAAGTCAATTTCAATCTAGGAATCAATACATCTACCTACCTACAAGCAGCAGTAGGGGAGATCATATAGCGCCACGCCACCGGATCCGCAACTTTCATACAAGCGGACAGAAGGCGTGTACAAATATTCCAAGAATACCCCCACACGTGTGCACTTTAATTTGTATACACATAGGTACACTAAAAAGGGGAAAATATAATCATGAACCCGCATGGGCCCCGGCGAGCGTGTTATTGGTACACACGTGACGTCTAGGGATGCTGCGCGGGTCAACAAGTGAATTCTAGTTCGAGCCCGATCCTCCTGTACGGGTAGAAAGGGGTTGACACGGCTCGAACCATTAAATAAATATGCGGTCGCGAGATCGACCGGAATATTTATTTTATAGTTCATATTAGGCCTTCAAGGCTTATAATCAAGAGAATTCACTAACAAAGGCTCAAAGCCTATGAAACCCGATCCTCTATCGACCAGTAGATAGAGTCGATAGGGTCCAATCAACAAAATAAAAATGACCCCAAACACCCCGATGATGGCCGTGTTGGATGCAGATCTCAACCGGAGGGGTTTCCGAACACTCAAAATATCTCCTACATTCTCAAACATTTTTCAAACACCCACAAAATCCAAAAATCATAAAATTATTCCAAAATCTCGATGTTTAAAATTGAAATCCAATCATCAAACCACTTAAAGCAAAATTCATCCATCCTCCGCAACAGTTTGCCGAGGTGGACAAATCAAAAATTACTTCAGCTCACATAGAGCCAATGCCTGGTCGAAAATATCACTAGGATCCATTCTCAAACAATCTCCTGCCAGCAAGGACGTGGTACGAGTCCTCTAACCGGCAGTTTCGCCGCCAAATGGCACTGCAGGATAAACGGTTATGACTCGGGGCCCTCTGAACCAGGTGGTCGCCGCCAAATGGCACCATTATATTATGGTTATGGCCAGAGCCCGTATGCTCCCCAATGGCATCAAATCCTTGAGATATGAATCAATAGGATATGATCGATAGGGCATAAAGCCCTCTGTTAGCTAAGGTGGATTCAAATTTGTCCCCTTAGACAAATATTCACCCCAGGTCTATAAGGTACCCTTGGACGAAGCAACCCATGGCTGCCGACAAGGATCCTTCTGTCAGGTTGGGTCGACTACCTCCTCTGACTAAATAGACCAGGGACCACGATGGCCCGGGATGACGGAACCATGGGATCTTGATCGGGTCCATCATCCATTCCCCCACCATCCGCTTTAAGTGCAAGATGGTGAAAATTTCCATTTTAAATATCAACCCCTCAATTCTCCAAATTTCAAACCCATTGCTGCTACTATATGCCAGATGCACGTATCTATACGTATCTGATCGACGACTAGCCTTAATCGAAAGTTCTCTCTCGTTATCGGGAGGGGTAATTAACTATAGGGGCTTGCGCCTATAGGAAACCAGAACTCAGATCATAAAGTCCTCGCAAAATGAGGGCGAAATCTCTGGGTAGTGTCTTATCTACTATCTCATCTGCCTTCCAAAATTTACCTCGGAACTTAGTTCGTTAAAACTCCCCCCTCGAAAAGTAAAAAGTCGGGCGGAGGCCGGGGCCGAATTTTCGGAGCCCACAGATTTCTGGCGACTCCACTGGGGAATGGTTTCTCTTTCCATCTTTGGCTAGTCGTCTTAGTGTTATAGTAGCAGTTACTCAATACGTGTTAAAATTTTAAATTCTCTAAGATGATCATTCATTGAATTTAAATATTAAATATTCTAAAAATGATCATTACATTCATCATGCATTCATTGTGATAGCATATTTAGCAGAGTTTTTTTAAATTTATATGATTTTAATTGCCTGCTAATGATTATCTACTTTTGTATTTTATTCTGTGCAAGTCTCTGCATTTTGAAAGTGTGGGGTGATGTATCAGATTCTGATTACTAACCCTTACCTTTCATTTGTGCAGATGGATCTACAGAACACTTCATTCACCGTCCAACTGGGACGCGGCGCTAGCATCCAACTAGCAAATGCTATGATTACTACCGGAAATACTGGAGCGACCATCCAGTTCGGTAGTGTTAACTTCCCTGCAGTCGTTGCAAGGACTGCTGCCATTCCTGCTAACGATGCAAGGCGACTCCAACCTACCGGAGCTCCTGCCCGTCATGCACGTCTTCCAGTGCAGCGACCAACCATTGAAGCTTCTACTCGTCGTGTGTATCTGCCAGCACAACGACCCGCCGCTGAAAATTCTCGCAAGAGAACATCTGTGTTCGAAAGACTTTCACAGCCTGAGGCTCCGACTGCCAAAAGAGTTGTGACTGGTGGAAGGATTCCTGTGGTAACTGTGAATACCACATCTCTGCCAAGTGGGTTACCTACACCCAGAAAGAATGAAGCTGAGGCCTCCTCATCTGGAGGAAGGCTTACGAGAAGGCAACGAAGGAAAAAGAACGCTGAGCTACGGGCTCAGCAACAACCGTTGCCAGTCCACTCATCTAATCTACCGGCCAGAGAGCCTGAAGCCAATGTTCCTATCCGGAACAAGTTTACTGACCTAAGATGGGTCAAAAGAAACAGCTCTACTGGGGAGCTGAAGAAGTCTTTTTGGGACCGACAACCCGAAGTCCCAGCCCCTCCAAGGAGATATGAGCCTGAAACCCTGTCATCCCGAGTGTACAGGGTACTGAAGACCGTGAAGGAGAAAGGTCTAAAGAAAAAGAAATTTCAGAGGCCACTTATGATTGAGGCTAGAAGGACCCCTCCGAGGGAAAGGATATCGTCTGATTTGACAGCTGAAAGAAGAAGAAGGCAACAACAAATCCCATCCGGTGAGCATCGGGGTGTGACACCTGGACCTTGGGTTTGGGGATCCGCCGCCGAAAGGTCCCAACAAAAAGGAAAGCAAGTCTGGAGGCCAAGGCCTCACAGAGAAGAAAATGAGGAAAGAAGAAAAAGAGAAATAAATCTGGGTGTGACATCCGGTACAGCTTCCCGGAGATCCGCCCCCAATAATGAACAACGTCAAAAGTGGGTTCCAAAGAAGACCCACGATGACACCCCTCTTGACGGTCGACACCTTGGAGAATCCTCCGGGGGATCCCGTCGCCTGCCATCTCCTCCAAGAGAAGAATCTAATTTCGATCGTAGCCCACGGATCGAAGAAATCTCCTTACCGAATCAGGAGCCAGAGATCCAATGGCGCCGTCGCTCAGAGATTCGAGTATTAGAAGAAAAAGTAGAAGAAAGCATAGAAGGGGAGGAAAATAAAGAGGTAGAAGAAAATATAGAAAACATAGAAGATGATGAATACATGGAAGGGGATGAAGATTTTGAATTTATGGAAGAAGGAATGGAAGAAATGAATGATTCCATAAATATAGAAGTCGCCTATATGGCAAGACATACTCGTGCCATTGAGGAAGTCTACCATGAAGAAGGTGAAGGCGATCATAATCGACAGCCCCAACCCAGGCGAACACAACGGCGTCAACGTGAGGTTGAGCCTACTTTCGATGGAGGCGATCCCCCTGATGAAGAAAGAGTCGAGGAAGATGAAGAAGAGGAAGAAAATCCTTTCGCGACCGATGATGTTGCTCTTACCGATGTACTACAGCAAATGGGGGAACAAATGAAAGCTAAAGATAAGGAGATCTCCCAGTTGAATGAGAAAATGACTGGAATGATGGCCCAGATGGCAGTGATGATGCAAATGATGCAGAGAACTGCAGCCGTCGGTCCCATACCTGATCCCCCTATCGATCCTCCAAATCTCCAACTGCCTCAAGGCTCAGGAATACGAGGTGTTCCTAAAAATGGCAATGAAGCTCGCAATACTGTCCGCCAGCCCACTCCGCAGAATGTTGCCAGCACCTCCGAGCCTGTGACAGCTGCACAGCTCGAAGGACTGATCACACAGAAGATTAAAGCCATTATAGCTATTGATCAGGCCGAAAAATTGGTGGGTAAAGGTCGTCCATATCCGGCAGAATACGACCAAGTGCCATACCCAAAAGGGTATTCAGTGCCAAAGTTTCATACCTTCAACGGTACTAACAACCCTAGGCAACACTTGGCACAATTTAAGGCCACCTGTGGGAATACAGGGGGAAATGATGCCTTACTCTTCAGACAGTTCGTTACCAGTTTGACAGCAACTGCTTTCGAGTGGTATGCTGAACTACCAAATGACTCTGTGAAGACATTCGCAGAGTTAGAATCGATGTTCGTGAAAAGGTTTGCTAGTGCAACTGAGAAAATCACGATCGCTGACCTCGCCTTAGATAAACGAAAGAAGGAGGAATCAGTGTCAAAATATATCACTCGCTGGCGCAACATGAGCATGAAATGTGAACAGCAACTTGAAGAAGAACACGCCGTGCAATTGTTAATGGGGAACATCGATGATAAGATGCAACCATTTTTGTGCATGGCTACAATTACCACATTTCAGGATCTCCTGGATAGGGTGGCCAAATTTGAGAAGTTAAATTTGTCAAGATCAGAAGGCAACTTCGACAAGCTCAAAAAGGCTAAGGCCCCAGATGCTAAGAAGAGTGAAATCTACTCTACATCCTCTCTCAGGCCAAATAGGGGAAAGCAGGTGGTATATAATGTAGACAAAGGCAAGCAGCCGATGCAGTATGAAGAAAAGCAGAAGCAAGTCTACAATCCTAACCCTCAGCCGAAGCTGGTACTCGGAGGGAATGATAGGCCACGAACTTTTCAGGGCGAAGGGGATCGCCCAAGGCAAGGAATGGGAACTGGTGATAGAACGTTCATATCCCTCAAAGATAAGATGAATAAAGAATATTCATTCAAAAGGGAGAGTGTCGCTAAGTTATTTCGACAGGCGGTAAAAGCAGGCCTAGAACTGCCGGAGTGCAAGAGGCCAGAAGAGTCGAAAGAAACTGGTGACCCGAATTACTGCCCATATCACCGAGTACTCGGCCATCCCATTGAAGATTGCTATATCTTTAAGGATTGGCTCGAAAGAAAATTCCGGAGGGGAGAGCTCACATTGTCAGACAATGTGTTATCCCATCCCAAAAAGGAATCAACTCGGGTAATTACGACTTCTCCCGTACCCCCAGTTGAAGAAAAGAAAAATGAGAAGAAGCTAGCTCGAGAAGAACAATGGAAGACCGCGGTCTCTAAGAAGACTGTAAAAATGTTGAAACAACTGGAGGGGGTTCCAGGTGTAAAGTGGAAATCTTCTACAGAGCCGGTGATAGATCCCAAGGCACTGCCTGCGGTACGAGCTTCCACTTCTAAACAGTTTCTCAACCAAGCTGGCACTTCAAAGTCTGAGAGAGTAAAATCCTCTAAGAAGAAGACCAAGCTGAAAAGGCCCAAGGAGAAAAAGACAGCGACCCAAAGGGTTATCGATGGTTTGGATGAATACTATCAAACTACGAGGCGCCCCATTAAGCTTGCTGATTTTATGACAGGACTCAAGATTGAGGAGGTAAAAGAGGCTGACGAAGAACCACTCCCCGTGGAAATTTGTCGGGTCATTTTGATGACACCAGTGGCTGCAATCAGTAAGGGAAAAGAAACACCCTCTGAATCATGTATGATGGTGTCGCCAATGGACCACAGTTCGGAGGAAGATTTGTATTTTCCAGAAGAAGATGGATCCGAACCTGATATCGCTTCGCAGATGGAGCAAGTGAACTTGGGCAGTGATTCTGAATCAACGGATAAATCTCCAGACACGATAATGGCTGACTCTGAGGGAAATGCACTATCAAATGAGTCTGAGCAAGAGGGGATCGCCCAGGTGCAGCTGAGAAGTGGTAAAATGCTACCCTCTCCGCCCAAGAAAGGGATCCTTACTAATGACAAAGGGAAAGAGATAATTATAAATGAAGATATTATCCCCAAGA
This sequence comes from Dendrobium chrysotoxum, assembly GCA_019925795.1. Classification (NCBI taxonomy): domain Eukaryota; kingdom Viridiplantae; phylum Streptophyta; class Magnoliopsida; order Asparagales; family Orchidaceae; genus Dendrobium; species Dendrobium chrysotoxum. Next base: position 28,070,806 of record CM034302.1, on the reverse strand, counting down.
ATATGAAAAAGAAAGATGCTTCAAACAAAGGGATAGATTATAATATCCTATCCCATCTCAGAAAAATCCCAGCACAACTCAGTATATATGATGCTCTTGTGATGTCTAAAGACCTGCGGGAGACCTTGATCCAGGCTCTCAAGGACCCCGAAAGATATGAGGCGTATTTTGCCGAACGTAATTTGACAGAAGTCTTGCGAGCTCGAAATGAGCAAATCATTACTTTTGCTGAGGATGATATGATGCTTGGAACGACAGACCACAACCGCCCTCTGTATGTTACTGCAGAGAGTGATGGAATGATAATCAGCCGGATTCTGATTGATCCCGGGTCTTCTATCAATCTTATGAGCTTGAAGGCGCTAAGATCATTATGTCTTGATGTGCAGCATCTCGGGCCAGATAAATTGATGGTGCATGGTTTCAATGAGAAAGGGCAAAAAACCCTAGGATCATTCATGCTCTCCCTAACATTTGGGAAACTTCATACCGAGGCAAAATTTCATGTGATTGACGCGGACACCTCATTTAGGGCGCTTCTAGGTCGCCCGTGGTTGCACGATTACGGCATGGTCCCTTCAACACTACATCAGTGTATGAAATATATTAGGGATGGAGAGGAGTTCAGAATCTCTGGTGATATCCAGCCCTTTGCAGTCCACGAGGTAAAAATTTATGAAGATGCCAGATACTTCATCCCTAAGGAGCCAAAGCCGTCGAGTTCTCTCGAGACTAAGGCAGCCAACCTGAAGAATGCAAGGCGATCCAAGCAAGAAGATGAAAAGAAGCAAGCGGGGAGAAAGAAGACGACGCCAACTCTCCCTAAAGCAACGATCGCTCCTAAATCAAGAAAATATGTGCCTCACCTAGGGAGTGACACAGACGAGGATGAGGCCGCCCCGTCTAAATCCCAGGAAATACGCCAATCAATGGCTAGGGGGAGGAAGAAGATAAAGTACTCAGATGATGACTACGACTATGAGTCTACCTACATGAATAATGTACGTGTACTCTCAAGAAGAATAGATAATCTGACGATCTCAGATAATGAATGTGTTGTCACACGAATTCCCCCACAACACTTCAAAGAAATCGTTTCCCGAGAGGTACATAATGTTGAGGAACTTGTAACATTTTATGTACCTCCTCTAAGAAAAAGAGATGGGCCGGGAACCCTATTTTATAAATCTGGAGAGCGTGAGGAGGAAGGGAGTCGAGACTGGCTCTACAGGCCCATCGAGCGTCGGGAATTAGTAGTCACGAGAATGCCCAGATTTAACACTAAAAATATCCGAAGGATGTTGCGAAAACAGGCCAGAATTCGCACTCCCGTACAACAACTCCGTACCTGTTTAAAGCTCTGGTATCGAAGAAATCCCCATGCGATGCGAAGGAAGGATATTCTCGCAAGGAGGGGCCTCGGATTCGTCGTACATAAGCACCCTCAAAGAGAGACGTGTCAAGTCATCACTTGCAGGAAAGTTGAACCCAATGATGATTCTGAGAGGGAAGTTTATGAAGTTGATGACTATGATGAGCAGCCTGTAGAAGCCGAGCCTGCACCTGAAGAGCTTGAAGATGGTGGACAGGCAGCCACTATGGACGAGCTAAAAGAAGTCAACTTGGGAACCGAGGAGGACCCTCGCCCAACCTTCATTAGTTCCCTTCTACCAGAAGACCAAGTGGAAGAAATAAAAGAACTTCTCTGTGAATTCAGGGACTGCTTTGCCTGGACATATGCTGAAATGCCTGGCTTATCCTCTGATGTAGCAGTTCACAGACTGGCGATCAAACCAGATGCGGCACCAATCAAACAAGCTCCAAGAAGAATGAGATTGGAGATTGAAGAGCAGGTAATTGCAGAAACAAAAAAGCTCATAGAAGCAGGCTTCATTCGAGAAGAAAAATATGCCGACTGGATCGCCAATATTGTCCCCGTAAAGAAGAAGAATGGACAGATCCGTATCTGTATTGATTTCCGGGACCTTAACAAGGCGTGTCCAAAAGACGATTTTCCACTCCCCGTGTCAGAACTTCTAGTTGACACCACATCACACTATGACATGTTCTCTTTTATGGATGGGTCATCAGGATACAATCAGATCAAGATGGCGCCCGAAGATGAAAAGCATACATCATTCAGAACGCCTATCGGTATTTTCTGCTATACAGTCATGCCCTTCGGCCTGAAGAACGCTGGTGCCACCTACCAACGGGCGATGACCCATATCTTTGATGAATTAATACATCAGAAGGTCGAATGCTATGTAGATGACCTGGTTGTCAAGAGCATAGATCGAAGGGATCACTTGAATGACCTGAGGGTTGTATTTGAAAGAATCAGAAAGTTTGATCTGAAGATGAATCCTCTCAAATGTGCTTTCGGGGTCTCCTCAGGAAAATTTCTCGGGTATGTCGTTCGCCATCGAGGCATAGAAGTTGATCCCAATAAAATCAAGGCAATTATAGAGATGCCACCGCCTAGAAGCCTCCGTCAACTCCGCTCCTTGCAAGGGCAACTGGCTTTCATTCGACGATTCATATCGAATCTGTCGGGTAGGTGCCAACCATTTTCAAAGCTGATGAAGAAGGACGTTCGCTTCAAGTGGGATGAAGAATGCCAGGAGGCGTTTGATAGCATCAAAAGATATCTATTAAATCCACCCATTCTCGCAGCGCCAATTCCGGGGAAGCCTCTTATACTGTATACGGCTGCACTAGAAGAGTCCCTCAGAGCATTATTGGCCCAGCATAATGAAGAAGGCAAGGAGAATGCACTTTATTATATCAGTCGGAGACTGATTGGGGCGGAAATACGTTATTCTCCGATTGAAAAGCATTGTCTGGCGCTGATTTTTGCAATTCAGAAACTTCGCCACTATATGCTTTCCCACAAAATTACCTTGATATCAAAGATCGATCCGCTGAAGTTCTTAATGACAAGACCAGCGTTGGCAGGTCGTTTAGCAAGGTGGGCAGTGCTATTATTGCAATTTGACATAGTGTACATGCCACAGAAGGCTGTAAAGGGACAAGCTTTGGCAGATTTTCTCGCCGCACATCCGATTCCAGCAGATTCTCCGCTCAATGATGATTTGCCTGATGAACAGATCATGCAAGTTGATGAAGAGCAGAAATTACAATTTTGGGAGATGTATTTTGATGGAGCATCGTCAATCAAATCTCCCAGACCCCCAAATATTGCAAAGGCTCAAGCTGGCATCGGTCTCATTTTCATAGAACCCGAGGGAGGCATAATGAGATTCTCGTTCAGTCTAACTGAACATCGGACCAATAATGAAGCTGAATATGAAGCTTTGATAGCAGGATTGGAAATTGTGATTGGTGTCCAAATTACAAATCTTCAAATTTTCGGTGATTCTCAACTTGTAATAAATCAAGTTCTGGGCATTTACAAGATTTGTAAACTTGAGTTAGCCCACTATCACCGACGAGCTCTCGAGCTCCTTAAGCAAGTGCCAAACGTTAAGATAGCTCGAATCCCTCGAGGACAGAATGCAAAGGCAGATTGTCTAGCTAAATTAGCCAAGGAGCTTGCAAGTGAAGATAAGAAGCCACCTATATTTATTGCGGTTGAAAATCGTCGGGTCTTGGAGCCAGCAATCTTACAATTCCCACGGGCAGAGGGAGTACTAGATTCAGGCCAACAGGACATAACCTCGGTTGATCCCCGACATCCCCAACCAGTTGATCTTGAATATCGACATGAAGAAAATCAAGCTCCTAAGAGAAGGCGTAAGGCCAGTCTAGCTTCAGAATCATGGTGGTATTGCTTAGATGTTGAAGTCGAAGATGATTGGAGGCAACCATTCGTTGACTACTTCAAAGAAAGCAGACTCCCAACAGATAAATCTCTGGCTGCACAAATTAGAAAAAGAGCATTACGATACGCGTTTGTCAATGACACGTTGTATCGACGAGCTTTTGACCAAATGTGGCTACGATGCCTAGGGACCAGGGAAGCTGATAAAGTGGTAGCAGAAGTTCATGGAGGACTCTGCGGAGCACATCAGTCAGGTCCCAAGATGGCTGCTAAAATCAAAAGAATGGGTTATTATTGGCCAACAATGGTGACAGATTGCATTAATTATGCTAAGAGGTGTCACGAGTGTCAAATCCACGGTGATGTTATTCATCAACCGCCAAATCCTCTACACCCAACGATAGCATCCTGGCCATTCGAATGTTGGGGCACTGATATAATCGGACCGATAGATCCACCATCGTCGGCCGGACATCGCTTTATATTGGCGGCTACAGATTATTTCTCCAAATGGGCAGAAGCAGCTCCGTTCAAAGAAGTCACATCTGAGCACGTAATCAACTTCTTCACCCACAACATCGTCTACAGATTTGGCATACCGCGCCGCGTGATATCAGATAATGGCACAGCATTCAAGAGCGCTAAAATATATAAGTTTGTCGAGCGGCACAAGATTGATTGGCGATATTCTTCCATATATAATCCAAGAGCCAATGGTTTGGCAGAGGCATTCAACAAGACGCTGGTGAAGTTGTTAAAGAAGATCCTCACCAAAAATAAGAAGGAGTGGCACACGAAGATGGCAGAAGCGCTATGGGCATACCGTACGACCTATAAGACGCCAACCAAAGCCACTCCCTATTCATTAGTATTCGGAGTTGAAGCAGTATTGCCACTAGAAATTGAACTGCCGTCGCTTCGAGTAGCTATTCAGCACGATCTAACTCAGGATCAAAATGCTCGTTTAAGGATGGAAGAGCTTGATGCACTTGATGAAATCAGGTTGCAAGCTCAGCAAAATCTAGAGATTTATCGAGCAAGGATGACGAAATCGTTTGATCGAATGGTGCGTTATCGATCATTTCAAGAAGGAGAATTGGTCCTGGTGCTGAGAAGGCCAATCATCCCTCACCGAAAAATTGGTGGTAAATTTGTATCCAATTGGGAAGGCCCCTTTGTTATCGAGAAAGTGTATCAAGGAGGAGCCTATCAGTTGATCGATCTAGAGGGCCAGAGACCTATGCCACCGATCAATGGCCGGTACTTGAAGAAATATCATGTATAGGGATAATGAGGTGTTTAGAGTATTCTATACTTCAAATGCACTCATCAATATGTGTATGACTTATCTTTGAAATTCTCTTGTAATACAAGAATGCATTTCAAAAAAAAAAAAAAAAAAAAAAAAAAAAAAAAAAAAACTTTGTTATACAGGCGGCATTTTAAATATTTATCCGGGTCGACATCGTGCCGCGTGCCGAGATCCCCGAATAAAATATTTAAAATTTCAAACTTTTAAGTTTACAAAAATTTTTATCTTCTTGCCAAGCAGGGGGCATTTTAAACATTTATCCGGGTCGACATCGCACCGCGTGCCGAGATCCCCGAATAAATATTTAAAATCTTAAACAATTAAGTTCGCCAAAAAAAAAAAAAAAAAAAAAAAAAAAAAGAGAATATATATATATATATATATATATATATATATATATATATATAAATAAAAATTTCTCGCCAAATAGGGGGCATTTTAAATATTTATCCGGGTCGACAACGCGCCGCGTACCGAAATCTCCGGATAAATATTTAAAATACTCAAAGTCTAAATTCCTTTCACCTCAAGGATACCCCTACGAGATAAAAGACATCTGAATACTCATTTGGGTCGACATCGTGCTACGTGCCGAGATCCCTAAATGAAGATAAAAAAAGAGAGAGAGCTCAAGATTTTTAAAATTCATCCCATTTTAAAGCCTCCTTACGAGATGGGGGGTACTCAAGTGTTTGTTTGGGTCGACACCGTACTACACGCCGGAATCCCCAAATAAATATTTAAATCATTAAGCCTTATGTTCCTTCGAATAGGGATACGGCGAATTCCATTGTTAACACACGAACGCAGGTGATTTTCCTAAAAAGTTTGGGACATCACTCTCCTCCAGTGTACCAAGATTTTGAAAGTCAAGAAATAGGCTTTTGTAATTACATGCTCCAACAAATCGAGCCAAAAAAGCTTGAAGTTTTCCAACAACCTGAAGCTTAAGGTTCGAATGGGTGTAAAATGCCGGATCCAACACGCCCAAATATGGCCGGATCGCTGGCAACTCTGCCTACTCAACACGCCAGAAGAAAGGCCGTAGTAGCGGAACTCCCACTTCGTCAACCCGTCAGTAAGGACTGTAGGAAGAACGAAGGCTGATTTGACTCGACAAGTTTCAGTAGTCGTAGTCCACAAAACTCTCCTAATTGACCAGAGAATCAAGGTCCCAATGGGAAGGATGGGTCGCGAACAACTACCGAATGTCCGTAGACTCCAAATCTGCAACCATAAAGGATGACTTTAAATCCACCAACTTCAGTAGATTCAGCGTTGGGAAGCACATTGCCCATAGCTCAAGTCTGAAGCCTGAATGAGTGTAAGAGGTCGGATCCAACACGCCCAAATATGGCCGGATCGCTGGCAATTCTGTCTACTCAACACGCCACAAGAACGGCCGTAGTAGAGGAACTCTCACTTCAGCAAACAGAGGATAAAGAGCTATCAAATCATAGCTCACCTAATCTGATGAACCAAAGTGATTCGGATTGAAGTCTCCTCGATTGGTTAAGGATCAAGATACTACCTGCATTTGGTACCATCAGTCAAATCCAAAACCTGTAAACCTTCCACCAAGCCCGTTGCACGAAGCATAGGACATAAAAAAAAAGCCAAAATTTCTAAAGTTTGAAGCCACGATCATTGGCCCCAGCTAGTGGCCAAAGTCACGCTCACAACTGCCCTCAAAGACAGGGGGCATTTTAAATATTTATTTGGGTCTACATTGCACTATGTGCCAAAATTCCCAAATAAATATTTAAAATCCCCTGTGGCACCAAAACAAGTCTGAAACAGAGTACGAGACAGCTCAGAGTACAACACAGAGTACAAAACAGTCTAAAACACAGTCCAGAGTACGACACAGAAACTAGCTCGAGAAGCAACAAAAAAAAACTCTCCATTTATATATATAATCAACATGAGGTACAAGTACAGTGAGACTCCAGACGCTACAGGTGTACAGACTAAAAAAAAAAAGAAAGGGACAAAGACACATCAGTAGAGCCGGGCCTGTAAGCTCTCTAGCTGTCCGGTAACCTCGGCCAAGGTCTGAAACTCTGACTGAGCTCTCTGGAACTGCTCCACGGCCAGTGCTAGTGAAGAGTCAGCCTCCATCATCTGCTGCTGTAAGGCTCGATGCCGCTGCTCCTCCCGCCTAGTAAGGCGGTCCCGTCTGTAACGCCCCTCCTGTAGGTGACGCGTCCTAGACAACATCTGTCTGATGTCCCCCCAAAGAGCCTGCATGCGCGTCGTCAATCCGTCCATCTCCTGAGTCATGCCGGAAGAACTCTGACGGTGCCTCCTCAGAGCCTCTGCACTATGGTCTACTCTGTCGTGGGCGTCATCGGCCAGTGCCCTGCGGCTAGCAACTATCTCCTCTAACTGCGGAAGTGTAACGCTGGCCCGGGTAACAGAAAGTAACCTCAACCGCTGGATGCAGAACTCTGCCTCACGACACACCGCCTCCCAAAAACGTAACTCGGTGGTGTCCACCCCAAACTCGGCAAGCAGGCCTAGGATCCGGTCAGAAGAAGAGGTAAAACTGACCCAAGACTCTGGAGTGCTCGGGTCGACGCTAGAAACTAAGCTCCTCAGAACCTCCACTAGGTGGCTGCACCTCTCAGTAGTCGTGGAGTTTGGAGATCGGGGAACGTAGCAGAAAATCTCTGACGTGTAGTCGACTCCCTCAGCCACTGCACAAAAGATTATAAACAATTAACTTAATCACATATATCATAATAATGCATTGAAAATAAATTAACTTACAATTAATACGTACCTGCGGAAGGGCCCGCTGAGTCGGCTGGGTGACTGGCTGGGACAAAGGAGGGGCCTGCGAAGTCAGCTGAGTAGCCCACAGGGAAGAAGAACTCCGACTGAACAAGGTCTGACGGCGGCTGCGTGTACGACGTCCCCCCGAACAGCTCTGTAAGTAAAGCAGCGCCGGTCCCCGAAGACTCGCCTGGACAAAATGACCCGTAGGGGTCCACCGGAAAAGAGAAGTCGTCGGAGGGTCCTGGTGTACCGTACCCAGTGAAGTCTGACCTCCTCGGCTCCTGTGTGCTCTCCCCGAGGTCCCTGGGAGAAAGACGAGCATCCACGGACCGTCTGGAAGGTGTGACACGCTGAGAGCTGGTCCGTCTACGAGGGGGCTGGGAAACCTCAGTGTAATGTGGCGCAGGTGCCACATCCGGAACTCTAAAAGGAGAAGGAACAACGACCCCAGTAGCAGTATGGGCCTCAACACGCGTGCCTGCACCAAACAATATATATCAAATTATCAAAATTATATCAAAGTTGACAAGAAAAGAAAGAGTGAAGGGTAAGGAAGTACCTCGGCTACCTGCAGCCTCTGGAAGAACCTGACGGGACCTCTGTCCCATCGGCAACCCAAGCTCTCGTACCCGGCACTCGTACCTCCTCGCACCGTGCTCCAAAGCTGCTCCGAAAGACTGTCGTACCCAAGACAGTCTGGTGTAACTGACCCCCGTACTAGCAGACGACTGTGCCAAGAGAAAACTAGAACCAGTCCCGAGCCTCAGTAAGTGTGACCAAGCAAAAGCTGCAGCGAAGAAGCGGGTCTCTAGTGGAACTGTCCCCATGTGTCGTGTGTCTGAAACCCCGGGGACAAGTGGTCGTCCGTCGTAAGGTGTGGCCTGGGAGAGTCCAAACTGCCTGGCTACCCTGTTGGGCTGGTAGCCCTCCAAAGTCACTGTGGTGCCTGCCCTGTAACACAACCAACCCGGGCGCATGCTGATGAAGTACTCACCGACAGGCAAACTCCGTCTCCTGTGCAGTAAAGCTCGCCTCCCTCTATGGTCGACCCCGTCCACCACAACAGTGCCTCTCTGATGAGGCGGCAAACCAAAAACATCTTACTGGTGAACCAGGGAGAATCGGTCTGAAACTAGCTGTGGGGCGAAGAAAAAGAGGCGGATCCTCTCTAACTCGAAGGTGGAAGACGCCTGAGACAGCTGAAGAACTGTAGGGTACCCTCTCTGAAGAAAGTAAGCAGGAGTCTCTAAGCAGGAAAAGGCACCCCTGACGTGTAGGTGGACCCAAGCGTACAAGTACTGCCACGGTAGAACTGAATCCCGCACCTCTAAAGAACTGGCCTCAGAAATGGTCCGCAGGACCCTGTACACTCTGGCAAGAACAGCTGGAGCTAAGGCGAGCCTCTGTCCCTGTGCCAACTGACTGGCTGCCAACAAAACACTGTACCTCAAAGAGTCTGCCCGGAGTGGAAGTACGAAGGTACTGAGCCAGAGTGCTAAGAAACCCGTCAAAAGCAGACCCTCGTCGATCCCTGCCAAACCTGGGGAAGTGTAACCAGCTGAAGAAGAAGGCTCGGCGGTCTCCTCTGACAACGGAGTACTACGCTGCAAACCAAGTCCGAACGGGTCGTGCAGTGAAACTCGAACGGTAGAAAGGTATCCCTCCTGGAGAAAGCTGCGAACCCAAACATCCACGGGCATCGAGGTCTTGGAACGTCCTGACAAGCCTGAAGCTCTGAAGGTCTGTCGGTAGTGCTCTAAAGCGGTAGGGTAAACCTCTGGCAGTAGCAGTCTCCCTCTCCTGTCACCGTCCGCTGAAGGAACCCGGTAAAAAAGCTGCCCGTCCGGAGGCACACACTCCTCAAAACTGTGTCCAAAAACTGGTAGCCCGGAGACCGTCTGCAAGTCTGAAAGGGTGATCGTGAGCTCCTCTGCCCCGATCCAGCATGTACCTCTGCCTGAATCCCAGAACTCAACCAAACCTCGGGCCCAAGAAGTAGGAAGGCGTCCGTAGTCAAACAGTGAGGCGTACACTGCCTCGTAAATCCCTGCCGCCTGAAGAGTCTCCCTGTGCGCCTGAAGGACGTAACGAGCCCAGTAAATATACCCGCTGACCGGGCTCTGAACCTGACCAACTGCTGAGTCCCTCGGCCACTGTGGAGGTGACGGCTGTAACTGGCGGTGACTAAGAAGACCGGACTGCCCAACTGGCTCAACTACGTCTGCGGCAGGCACTAAAACGTCGCAGGTACCCCAGCCAACCTGAGCCACAGAACTCTCTAACGGGTGGTACTCCCCGTACTGTAACCTGAGACTAGTGACCCACCTGTCCGGGTCCTCAAAAGTAACAAAGTCCTCTGGAAGCTCCGGGAGAAGAGGGGAACGAACAAAAAAGGTGTGGAAAGTATCCCGCCCCTGCAGCATACGCTGGTGCTGCTCTAGCCGGTCTCGTACGTCAACATCGCCCTGAGGGTCACGTCGGTCGATGGCCTCCCAAATGGCATCCTCACTGGGCTCGCCTGGAGGCAGGTCGCCGGGTCTCCGCCAACTAAACATCTCCTGCACGAGGAGAAAATGAAAATATGACAAAAAAGCAATTGTGATAATCATGTATGTTCAAGAAAAAAAAATCTACTAAAAGTCGTCAACTGACTTACAACAAACGTGATACGCTCCGGGCGCGTACCACATTTGTTGGGGGGCATTTGTTGACCCCTATACTACCCCAAAAATCACAAATTTGATAAAGACGATTTAGCTCGAAGGGGGAGCGCACCTTGATTTTACTATGCAGTGGTTGAGAAAACAATCAAATGAGGGACTTCAAGTTTTTATTGATGGAATTGATTTGCACATAAACATTTCTCTTTTATCTATAGTGGGGGCATGATGGTATGGGAAAGACAACTCCCTTGCTACATGACTATGAAGATGAAATGACAGAGGAATTTGATCTTAAAATATGGGTCTGTGTTTCCATCAACTTTGATGATTGTTGGAGAAATAGTTAAGAAGGCTTTTAGGATCTCCATTGACAGCTAAAATCATTGGTGGCATTCTAAAGGACAACCTGAATGAAAGGCATTGGAGGACAGTTCAAGAAAGTAATCTATTTGCGACAAAAATAACGAACTAAGCAGCGCGAGGCCCATCAAATGACGTCGGATTGACGAACGGATTACGTGGTTGTATCCGGAACATCGTCAACATCAAAGATCTACATTTTATTTAATTAATTTGGATCAATCGGGGTGGCGGCACGCAAATCAAAGCGATCCTAATGCGATAAGATAACGCGCATTTCAAGGAGAATTGGCCTCGTCGTTGACCAAACAATCTCCGATCGACGAACGGATTGTGTGGTTGCATCCGGAACATCGTCAATATCAAAGATCTACATTTTATTTAATTAATTTGGATCAATCAGGGTGGCGGCACGCAAATCAAAGCGATCCTAATGCGATAAGATAGCGCGCATTTCAAGGAGAATTGGCCTCGTCGTTGACCAAACGATCTCCGATCGACTAACGGATTGTGTGGTTGCATCCGGAACATCGTCAACATCAAAGATCTACATTTTATTTAATTAATTTGGATCAATCGGGGTGGCGGCACGCAAATCAAAGCGATCCTAATGCGATAAGATAACACGCATTTCAAGGAGAATTGGCCTCGTCGTCGACCAAACGATCTCCGATTGACGAACGGATTACGTGGTTGCATCCAGAACATCGTCGATATCAATGATCTACACTTTATTTAATTAATTTGGATCAATCAGGGTGGCGGCACGCAAATCAAAGCGATCCTAATGCGATGCGATAACGTGCATTTTCAAGAAAATCAGCCTCGTCGTCGACCTAATGATCTCCGATTGACGAACAAACTTCGCCATTGTGTCCGGAACACTTTCAACCTTTAAAAACTACATTTTGTTTATTTAATTTAAAGCGTTCGGATTGGCGGCGCGACCGAGATGATTCAAATACAACAATGCGCATTTCAAGAAAAGTGGCCTCGTCGTCAACCAAACGATCTCCGATCAACGAACGGACTTCGCCATCACGTCTGAAATGCTCTCAACCTTTAAAAACTACCTTTTTTTTATTTAATTTGAAGCATTCGGATTGGCGGCGCCACCAGAGTGATTCAAATGCAGCAGCGCGCAGTTCAAGAAAATTAGCCTCGTCGTCGACCTAATGATCTCCGATCGACGAACGGACTTCGCCACTTCGTTCGGAACATCCCAAATACTTACGAATGACTTTTAATTTGATTGAATTAAATGACGTGCGAGAAGGTCGACATGAATCGCGAGGCAAAAGCAAAAAATAGCAAGGTAATGATGCGCAAGCTAAAGAATTTAGCCCTCGGCGTTGACCAAATGACCTCCGATCGATAAACGGGCTGTGTCATTGCGTCCGGAACACTGTCAATACTCTAAATTGACTGTCAATTTGTCCAAATTAAAATTATGCCGTGACCGACGAAGGTTCTAATGCAATAGCGCGTATGTCGAGAAAAATTGGCCTCGTCGTCGCTCAAATGACATCTGATTGGGAAACGGACTGCATCATTGCGACCAAAACATCAAAAATATCCTAAATGTACTGTCAATTTGTCTAATTTTAATACTTGACAAATTTGACACGCATTATGAGGTGATATACGCACAAAACAACACATGAATCATGCAATTTCTAAGATGATTAATGCACTGATATTACTTTGATTCAAGAGCAATGCTAGTAAGGGATTGTTATCTATATTTCCATTAATTTAGCAAAAAAATTAAAAGTCAAAATAACAAATCAAATCAAAACTTAATTACCTCGGATAGTGCAGCTCTGATTAAAATCCCTCAAATCCCGCTGCAGGTCGTCCTCTCAATCCCTCACCTCGGACGTTTCCTTAGCCTCGAACGGTGTAGTTTTGCATTTAAAAAAAAATGAGATTTAACTGAAGGATGGGTTCTCTTTGATGCTCCCACGCCAAAACACCTCCTCACTCCAAGCGTTTCCTCTCTGGCCGAGAACTTAGTCGTTCTCCACTCCACTGAACTAGATAACTCCCAACTCCACTTGCTACAGTTATCCAGCTCACTCCCTTCGACCATACACAGTCCACTCGCCTCTCTCAAACCCGAGCCAGCTATCTCTTCTTCTCCCCTAGCTGTGAGACCCACAACAACCCTCTCAACTCCACGTTTGCCCGAAGTTATAAATTGAAAGGAATAGGGAGCACGCGAGCCTCCATCATATAGAACACAGGTTACTTCATCCCAAGGTAATATGTGACAGCTCAATGTGCTCCTGCTCCTTTTCTCTGATTTGTTTGACTTTCAATGGTCCTTCCTCCTTTTTCTTTTTTGTCTTGTTTGCTCTGCTTAAAAAAAAAAAAAAAAAAAAGTTCGAGAAAAGTAAAGTGAGGGAATCTTTATAAAAGAACAAGATTTCATGAAAGATCAAAAAAAAAGCAGGCAACTTTTTGAAGGCTAGTAAGTGAGTCAGTAAAAAAAAATCTTCATAAAGTCACTTAGGATTTTGCTTTAGACTAAATTGTTGGTTCTTACGTGTGGTTAGATGTCCAAGTGCTGGAAAGTAGTGTTCCCAACGGCTTGAAAATTTTAACTACTGGCACTATCTTGAGCCTCATCAGATCAGTCAAAAAAAAAATTCATTTAAAAATCATATTCATATGAGGTTGCTTGACTATCCTTGCGGTAGTGCTAAGAGTGCATAAGAATGGCGTGTGCTTGCATTGTGGATGTATTTAAAATTTATGTATGCACATACGGTATTATATATGATATATAAATAAGATATATATATATATATATTTTCGGGTATAAATGCATGACTTTATTTTTATTTTATTTTATTTTTTACTTTATTTTATTATTATTTTATTTTATTTTATTATTTTTTTATATATATATATATTCTCTTTCTCCCAAATATGAGAGCAGTTTTCTTTTATTCATCTATTTTGGCCGCTCAAACTCCACATCATCTCCATAATGGTAGCCTCCTTAGACTTTCAAAACAGCATACTACAAGTAAGAGTCTTCCTTTTATTATTATATATTTGATCTGTTGTGTCTCCATCATCATTACCTTACTTTAAAACTTTACTACAAGACAAAAGCCCCATATGCCTTATAGGATTTAAAATAAGGAAAGCGACAGCAAGCTTTTAACTATTATTTTGTAACATCTCATTCATTTTAATATCCCTTCTTATATATTTCATCACTGATATTAGCTGTTAATACTAAATGATGAGATCAGTATTGTCATTCTCTCTAAATAATTAAGATTAATTGTTACTTGTATCATGATTGTTGATTTCAATTATGGGTAAAATATATATGGGTGCATGCATGTGCGTATGCAGATCAAAAAAAAAAGAGAGGGTGTAAAAGTTCTCCAAAAAAAAAAGGGATTCAAAAAAAAAAAAAAAGAAAAAGAGATTTTGTAAAGAAAGCAAAAAAAAAGAAAAAAAAAAAGAAAAGCAAAAAAAAAAGAAAAAAGAGAAAGAAATGACAAAAAAAAAGAAAAAAGAGAAAGAAATGACAAAATAAAAAAAAAAGAGAGAAAAGTCAAAAAAAAAGAAAAGAGAGAGAAAAGTAAAAAAAAAAAAAGAGAAGAAAAATAGCAAAAAAAAGAAGAATTTTGTAAATTTTGAGAACTTGTTTTGTTGTTTGCGGCGGACCGGAAAACCGCCCATACACGCTTTCATAAGCGTGGTGGGATGGGGCCCCGGTGCGGCGCCTACAACGAGGCGGGTAATCACCTAAAAATCTCGTTCTCGGCGTTCGTGTCGAGCCGGCAAACCGCCTATACACGCTTTCTTAAGCGTGGTGGGAAGGGAACCCGGTGCGACACCTACGACGAGGCGGGTAGGCCCTATGCACGCTTTCTTAAGCGTGGTGGGGACGATCTTAAGTACCCGCTCGCGGGGAAACAACTATTTTTTTCTCTTGTAACAGGCATGTTTGAAGACCCATACACGCTTTCTTAAGCGTGGTGGGGGATTGAAGACTTTACACGGCCGCGGTGTCCTCGAAAGAGGACACCTACCATACACGCTTTCTTAAGCGTGGTGGGAAAGGCCCAGTTTCCCGTAATTTCCCCTAAACGGGGGAGACGCCGGGAGGCTGCCGAAATTTTGACTGAAGACAAGGACTTGGACTTGAGTTTGGACTTGAACAAAATCTAAGTGACTTAACAAAGAATTGAACCCAAGTAAAATGAAATTGAATTGAGATTAAACTTGAATCAACTTCGGACCATAGTGGACTTATGAATATTCAAACTTGAGTTGGACAACAAGACATGAACTCAAACTGGATAAATTTTGAACAACAGAGGACTTATAATTGGACTTGAATCTAAGTGAAATGCAAAGATGACATAAATTTTAAATGATTAATTGAAATTTGAATTTAGCTAAGCAAACATGGATTGAACCTAAATCACATAACTCAAACTTGAACTTCATTTGACTCAAGTGAATCATGATTTGAGCCAAACTCAAATGAACAGGCGGGTAGTGACATTGAATTTAACATAAGCTTGGACCCAATTGGATGACATGAAACATAGCTCAACTTGGCAAGAAGATAATGTTAAGCATGTAAACAATGATTAAGTGATGAAGTGTTTTGCAATTAATAACATCAAGCCTCCAATGAAATTTAAGAAATCATCACTTTGGTTGAGTGGTGAATATTTCATGCATATTGCAATTTATTTTGCAAGTATAATTTGATCTCTAAATAACAAAAGATTGTGAGTATGGCTTGATCACAAAGCCATGATATGAATTCTTTATAGCATGATAATAGATTCATAGCTTTGGATTAAACTCATCTCCAAGCAATGATCAATATGGGCATGTATAGTCTGATCATAATTAAAGATGGACAAATGTTGCAAATCGCATAGAGATAACAATGAGGGATTATGATACATGTATCTATCATTCAAACAAACATATTGCCCTCCCATAAGCGAAGGTGAAGAATAGGCTGTGGATGCAAGCTCCTACGAGCTACTACAAAAGTTCCTCATGTGTACAACACACTATCCACAAATAAATGCATAATATTTGTGGCAAAGGTGGCAGTCCTCAATCGACAAATGATTGCACTGGTGTTTTCATGAATAACAATAGTGGACATGCTATAAATCTAAAAGTCTCCTTACGACCGATGTCAATTCATTGCAAATATACAGCAGTACAAGGTCTTATGAGTTGTAATGAAGATCTGCAATACATACAAGTCTCCTACGAATACAAATGTGAGCACTATATGCCATCTGTGGGTAGATGCAGAAAGTCTTCAGTAAATGCAGTATCCTGAAGTCAATTTCAATCTAGGAATCAATACATCTACCTACCTACAAGCAGCAGTAGGGGAGATCATATAGCGCCACGCCACCGGATCCGCAACTTTCATACAAGCGGACAGAAGGCGTGTACAAATATTCCAAGAATACCCCCACACGTGTGCACTTTAATTTGTATACACATAGGTACACTAAAAAGGGGAAAATATAATCATGAACCCGCATGGGCCCCGGCGAGCGTGTTATTGGTACACACGTGACGTCTAGGGATGCTGCGCGGGTCAACAAGTGAATTCTAGTTCGAGCCCGATCCTCCTGTACGGGTAGAAAGGGGTTGACACGGCTCGAACCATTAAATAAATATGCGGTCGCGAGATCGACCGGAATATTTATTTTATAGTTCATATTAGGCCTTCAAGGCTTATAATCAAGAGAATTCACTAACAAAGGCTCAAAGCCTATGAAACCCGATCCTCTATCGACCAGTAGATAGAGTCGATAGGGTCCAATCAACAAAATAAAAATGACCCCAAACACCCCGATGATGGCCGTGTTGGATGCAGATCTCAACCGGAGGGGTTTCCGAACACTCAAAATATCTCCTACATTCTCAAACATTTTTCAAACACCCACAAAATCCAAAAATCATAAAATTATTCCAAAATCTCGATGTTTAAAATTGAAATCCAATCATCAAACCACTTAAAGCAAAATTCATCCATCCTCCGCAACAGTTTGCCGAGGTGGACAAATCAAAAATTACTTCAGCTCACATAGAGCCAATGCCTTGTCGAAAATATCACTAGGATCCATTCTCAAACAATCTCCTGCCAGCAAGGACGTGGTACGAGTCCTCTAACCGGCAGTTTCGCCGCCAAATGGCACTGCAGGATAAACGGTTATGACTCGGGGCCCTCTGAACCAGGTGGTCGCCGCCAAATGGCACCATTATATTATGGTTATGGCCAGAGCCCGTATGCTCCCCAATGGCATCAAATCCTTGAGATATGAATCAATAGGATATGATCGATAGGGCATAAAGCCCTCTGTTAGCTAAGGTGGATTCAAATTTGTCCCCTTAGACAAATATTCACCCCAGGTCTATAAGGTACCCTTGGACGAAGCAACCCATGGCTGCCGACAAGGATCCTTCTGTCAGGTTGGGTCGACTACCTCCTCTGACTAAATAGACCAGGGACCACGATGGCCCGGGATGACGGAACCATGGGATCTTGATCGGGTCCATCATCCATTCCCCCACCATCCGCTTTAAGTGCAAGATGGTGAAAATTTCCATTTTAAATATCAACCCCTCAATTCTCCAAATTTCAAACCCATTGCTGCTACTATATGCCAGATGCACGTATCTATACGTATCTGATCGACGACTAGCCTTAATCGAAAGTTCTCTCTCGTTATCGGGAGGGGTAATTAACTATAGGGGCTTGCGCCTATAGGAAACCAGAACTCAGATCATAAAGTCCTCGCAAAATGAGGGCGAAATCTCTGGGTAGTGTCTTATCTACTATCTCATCTGCCTTCCAAAATTTACCTCGGAACTTAGTTCGTTAAAACTCCCCCCTCGAAAAGTAAAAAGTCGGGCGGAGGCCGGGGCCGAATTTTCGGAGCCCACATATGTGTATACAAATTAAGGTGCACGTGCGAGGGCATGTTATACATTCAGCCGGTCTTCTACAACGGCTAGTAGAAGCTTATTTCTGTTGTAGTACTTTTAGCATTTGTTTGGTTGAACTGAGATTCATTCACTCCATAACGATTTGATCTGGCTTTCTCTTCCTAGAGCTCACATGTGAAATCAATACTCACTACCTTGGACTAACAGCTGTAGTGATGAAAAATACATCAGATTCTCCTGAAAGCCTTGCAAGATATTCATTTCCAAGTAATTGTTGTATCCCTTGAGTTGGTTGGGATAGTTGTTGTATTTCTCGTCATATCTATGGAAAACTTATTGTATACATTTCAAGCTTCTTCACATACGCCAAGTTATCTTGTATCTTGTATGTCTGACTTCTCTTTTGTAGGGAACAAACATGTACACTTGTCACGGTATTATTGCCGGTGATGTGGGTGATTATCATTGACTTCTGCGTTCTTTATACTTTGTAAAGACCTTTGGCATTTATTGGAGAATACTTCCAGCTACTTTGCTCATATGAACTTCCTTATTCTCCATAATCTCCACCATTTTGTTCCTTGCAAAATTGTATACACCTGGTTGCATACCGATGTTGACGGCATACTGCCATATTTATTGCAATCTTTTCCATATATATCATTCATGAATGTATCATCTCATTTGTTGCTTGTGTCTTCAAGATACTATAAGCCTCCATTAGTACCTGCAAGTAGACATAGTTGGAACTACCGTGCCTTCTTTCATAATTCGTGCGAATACTACTATTAATTCTTATTTCTTTGCTTGTGGGAGTAATATGCTCATTTGTACAATTGGTGTAGATATCCCTTTCTCTTACTTGCAGATTGATATGACCGAATGCTGCAAGTTACTTCAATCTCCTCATTCATCCTCTGTGTGAATCTGAGAGCCTTTTAGTAATGTATTTTCTTGGAGTCGAGTCATTACTAATGATAGGGATACTATTGCATTTCTTTATGCCCACCCATTTTGCAAATTTGTTTCTTGTGTATGAGTCATGGCGAACATTACAAGTTATGTATCATCCTTGTGGCTTGCATGGTGGACTTGCATTATCGATATTTGCTTGCAATCAACTGTATACACCTTCTAGTTTTCATTTTCTATAGATTCTCACTTGCTTGTTTGTATACAGATGTTGGTAGTGAAAGTGCTGCTACATTCATCATACCTTACATGCCAAGTCTTTCTAGTAGCATTTTATTGCATGATAGATATAGATACCATTTGCTCTCATTTGCAAGTTAACTTGGTTGAACACTCTGAATCATCTGAATTTCATCATTCATCATTTTCTATGTATCTCAATTTGATTGAGTAGCCTGAGCTTGTCTTCCCCTTGCTATATCGCTTGTAAATGCTTTCCTTTGTCGCAATTTCTTTTATATTTTGTTTGTGGTCTTTCATATTCATAATATTTCATTGATTGCTATTTTTTCCAATAGACTATATCAGGCATGATTGCTTGTAGATAGAATGCTGTGTATTTATTTGCAAGTTAGCCAGTATTGTTTGAAAGGGAGTTATATCCTTAACATCCCTCTTTCTTTGCTTGTAGGCCCACTACATTGTGTATGATGGCTAACAAAATCACCACATTCATCATGTGTCTCTTATCATTCACCTCTACACAAACTCTAGAAAACTCATGTTCACTTAACACCCAAATTAATTTCAAGTTTGAGCCCATCTCTTTTGGTTTCAAATTAATCATTTGCTTAGTGTTCAAATACAAGTCCAAGTTCATTTTATGATTCAATTTCACTTATTTAATGTTCATTTGAGTCCGATATGAGTTCCCTGTTGTCCAGAATTTGTTCAAGTCCTTGTCTTATTTTAGACAAAATTTCGGCAGCCTCCCGGCGTCTCCCCCGTTTAGGAGAAATTTCAGGAGTTTGGGGGCCCCCGCCACGCTAGAGAAAAGCGTGCACGGGTGATGTCGGATGACATCAAGGCCAAATATCTTCAACCCCACCACGCCAGAGAAAGGCGTGCATGGGTCTTCAGGCACCTGTTGAAAATGCACAGTTTTATATATTCGTCCCCGCCACGCTAGAGAAAAGCGTGCACAGGGCCCGCCTACCTCGTTGTAAGCGCCGCACCGAGTTCCCTCCCACCACGCTAGAGAAAAGCGTGCATAGGGGGTCCCTCGGCGCGTCGCAAACATCGAAAATAGGCCTTTAGGAGGGGATTATCCGCTTCGTCGCTAGCTATACGGCGGATTTCCTCCCACCACGCTAGAGAAAAGCGTGCATGGGTGGTTGTCCGTCGTGTTGCGAGCGTCGAAACGAGTTCTCCCAAAATTTGCAAAATTTCCTCATTTCTCTTTTCTTTCTTTTTTTTTTTTGCTTTGCTTCTTTTTTTTTTGTGGGAAAAACATCTCTTTTTTGTCTCTTTCTCTCTCTCTTTTTTTTTACAAATAATATATATATATATATATATATATATAAGTTGTAACATAAATTACAGCATATACATAAATATAGAAATATATAACAAATATAAATAATAGTTAAACTATAAATGTGAATATATATAAGTTTAAAATATATATAATAATTAAAATATGAGCAAATGTAACAGTAATAATATAACCATATATATATATATATATATATATATATATATATATATATATATATATATATATATATATATATATATATATATATATATATAACATTATATATATAATAATATACATGTGTAACAATGTTAGCTAATAAGCTTAATCATATATATTACAATCCAGCAACAGAGAAGTGAATAAATAATAACATTAAATAATTAGAATGTTGCCAAAACCATTTGCACAGTAATAATGATAAAGTTAGGTGAGGAAAATAGGCGAAGCATAATATATATATATATATATATATATATATATATATATATATATATATATATATATCATAATCCGTGGAGAGAAGTTGTCCATTCCTTCGGTCAAAACTTCAGAAAAAAAAAAGACTACTGTACTTGATTCAGTAGGTGAAAGAGTAAAATAACTTTCTCTTGTAGTGAAAAAAATGTGGATTTATAGGTGGATTACTAGGGAGTGGGCTGCTTTACTACAAATTCTTTTGAGTCTATTTTAGTCAAACAAACCATGGAATAAAGCTGTCAAAAGAAGACAAACGAATGCTCTATGGGGTTTAGGCTTCACGTGGAAGTGAGCAGGAAAAATGGCTTTTCAGGTGGAGGAAAATAGAGGGAGAAGAGCACTCAGCCTTGTCTTTTGCTTTCTTTTTTTTTTTTATCAACATCAGAGGGCAAACTACTTATAACTAAAACAAAGACAACACTGTTAATAGAACATTAACCGCTAACAGATTATAATGAAACAAAACACCCATTAAAGAAAAGCTGTTGCATGCTTTTTTTTTTTATTTAAAAAAAAAAACTCTGAAGATTCTCACGTGAAGGAGGAGGTGGTAAAAGGCTGTAGGGAAGAAGTAGGCTTGCAGCTTGGGTTTCCCGTGGACAGAGAGAGGTGCGGCCTATAAGATCAGATGGAAATCTGTTGAATTTTGCCTTGGACCTGAGCTAGCAGCAAAAACTGAACGGATTGACGAAAAAGGGAGATTGCGGGAAGCCCTCCTCTTCTTTTTTTTGGTCTTGAGGTGGGGAAAGACTTGGACAGGGAGCTGTGTGGCGGGGTCGCAGGGCTTTAAGTTTGTTCTGTTGCCGAGAGCACAAGGCAGAGGGGTGGCGGACAACAGCAGTGGGAAACGGAGAGTTTTTTTTTTTGAATCAGCTGGAAAAACAATATCTTTTTTTTTTTAGGGAAAACCCAAGTCAGGTTGGACAGATAGTTAATATAGAAGAATTGGGCGTGGGATCTCGTCGGCTGCAGCGGTGAGGTTAGGCTCTGGAGTGATTTTGAGTGTGCAAATGCTTGAAGCCTAGAACAAGCCCTCCAGTTTCTTGTTTTAACGCAAGCAACGACGAAGCTCGAAGTGACTGATTTACGGAGAAGACACGAAGCAGCCGATTTTGCGGGATTTTGCAAGGATTTTCGATAGAGACGAGGTATGCAATTAATGTTGATTTGTAGTTTAATTTGACTTATATTTTTTTTTTTTTTTTTTAGCATTATCAAGCCTCGTCACCATCATTCATGATAATCAACTTATTCATTAGTAACACCTGTGGACCATTTATAATGAAATTGCTGAGCATGAGATAGGCAATTATTAGTGATCTCCACTTCTCAATGTATGTTATTATTATTATTATTATTATTATTATTTTTTAGAGGGATTAGATCGGGGTAAAAAAAAATGGCTTAGTGATATAAATCTCATCGTTTCATCAACTAAATGAAGGAATGTGATGCTTTGGTAGTTTGAGGCCTTTAATATATTAAGGGAAAGTATGATATAAATTGTCTTGAGCTTAGGAGGCAAAGTGGGCAGCTTTTTTTAACTTTGGGTATTTAAATAGCTCTAGTTTAATTGAGCTAAGGAACAAACGCCCATCTTCAGCAACTACTCATGCCTCAAACCAATCCTTTAATGCTTTTAATTTCGTAATAGGCAACTCCTCTAGCAATGGAAAGGCATGGTATTTATCATTCCCACTAAATTCGTTTGTCGAGCCATTTCACTTTCAACATCCAAACGAGTTTTAAGACTCGAGAAAAGGAAGTTGCCCACGAGGTGAAAAAGTCTTCACTTTTCAAACAACTTGTCAATTCAATTTTCTCTAGTTTGAAGCTCAAATTGACATTATTTGTCTATATTACGGACCTTCCACCCATATAAGAATGTATATATATGATATACTTAGACATTTTAGTGGCTGGAGCTTGTCGAGCACGTTCTTGGAGAAATTGAATTTCTACTTCTCGGCTCATGATTTGGCATTACAAGCCTCCTCGGCATCCTTCACATTTTCAAGACAATTATTTCCTAATTTGCAAAGTTCATTTAGATATTCCAACTCATCAATTTTATAACCCATCTCGCTTCTAAGCTCAAACATATTTAGCTCTTGAAGAAACTTCAGCTTCCCAATTCCGCGTATCAATGAAATATATTTCTCGAGCAATTCTAGATAACGCAAGTTGGAAAGATTATCAATGCCACTGATAGAGATTACTTAGGGATCATGGCCTCATAGTCAAATTATAACTATAAACTTTTAATCCCCTCAGGTATCCCCTCCAAGTGTGGAGCAAATTCGGGTAATAAGCGTATTCTCGATGCCTTGAATAATTCAGTAAGTCATTCCTTGAGATGGGTGAATGAAACCCAATGCAATCCGTATTCGAGCTGAATCATCTTTATCAAACTCATAATTTCTGGGATAGTTATAGGGGTCAACAAATGCCCCCCAACAAATGTGGTACGTGTCCAGAGCGTATCACGTTTGTTGTGAGTCAGTTGACGACTTTTAGTAGATTTTCCTTTTGAGCATATATGATTACCTCAATTACTTTTTGATATATTTTCATTTTCTCCTCGTGCAGGAGATGTTTAGTTGGCGGAGACCCGTCGAACTGCCTCCAGGCGAGCCCAGTGAGGATGCCATTTGGGAGGCTATTGACCGACGTGACCCTCAGGGCGATGTTGACGTACGAGACAGACTAGAGCAGCACCAGGCCATGCTGCGGGGGCGGGATGCTTTTTACGGCTTCTTTGCCCGTTCTCCCTTGCTTCCAGAGCTTTCTGAGGACTCAGTCACTTTTGAGGACCCGGACAGGTGGGTCAGTAGTGTTAGACTGCAGTATGGGGAGTACCACCCGTTAGAGAGTTCTGTTGCACAGATTGGCTGGGGCACATGCGACATTTTAGTGCCTGCCGCAGATGTAGTTGAGCCAGTTGGGCAGTCCAGTCTTCTTAGTCACCGCCAGTTACAGCCGTCACCTCCACAGTGGCCGAGGGACTCGGCAGTTGGTCGGGTTCAGAGCCCGGTCAGCGGGTATGTTTACTGGGCCCGTTACGTTCTTCAGGCACACAGGGAGACTCTTCGGGCAGCAGGGATCTACGAGGCAGTGTACGCCTCCCTGTTTGACTACGGACGCCTCCCCGCTTCTTGGGCTCGAGGTTTGGTTGAGTTCTGGGATGCTGGGCGCAGTACTTGTTGGGTTGGAGCTTAGGAGCTTACAGTTACCCTCTCAGACTTACAGACAGTCTCCGGGTTACCAGTTTTTGGACACAGTTTTGAGGAGTGTGTGCCCCCGGACGAGCAGCTTTTTCACCGGGTTCCTTCAGCAGATGGTGATAGGAGAGGCAGATTACTACTACCGGATGTTTTCCCCAGGCTTTTGCAGCACTACAGTCAGACTTACGGGTCAGTGCAGAGTTTGCCGACGCGTTCTCGAGTCACCATGCCCGCAGCCGTCTGGGTTAGCAGCTTCCTTCAGGAGATGTACTTGTCCCCTACTATGGCGTCACTACTGGACCCTTTTGGCCGTGGTTTGCAGCGCGGGACTCCACTGTCTGAGGAGACCGCCGAGCCGTCTTCTTCCACTGGTTGTACTTTTCCTGGGTTGGCGGACGTTGACGAGCAGTTGCTGTTAGCAGGATTCTTGGCACTTTGGCTCAGCACTTTTGTACTTCCAGTCAGGAGAGGGTCTTTGAGGTGCAGTGTTCTCTTAGCAGCTAGTCAGTTGTCAGTGGGACAGAGACTCGCCTTAGCTCCTGTCGTTCTTGCCAGAGTGTACAGGGTCCTACGGACCATTTCTGAGGCCAGCTCCCTGGAGGTGCGAGATGTAGTTTTACCGTGGCAGTACCTATACGCCTGGGTTCACTTACACGTCCAGGGTGCTTTTTCCTGTCTAGAGACTCCAGCCTACTTCTTGCAGAGAGGGTACCCCACAGTTTTGCAGTTGTCCCAGGCGTCTTCCACTTTTGAGCTAGAGAGGATCCGTCTTTTTTTCTTTGCCCCGCAGTTAGTTTCAGACCGGTTCTCTTTGATTCACCAGTCAGATGTTCTTGGTTTGCCGCCTCATCAGAGAGGCACTGTTGTGGCGGACGAGGTCGACCACAGAGGGAGGTGTACTTTACTGCATAGGAGACGGAGTTTGCCTGTCGGTGAGTACTTCATCAGCATGCGCCCGGGATGGTTGTGCCACAGGGCAGGCGCCGTGGTGACTTTGGAGGGCTATCAGCCCAATAGGGTGGCCAGACAGTTTGGACTCTCTCAGGCCACAGCTTACGATGGACGGCCACTAGTTCCAGGAGTTGCAGATGTACGGCGTATGGATGTTGTTCCAGCAGAGACTCGCTTTTACGCCGCAGCTTGGACTTGGTCACACTTACTGAGGCTGGGGACAGGTTCCAGCTTTCTTTTGGCACAGCCGTCTGCTAGTACAGGAGTCAGTTACACCAGACTGTCTTGGGTGCGGCTGTCTTTCGGAGCCGCTTTAGAGCATGGTACGAGGAGGTACGAGCCCCGGGTACAGGAGCTTGGGTTGCCGAGGGGACAGAGGTCTCGTCGGGTTCTTCCAGAGACTACAGGTAGCCGAGGTACTTACTTACCCTTCACTCTTTCTTTTCTTATCAACTTTGATATAATCTTGGTAATTTGATAAATATTATTTGGTGCAGGCACACGTGTTGAGGCCCGTACTACTGCTGGGGCCGTTGTTCCTTCTCCTTTTAGAGTTCCGGATGTGGCACCTGCGCCACACCACACTGAGGTTTCCCAGCCCCCTCGTAGGCGGACCAGCTCTCAGCGTGTCACACCTTCCAGACGGTCCGTGGATGCTCGTCTTTCTCCCAGGGACCTCGGGGAGAGCACACAGGAGCCGAGGAGGTCAGACTTCACTGGGTACGGTACACCAGGACCCTCCGACGACTTCTCTTTTCCGGTGGACCCCTACGGGTCGTTTTGTCCAGGCGAGTCTTCGGGGACCGGCGCTGCTTTACTTACAGAGCTGTTCGGGGGGACGTCGTGCACGCAGCCGCCGTCAGACCTTGTTCAGTCAGAGTTCTTCTTCCCCGTGGGCTACTCAGCTGACTTCGCAGGCCCCTCCTCTGTCCCAGCCAGTCACCCAGCCGACTCAGCGGGCCCTTCCGCAGGTACGTGTTAATTGTAAGTTAATTTATTTTCAATGCATTATTATGATATATGTGATTAAATTAATTGCTTATAATCTTATGTGCAGTGGCTGAGGGAGTCGACTACACGTCAGAGATTTTTTGCTACGTTCCCCGATCTCCAAACTCCACGACTACTGAGAGGTGCAGCCACCTAGTGGAGGTTCTGAGGAGCTTAGTTTTCAGCGTCGGCCCGAGCACTCCAGAGTCTTGGGTCAGTTTTACCTCTTCTGCTGACCGGATCCTAGGCCTGCTTGCTGAGTTTGGGGTGGACACCACCGAGTTACGTTTTTGGGAGGCGGTGTGTCGTGAGACAGAGTTCTGCATCCAGCGGCTGAGGTCACTTTCTGTTACTCGGGCCAGTGTTACACTTCCGCAGTTAGAGGAGATAGTTGCTAGCCGCAGGGCACTGGCTGACGACGCCCACGACAGAGTAGATAGTAGTGCAGAGGCTCTGAGGAGACACCGCCAGAGTTCTTCTGGCATGACTCACGAGATGGACGGATTGATGACGCGCATGCAGACTCTTTGGGGGGACATCAGACAGATGTTGTCCAGGACGCGTCACCTACAGGAGGGGCGTTACAGACGGGACCGCCTTACTAGGCGGGAGGAGCAGCGGCATCGAGCCTTACAGCAGCAGATGATGGAGGCTGACTCTTCACTAGCACTGGCCGTGGAGCAGTTCCAGAGAGCTCAGTCAGAGTTTCAGACCTTGGCCGAGGTTACCAGACAGCTAGAGAGCTTACAGGCCCGGCTCTACTGACGTGTCTTTGTCCCCTTTTTTTTTTTTTAGTCTGTACACCTGTAGCGTCTGGAGTCTCACTGTACTTGTACCTCATGTTGATTATATATATAAATGGAGAGTTTTTTTTTTTTTTGTTGCTTCTCGAGCTAGTTTCTGTGTCGTACTCTGGACTGTGTTTTAGACTGTTTTGTACTCTGTGTTATACTTTGAGCTGTCTCGTACTCTGTTTTAGACTTGTTTTGGTGTCACAGGGGATTTTAAACATTTATTTGGGAATTTTGGCACGTAGTGCGATGTAGACCCAAATAAATATTTAAAATGCCCCCTGTCTTTGAGGGCAGTTGTGAGCGTCACTTTGGCCACTAGCTGGGGCTAATGATCGTGGCTTCAAACTTTAGAAATTTTGGCTTTTTCCTGTCCTATGCTTTGTGCAACGGACTTGGTGGAAAGTTTGTAGGTTTTGGATTTGACTGATGGTACCAAATGCAGGTAGTATCCTGATCCTTAACCAATCGAGGAGACTTCAATCCGAATCACTTTAGTTCATCAGATTAGGTGAGCTATGATTTGATAGCTCTATATCCTCTGTTTGCTGAAATGAGAGTTCCTCTACTACGGCCGTTCTTGTGGCGTGTTGAGTAGACGGAATTGCCAGCGATCCGGCCATATTTGGGCGTGTTGGATCCGACCTCTTACACTCATTCAGGCTTCAGACTCGAGCTATAGGCAATGTGCTTCCCAATGCTGAATCTACTGAAGTTGGTAGATTTAAAGTCATCCTTTATGGTTGCAGATTTGGAGTCTACGGACATTCGGTAGTTGTTCGCGACCCATCCTTCCCATTGGGACTTTGATTCTCTGGTCAATTAGGAGAGTTTTGTGGACTACGACTACTGAAACTTGTCGAGTCAAATCAGCCTTCGTTCTTCCTACAGTCCTTACTGACGGGTTGACGAAGTGAGAGTTCCGCTACTACGGCCTTTCTTCTGGCGTGTTGAGTAGACGGAGTTGCCAGCGATCCGGCCATATTTGGGCGTGTTGCATCCGACCTCTTACACCCATCTGAACCTTAAGCTTCAGGCTGTTGGAAGACTTCAAGCTTTTTTACCTCAATTTGTTGGAGCATGTAGTTACAAAAGTCTCTTTCTTGACTTTCGAAATCTTGGTACACTGGAGGAGAATGACGTCCCAAACTTTTAGGAAAATCACCTGCGTTCGTGTGTTAATAATGGAATTCGCCGTATCCCTATTTGAAGGAACATAAGGCTTGATGATTTGAATATTTATTTAGGGATCCCGACGCGTAGCACGGTGTCGACCCAAACAAACACTTAAGTACTCCCCGTCTCGTAGGGAGGTTTTAAAATGGGATGAATTTGAAAATTTTGAGGTTCTCTCTTTTTTTTTTTATATTCACTTAGGGATCTCGGCACGTAGCACGACGTCGACCCAAATGAGTATTCAGATGTCTTTTATCTTGTAGGGGTATCCTCAAGGTGGGAGAAGCTTAGACATTGAATATTTTAAATATTTATTCGGGTATTTTGGCACACGGTGTGATGTTGACCCGAATAAATATTTAAAATGCCCCCTATCTAGT
Source organism: Dendrobium chrysotoxum (assembly GCA_019925795.1). Lineage (NCBI taxonomy): Eukaryota > Viridiplantae > Streptophyta > Magnoliopsida > Asparagales > Orchidaceae > Dendrobium > Dendrobium chrysotoxum. The sequence goes on along the minus strand of CM034302.1, from coordinate 28,042,499 downwards.
AAGTTTTTTTTTTTTTTTTTTGTCAAACTTAATAGTTTAAGATTTTAAATATTTATTCGGGAATCTCGGCACGCGGCGCGATGTCGACCCGGATAAATATTTAAAATGCCCCCTGCTTGGCAAGAAGATAAAAAATTTTGCAAACTTAAAAGTTTGAGATTTTAAATATTTTATTCGGGGATCTCGGCACGCGGCACGATTTCGACCCGGATAAATATTTAAAATGCCGCCTGTATAATAAAGTTTTTTTTTTTTTTTTTTTTTTGCCAAACTTAATAGTTTAAGATTTTAAATATTTATTCGGGGATCTCGGCACGCGGCGCGATGTCGACCCGGATAAATATTTAAAATGCTCCCTGCTTGGCAAGAAGATAAAAAATTTTGCAAACTTAAAAGTTTGAGATTTTAAATATTTTATTCGGGGATCTCGGCACGCGGCACGATTTTGACCCGGATAAATATTTAAAATGCCGCCTGTATAATAAAGTTTTTTTTTTTTTTTGGCGACGCATTCTTGTATTACAAGAGAATTTCAAAGATGAGTCATACACATATTGATGAGTGCATTTGAAGTATAGAATACTCTAAACACCTCATTATCCCTATACATGATATTTCTTCAAGTACCGGCCATTGATCGGCGGCATAAGTCTTTGGCCCTCCAGATCAATCAACTGATAGGCTCCTCCTTGATACACTTTCTCGATAACAAAGGGGCCCTCCCAATTGGATACAAATTTACCACCAATTTTTCGGTGAGGGATGATTGGCCTTCTCAGCACCAGGACCAATTCTCCTTCTTGAAATGATCGATAACGCACCATTCGTTCAAACGATTTCGTCATCCTTGCTCGATAAATCTCTAGATTTTGCTGAGCTTGCAACCTGATTTCATCGAGTGCATCAAGCTCTTCCATCCTTAAACGAGCATTTTGATCCTGAGTTAGATCGTGCTGGATAGCTACTCGAAGTGACGGCAGTTCAATTTCTAGTGGCAATACTGCTTCAACTCCGAATACTAATGAATAGGGAGTGGCTTTGGTTGGCGTTTTGTAGGTCGTACGATACGCCCATAATGCTTCTGCCATCTTTGCATGCCACTCTCTCTTATTTTTGGTGAGGATCTTCTTTAACAACTTCACCAGCGTCTTGTTGAATGCCTCTGCCAAACCATTGGCTCTTGGGTTATATATGGAAGAGTATCGCCAATCGATCTTATGCCGCTCGACAAACTTATATATTTTAGCGCTCTTGAATGCTGTGCCATTGTCTGAGATCACGCGTCGTGGTACATCGAATCTGTAAACGACATTATGAGTGAAGAAGTTGATTACATGCTCAGATGTGACTTCTTTGAACGGAGCTGCTTCTGCCCACTTGGAGAAGTAATCTGTTGCTGCTAAAATGAAACGATGTCCGGCTGACGACGGTGGATCTATTGGTCCGATTATGTCTGTACCCCAGCATTCAAATGGCCAGGATGCTACTGTTGGGTGCAGTGGATTTGGTGGTTGATGTATAACATCACCGTGGATTTGACATTTGTGACACCTCTTAGCGTGGTTAATGCAATCTGTCACCATTGTTGGCCAATAATAACCCATTCTCTTGATTTTAGCAGCCATCTTGGGACCTGACTGATGTGCTCCGCAGAGCCCTTCATGAACTTCTACTACTACTTTATCAGCTTCCTTGGTCCCTAGGCACCTTAGCCACATTTGATCAAAAGCCCGTCGATACAGCGTGTCGTTGACAAACGCATATCGTAATGCTCTTTTCCTGATTTGTGCGGCCAGAGATTTATCTGTTGGGAGTTTGCTTTCTTTGAAGTAATCAACGAACGGTTGCCTCCAATCATCTTCAACTTCAATATCTAAGCAATACCACCATGATTCTGAAGCTAGACTGGCCTTACGTCTTCTCTTAGGAGCTTGATTTTCTTCATGTTGATATTCAAGATCGACTGGTTGGGGATATCGGGGATCAACCGAGGTTGTGTCCTGTTGGCCTGAATCTGGTACTCCATTTGCCCGTGGGAATTGTAAGATTGCTGGCTCTAACACTCGACGATTTTCAACCGCAATAAATATAGGTGGCTTCTTGTCTTCACTTGCAAGCTCCTTGGCTAATTTAGCTAGACAATCTGCCTTTGCGTTCTGTCCTCGGGGGATTCGAGCTATCCTAACATTTGGCACTTGCTTTAGAAGCTCGAGAGCCCGTCGGTGATAGTGGGCTAACTCAAGTTTACAAATCTTGTAAACACCCAGAACTTGATTTATTACAAGTTGAGAGTCACCAAAGATTTGAAGACTTGTGATTTGGACACCAATCGCAATTTCCAATCCTGCTATCAAAGCTTCATATTCAGCTTCATTATTGGTCCGAGGTTCAGTTAGACTGAACGAGAATCTCATTATGCCTCCCTCGGGTTCTATAAAGACAAGTCCGATGCCCACTTGAGCCTTTGCAAGATTTGGGGGTCTAGGAGATTTGATTGACGATGCTCCATCAAAATACATCTCCCAAAATTGTAATTTCTCCTCTTCATCAACTTGCATAATCTGTTCATCAGGAAAATCATCATTGAGCGGAGAGTCTGCTGGAATTGGATGTGCAGCGAGAAAATCTGCCAAAGCTTGTCCCTTTACAGCCTTCTGTGGCATGTACACAATATCAAATTGTAATAATAACACTGCCCACCTTGCCAAACGACCTGTCAACGCTGGTCTTGTCATCAAGAACTTTAGCGGATCGATCTTTGATATCAAGGTAATTTTGTGGGAGAGCATATAGTGGCGGAGCTTCTGGGCCGCAAAGATCAATGCCAAACAGTGTTTCTCGATTGGAGAATATCGCACTTCCGCTCCAATCAGCCGTCTACTGATGTAGTAGAGTGCATTCTCCTTACCCTCTTCATTGTGTTGGGCCAACAATGCTCCGAGGGACTCTTTAGTGCTGCCGTATACAGTATAAGAGGCTTCCCCGGAATTGGAGCTGCAAGAATGGGTGGGTTCAACAAATATCTTTTGATGCTGTCAAACGCTTCCTGACATTCTGCATCCCATTTGAAGCGGACATCCTTCTTCATTAGTTTGGAAAATGGTTGGCACCTACCCGACAGATTCGATATGAATCGTCGAATGAAAGCCAATTGCCCTTGCAAGGAGCGGAGTTGACGGAGACTTCTTGGCGGTGGCATCTCAATGATCGCCTTAATCTTATTGGGATCAACTTCTATGCCTCGGTGGCGAACGACGTACCCAAGGAATTTGCCGGAGGAGACCCCGAAAGCACATTTGAGAGGGTTCATCTTCAGATCAAACTTTCTGATCCTCTCGAATACAATCCTTAAGTCGTTTAAATGATCTTGTCGGTCCCTGCTCTTCACGACCAGGTCATCTACATAACACTCAACCTTCTGGTGTATTAACTCATCGAAGATGCGTGTCATTGCCCGTTGGTAGGTAGCACCAGCGTTCTTCAAGCTAAAGGGCATGACCGTGTAGCAGAAAATACCGATGGGCGTTCTGAATGATGTATGCTTTTCATCCTCGGGCGCCATCTTGATCTGATTGTATCCTGACGATCCATCCATAAATGAGAACATATCATAGTGTGATGTAGTGTCAACCAGAAGTTCTGATACAGGGAGTAGAAAATCGTCTTTCGGACACGCCTTGTTGAGGTCCCTGAAATCAATACAGATACGAATCTGACCGTTCTTCTTCTTAACAGGGACAATATTGGCAATCCAGTCGGCGTATTTTTCTTCTCGGATGAAGCCCGCCTCTATGAGCTTCTTTGTCTCTGCAATTACCTGCTCTTCAATCTCCAATCTCATTCTCCTTAGAGCTTGTTTGATGGGTGCCGCATCTGGTTTAATTGTTAGTCTGTGAACTGCTACATCAGGGGATAAGCCAGGCATTTCAGCATATGTCCAGGCAAAGCAGTCCTTGAATTCACAGAGGAGTTCTTTTATTTCTTCCACTTGGTCTTCTGGTAGAAGGGAACTAATGAAGGTTGGGCGAGGGTCCTCCTCGGTTCCCAAGTTGACTTCTTTTAGCTCGTCCATAGTGGCTGCTTGTCCATCATCTTCAAGCTCTTCAGGTGCAGGCTCGGCTTCTACAGGCTGCTCATCATAGTCATCGACTTCATAAACTTCTCTCTCAGAATCATCATTGGGTTCAACTTTCCTGCAAGTGATGACTTGACACGTCTCTCTTTGAGGGTGCTTATGTACGACGAATCCGAGGCCCCTCCTTGCGAGAATATCTTTTCTTCACATTGCATGGGGATTTCTTCGATACCAGAGCTTTAAACAGGTACGGAGTTGTTGTACGGGAGTGCGAATTCTGGCCTATTTTCGCAACATCCTTCGGATATTTTTAGTGTTAAATTTGGGCATTCTCGTGACTGCTAATTCCCGACGCTCGATGGGCCTGTAGAGCCAGTCTCGACTCCCTTCCTCCTCACGCTCTCCAGATTTATAAAATAGGGTTCCCGGCCCATCTCTTTTTCTTAGAGGAGGTACATAAAATGTTACAAGTTCCTCAACATTATGTACCTCTCGGGAAACGATTTCTTTGAAGTGTTTTGGGGGAATTCGTGTGACAACACATTCATTATCTGAAATCGTCAGATTATCTATTCTTCTTGAGAGTACACGTACATTATTCATGTAGGTAGACTCATAGTCGTAGTCATCATCTGAGTACTTTATCTTTTTCCTTCCCCTAGCCGTTGATTGTCGTATTTCTTGGGATTTAGACTGGGCGGCGTCATCCTCCTCTGTGTCACTCCCTAGGTGAGGCACATATTTTCTTGATTTAGGAGTGATCGCTGCTTTAGGGAGAGTTGGCGTCGTCTTCTTTCTCCCCGCTTGCTTCTTTTCATCTTCTTGCTTGGATCGCCTTGCATTCTTCAGGTTGGCTGCCTTAGTCTCGAGAGAACTCGACGGCTTTGGCTCCTTAGGGATGAAGTATCTGGCATCTTCATAGATTTTTACCTCGTGGACTGCAAAGGGCTGAATATCACCAGAGATTCTGAACTCCTCTCCATCCCTAATATATTTCATGCACTGATGTAGTGTTGAAGGGACCATGCCGTAATCGTGCAACCACGGGCGACCTAGAAGCGCCCTAAATGAGGTGTCCGCGTCAATCACATGAAACTTTGCCTCGGTATGAAGTTCCCCGAATGTTAGGGAGAGCATGAATGATCCTAAGGTCTTTTGCCCTTTCTCATTGAAACCATGCACCATTAATTTATCTGGCCCGAGATGCTGCACATCGAGACATAATGATCTTAGCGCCTTCAAGCTCATAAGATTGATAGAAGACCCGGGATCAATTAGAATCCGGCTGATTATCATTCCGTCACTCTCTGCAGTAACATACAGAGGGCGGTTGTGGTCTGCCGTTCCAAGCATCATATCATCCTCAGCAAAAGTAATGATTGGCTCATTTCGAGCTCGCAAGACTTCTGTCAAATTACGTTCGGCAAAATACGCCTCATATCTTTCGGGGTCCTTGAGAGCCTGGATCAAGGTCTCCCGCAGGTCTTTAGACATCACAAGAGCATCATATATACTGAGTTGTGCTGGGATTTTTCTCAGATGGGATAGGATATTATAATCTATCCCTTTGTTTGAGGCATCTTTCTTTTTCGTATCCTTGGGGATAATATCTTCATTTATAATTATCTCTTTCCCTTTATCATTAGTAGGGATTCCTTTCTTAGGCTGGGACGGTAGAATTTTACCACTTCTTAGCTGCACCTGGGCGATCTCCTCTTGTTCAGACTCATTCGATAGTGCATTTCCTTCAGAGTCAGTCATTATCGTGTCTGGAGATTTATCTGTTGATTCAGAATCACTGCCCAGGTTAACTTGCTCCATCTGCGAAGCGATATCAGGTTCGGATCCATCTTCTTCTGGAAAATACAAATCTTCCTCCGAACTGTGATCCATTGGCGATACCATCAAACATGATTCAGAGGGTGTTTCTTTTTCCTTACTGATTGCAGCCAATGGTGTCATTGAAATGACCCGACAAGTTTCCATGGGGAGTGGCTCTTCGTCAGCCTCTTTTGCCTCCTCAATCTTGAGTTCTGTCATAAAATCAGCAAGCTTAATGGGACGCCTCGCAGTTTGATAGTATTCTTCCAAACTATCGATAACCCTCTGGGTTGCTGTCTTTTTCTCCTTGGGCTTCTTCAATTTGGTCTTCTTCTTAGAGGATTTTACTTTCCCAGACTTTGAAGTGCCAGCTTGGTTGAGAAACTGTTTAGAAGTTGAAGCTCGTACCGTAGGCAGTGCCTTGGGACCTATCACCGGCTCTGTAGGAGATTTCCACTTTACACCTGGAAACCCCTCCAGTTGTTTCAACATTTTTACAGTCTTCTTAGAGACCGCGGTCTTCCATTGTTCTTCTCGAGCTAGCTTCTTCTCATTTTTCTTTTCTTCAACTGGGGGTACGGGAGAAGTCGTAACTACCCGAGTTGATTCCTTTTTAGGATGGGATAACACATTGTCTGATAATGTGAGCTCTCCCCTCCGGTATTTTCTTTCGAGCCAATCCTTAAAGATATAGCAATCTTCAATGGGATGGCCGAGTACTCGGTGATATGGGCAGTAATTCGGGTCACCAGTTTCTTTCGACTCTTCTGGCCTCTTGCACTCCGGCAGTTCTAGGCCTGCTTTTACCGCCTGTCGAAATAACTTGGCGACACTCTCTCTTTTGAATGAATATTCTTTGTTCATCTTATCTTTGAGGGATATGAACGTTCTATCACCAGTTCCCGTTGCTTGCCTTGGGCGATCCCCTCCGCCCTGAAAAGTTCGTGGCCTATCATTTCCTCCGAGTACCAGCTTCGGCTGGGGGTTAGGGTTGTAGACTTGTTTCGGCTTCTCTTCGTACTGCATCGGTTGCTTGCCTTTGTCTACATTATAGACCACCTGCTTTCCCCTATTTGGCCTGAGAGAGGATGTAGAGTAGATTTCACTCTTCTTAGCATCTGGGGCCTTAGCCTTTTTGAGCTTGTCGAAGTTGCCTTCTGATCTTGACAAATTTAACTTCTCAAATTTGGCCACCCTATCCAGGAGATCCTGAAATGTGGTAATTGTAGCCATGCATAAAAATGGTTGCATCTTATCATCGATGTTCCCCATTAACAATTGCACGGCGTGTTCTTCTTCAAGTTGCTGTTCACATTTCATGCTCATGTTGCGCCAGCGAGTGATATATTTTGACACTGATTCCTCCTTCTTTCGTTTATCTAAGGTGAGGTCAGCGATCGTGATTTTCTCAGTTACACTAGCAAACCTTTTCACGAACATCGATTCTAACTCTGCGAATGTCTTCACAGAGTCATTTGGTAGTTCAGCATACCACTCGAAAGCAGTTGCTGTCAAACTGGTAACGAACTGTCTGAAGAGTAAGGCATCATTTCCCCCTGTATTCCCACAGGTGGCCTTAAATTGTGCCAAGTGTTGCCTAGGGTTGTTAGTACCGTTGAAGGTATGAAACTTTGGCACTGAATACCCTTTTGGGTATGGCACTTGGTCTTATTCTGCCGGATATGGACGACCTTTACCCACCAATTTTTCGGCCTGATCAATAGCTATAATGGCTTTAATCTTCTGTGTGATCAGTCCTTCGAGCTGTGCAGCTGTCACAGGCTCGGAGGTGCTGGCAACATTCTGCGGAGTGGGCTGGCGGACAGTATTGCGAGCTTCATTGCCATTTTCAGGAACACCTCGTATTCCTGAGCCTTGAGGCAGTTGGAGATTTGGAGGATCGATAGGGGGATCAGGTATGGGACCGACGGCTGCAGTTCTCTGCATCATTTGCATCATCACTGCCATCTGGGCCATCATTCCAGTCATTTTCTCATTCAACTGGGAGATCTCCTTATCTTTAGCTTTCATTTGTTCCCCCATTTGCTGTAGTACATCGGTAAGAGCAACATCATCGGTCGCGAAAGGATTTTCTTCCTCTTCTTCATCTTCCTCGACTCTTTCTTCATCAGGGGGATCACCTCCATCGAAAGTAGGCTCAACCTCACGTTGACGCCGTTGTGTTCGCCTGGGTTGGGGCTGTCGATTATGATCGCCTTCACCTTCTTCATGATAGACTTCCTCAATGGCACGAGTATGTCTTGCCATATAGACGACTTCTATATTTATGGAATCATTCATTTCTTCCATTCCTTCTTCCATAAATTCAAAATCTTCATCCCCTTCCATGTATTCATCATCTTCTATGTTTTCTATATTTTCTTCTACCTCTTTATTTTCCTCCCCTTCTATGCCTTCTTCTATTTTTTCTTCTAATACTCGAATCTCTGAGCGACGACGCCATTGGATCTCCGGCTCCTGATTCGGTAAGTAGATTTCTTCGATCCGTGGGCTACGATCGAAATTAGATTCTTCTCTCGGAGGGGATGACGGGTGACGGGATCCCCCGGAGGATTCTCCAAGGTGTCGACCGTCAAGAGGGGTGTCATCGTGGTGGTTCTTCTTTTGGACCCATCTCTGATGTTGCTTGTGAACGGGGGCAGATCTCCGGGAAGCAGTACCGGATGTCACGCCCAGATTTAGTTCCCTTTTTCTTTCTTCTTTATTTTCTTCTCTGTGAGGCCTTGGCCTCCAGACTTGCTTTCCTTTCTGGCGGGACCTTTCGGCAGTGGATCCCTGAACCCAAGGTTCAGGTGTCACGCCCCGATGCTCACCGCGCGGGGCTGGCCTGAATTTTCTTCGATTCTCCACAGGCAATGATTCCTGTGGTGGGGACCTTCTGGCCTCAACCGTAAATGGCCGCTGTAATTTCTTCTTCTTCAGTCCCCTATCTTTTAATGTTTTCAGTACCCTGTACACTCGGGATGATAGGGTTTCAGGCTCATATCTCCTTGGAGGGGCCGGGACTTCGGGTTGCCGGTCCCAAAAAGACTTCTTCAGCTCCCCTGTAAAGCTATTTCTTTTGACCCATCTTAGGTCAGTAAACTTGTTCCGGATAGGAACATTGGCTTCAGGCTCTCTGGCCGGTAGATTAGATGAGTGGACTGGCAACGGTTGTTGCTGAGCCCGTAGCTCAGCGTTCTTTTTTCTTCGTTGCCTTCTCGTAAGCCTTCCTCCAGATGAGGAGGACTCAGCTTCATTCTTTCTGGGTGTAGGTAACCCACTTGGCAGAGATGTGGTATTCACAGTTACCACAGGAGTCCTCCCACCAGTCACAACTCTTTTGGCAGTCAGAGCCTCAGGCTGTGAAAGTCTTTCGAACACAGATATTCTCTTGCGAGAATTTTCAGCGGCGGGTCATTGTGCTGGCAGATACATACGACGAGTAGAAGCTTCAATGGTTGGTCGCTGCACTGGCAGACGTGCATGACGGGCAGGGGCTTCGGTAGGTTGGAGTCGCCTTGCATCGTTAGCAGGAATGGCAGCAGTCCTTGCAACGACTGCAGGGAAGTCAACGCTACCGAACTGGATGGTCGCTCCAGTATTTCCGGTAGTGATCATAGCATTTGCTAGTTGGATGCTAGCGCCACGTCCCAGTTGGACGGTGAATGGGGTATTCTGTAGATCCATCTGCACAAATGAAAGGTAAGGGTTAGTAATCAGAATCTGATACATCACCCCACACTTTCAAAATACAGAGACTTGCACAGAACAAAAGACAAAAATATATAATCATTAGCAAGCAATTAAAATCATACAAATTTAAAAACTCTGCTAAACACGCTATCCCAATAATGCATGATGAATGCAATGATCATTTTTTAGAATATTCAAAATTTTAATTCTTTAAACGCTCATTTTGAAAGATTCGAAATTTTGAATCTAGGTTGAGAACGGCTGCTACTGTAGCACTGAGGTGACTAGCCAAAGATGGAAAGAGAAACCATTCCCCAGTGGAGTCGCCAGAAATCTGTGGGCTCCGAAAATTCGGCCCCGGCCTCCGCCCGACTTTTTTTTGCTTTCTTCGGGGGGGGGAGTTTTAACGAACTAAGTTCCGGGGTAAATTTTGGAAGGCAGATGGATTGTAGATAAGACACTACCCAGAGATTTCGCCCTCATTTTGCGAGGACTTTATGATCTGAGTTCTGGTTTCCTATAGGCGCAAGCCCCTATAGTTAATTACCCCTCCCAGTAATGAGAGAGAACTTTCGATTAAGGCTAGTCGTCAATCAGATACATAGAAGATACATGGATCTGGCATATAGTAGCAGCAATGGGTTTGGGTATTGAGTGGTTGGAGATTGAAAAGGGTTAATATTTAAAATTAGAAATTTTCACCATCCCGCACTTAAAGCAGATGGTGGGGGAATGGATGATAAACCCGATCAAGATCCCATGGTTTCGTCATCCCGGGCCATCGTGGTCCCTGGTCTACTTAGTCAGAGGAGGTAGTCGACCCAACTTGACAGAAGGATCCTTATCGGCAGCCATGGGTTGCTTCGTCCAAGGGTACCTTGTAGACCTGGGGTGAATATTTGCCTAAGGGGACAAATTTGAATCTACCTTAGCTAACAGAGGGCTTTGTGCCCTATCGATCATATCCTATTGATTCATATCTCAAGGATTTGACGCCAATAAGGAACGTATAGGCTCTGGCCATAACCGGTATCACGTGGTGCCATTTGGCGGCAAAACCACTCGGTTCAGAGGGCCCCGGGTCATAACCGTTTATCCTGCAGTGCCATTTGGCGGCGAAACTGCCGGTTAGAGGACTCGTACCACGTCCTTGCTGACAGGAGATTATTTGAGAATGAATCCTAGTGATATTTTCGACCAGGCATTAGCTCTTTGTGAGCTGAAGTAAATTCTAATTTGTCCGCCTCAGCAAACTGTTGCGGAGGGTGGATGAATTTTGCTTTAAATGATTTGATGGATTATTTCAATTTTAAATATTTTTGAGTTGGAGATTTTGGGAACTTTTGTGGAGTTTTGAGTATTTGTGGGATTTTGGGTGGAGCTTGGAATATTTGAAATGGACCCCTCCAGTTGAGATTCGCATTCAACACGGCCATCATCGGGGTGGAAAGAGGGTCATTTATATTTATGGGGCGAACCTTGTCGGCTCTATCGGGCAGTCGACAGAGGATCGGGTTTCGTAGGCTTTGCACATTTGTAAGTGAATTCTCTTGATTATAGGCCTTGAAGGCCTAATATGAACTATAAAATAAATATCCCGATCGATATCGCGACCGCATATTTATTTAACGGTTCAAGCCGTGTCAACTCCTATCCATTTGTATAGAAGGATCGGGCTCAAACTCGAATTCACTTGTTAACCCGCGCAGCATCCCTAGACGTCACGTGTGTCCCTACAACACGCTCGCCGGGGCCCATGCGGGTGTTTGGGGGCATTTTGTAATTATTTATTGAACCTTGTCTACTCCTGTTCACTTGCCTTAGGAGGATCGGGTTCAAATTTATTGACCCGCGTAGCATCCCTAGACGTCACGTGTGTACCAATAACACGCTCGCCGGGGCCCATGCGGGTGTTTGGGGGCATTTTGTAATTATTTATTGAACCTTGTCTACTCCTATTCACTTGCCTTAGGAGGATCGGGTTCAAATTTATTGACCCGCGTAGCATCCCTAGACGTCACGTGTGTACCAATAACACGCTCGCCGGGGCCCATGCGGGTTTTATAATTGCACTTATCACTTTTGTCTTCCTATGTGTATACAAATTAAGGTGCACGTGCGAGGGCATGTTATACATTCAGCCGGTCTTCTACAACGGCTAGTAGAAGCTTATTTCTGTTGTAGTACTTTTAGCATTTGTTTGGTTGAACTGAGATTCATTCACTCCATAATGATTTGATCTGGCTTTCTCTTCCTAGAGCTCACATGTGAAATCAATACTCACTACCTTGGACTAACAGCTGTAGTGATGAAAAATACATCAGATTCTCCTGAAAGCCTTGCAAGATATTCATTTCCAAGTAATTGTTGTATCCCTTGAGTTGGTTGGGATAGTTGTTGTATTTCTCGTCATATCTATGGAAAACTTATTGTATACATTTCAAGCTTCTTCACATACGCCAAGTTATCTTGTATCTTGTATGTCTGACTTCTCTTTTGTAGGGAACAAACATGTACACTTGTCACGGTATTATTGCCGGTGATGTGGGTGATTATCATTGACTTCTGCGTTCTTTATACTTTGTAAAGACCTTTGGCATTTATTGGAGAATACTTCCAGCTACTTTGCTCATATGAACTTCCTTATTCTCCATAATCTCCACCATTTTGTTCCTTGCAAAATTGTATACACCTGGTTGCATACCGATGTTGACGGCATACTGCCATATTTATTGCAATCTTTTCCATATATATCATTCATGAATGTATCATCTCATTTGTTGCTTGTGTCTTTAAGATACTATAAGCCTCCATTAGTACCTGCAAGTAGACATAGTTGGAACTACCGTGCCTTCTTTCATAATTCGTGCGAATACTACTATTAATTCTTATTTCTTTGCTTGTGGGAGTAATATGCTCATTTGTACAATTGGTGTAGATATCCCTTTCTCTTACTTGCAGATTGATATGACCGAATGCTGCAAGTTACTTCAATCTCCTCATTCATCCTCTGTGTGAATCTGAGAGCCTTTTAGTAATGTATTTTCTTGGAGTCGAGTCATTACTAATGATAGGGATACTATTGCATTTCTTTATGCCCACCCATTTTGCAAATTTGTTTCTTGTGTATGAGTCATGGCGAACATTACAAGTTATGTATCATCCTTGTGGCTTGCATGGTGGACTTGCATTATCGATATTTGCTTGCAATCAACTGTATACACCTTCTAGTTTTCATTTTCTATAGATTCTCACTTGCTTGTTTGTATACAGATGTTGGTAGTGAAAGTGCTGCTACATTCATCATACCTTACATGCCAAGTCTTTCTAGTAGCATTTTATTGCATGATAGATATAGATACCATTTGCTCTCATTTGCAAGTTAACTTGGTTGAACACTCTGAATCATCTGAATTTCATCATTCATCATTTTCTATGTATCTCAATTTGATTGAGTAGCCTGAGCTTGTCTTCCCCTTGCTATATCGCTTGTAAATGCTTTCCTTTGTCGCAATTTCTTTTATATTTTGTTTGTGGTCTTTCATATTCATAATATTTCATTGATTGCTATTTTTTCCAATAGACTATATCAGGCATGATTGCTTGTAGATAGAATGCTGTGTATTTATTTACAAGTTAGCCAGTATTGTTTGAAAGGGAGTTATATCCTTAACATCCCTCTTTCTTTGCTTGTAGGCCCACTACATTGTGTATGATGGCTAACAAAATCACCACATTCATTATGTGTCTCTTATCATTCACCTCTACACAAACTCTAGAAAACTCATGTTCACTTAACACCCAAATTAATTTCAAGTTTGAGCCCATCTCTTTTGGTTTCGAATTAACCATTTGCTTAGTGTTCAAATACAAGTCCAAGTTCATTTTATGATTCAATTTCACTTATTTAATGTTCATTTGAGTCTGATATGAGTTTCCTGTTGTCCAGAATTTGTTCAAGTCCTTGTCTTATTTTAGACAAAATTTTGGCAGCCTCCCGGCGTCTCCCCCGTTTAGGAGAAATTTCAGGAGTTTGGGGGCCCCCGCCACGCTAGAGAAAAGCGTGCACGGGTGATGTCGGATGACATCAAGGCCAAATATCTTCAACCCCACCACGCCAGAGAAAGGCGTGCATGGGTCTTCAGGCACCTGTTGAAAATGCACAGTTTTATATATTCGTCCCCGCCACGCTAGAGAAAAGCGTGCACAGGGCCCGCCTACCTCGTTGTAAGCGCCGCACCGAGTTCCCTCCCACCACGCTAGAGAAAAGCGTGCATAGGGGGTCCCTCGGCGCGTCGCAAACATCGAAAATAGGACTTTAGGAGGGGATTATCCGCTTCGTCGCTAGCTATACGGCGGATTTCCTCCCACCACGCTAGAGAAAAGCGTGCATGGGTGGTTGTCCGTCGTGTTGCGAGCGCCGAAACGAGTTCTCCCAAAATTTGCAAAATTTCCTCATTTCTCTTTTCTTTCTTTTTTTTTTTTTGCTTTGCTTCTTTTTTTTTGTGGGAAAAACATCTCTTTTTTGTCTCTTTCTCTCTCTCTTTTTTTTTTACAAATAATATATATATATATATATATAAGTTGTAACATAAATTACAGCATATACATAAATATAGAAATATATAACAAATATAAATAATAGTTAAACTATAAATGTGAATATATATAAGTTTAAAATATATATAATAATTAAAATATGAGCAAATGTAACAGTAATAATATAACCATATATATATATATATATATATATATATATATATATATATATATATATATATATATATATATATATATATATATATATAACATTATATATATAACAGTATATATATAACATTATATATATAATAATATACATGTGTAACAATGTTAGCTAATAAGCTTAATCATATATATTACAATCCAGCAACAGAGAAGTGAATAAATAATAACATTAAATAATTAGAATGTTGCCAAAACCATTTGCACAGTAATAATGATAAAGTTAGGTGAGGAAAATAGGCGAAGCATAATATATATATATATATATATATATATATATATATATATATATATATATATATATATATATATCATAATCCGTGGAGAGAAGTTGTCCATTCCTTCGGTCAAAACTTCAGAAAAAAAAAAGACTACTGTACTTGATTCAGTAGGTGAAAGAGTAAAATAACTTTCTCTTGTAGTGAAGAAAATGTGGATTTATAGGTGGATTACTAGGGAGTGGGCTGCTTTACTACAAATTCTTTTGAGTCTATTTTAGTCAAACAAACCATGGAATAAAGCTGTCAAAAGAAGACAAACGAATGCTCTATGGGGTTTAGGCTTCACGTGGAAGTGAGCAGGAAAAATGGCTTTTCAGGTGGAGGAAAATAGAGGGAGAAGAGCACTCAGCCTTGTCTTTTGCTTTCTTTTTTTTTTTATCAACATCAGAGGGCAAACTACTTATAACTAAAACAAAGACAACACTGTTAATAGAACATTAACCGCTAACAGATTATAATGAAACAAAACACCCATTAAAGAAAAGCTGTTGCATGCTTTTTTTTTTTATTTAAAAAAAAAAACTCTGAAGATTCTCACGTGAAGGAGGAGGTGGTAAAAGGCTGTAGGGAAGAAGTAGGCTTGCAGCTTGGGTTTCCCGTGGACAGAGAGAGGTGCGGCCTATAAGATCAGATGGAAATCTGTTGAATTTTGCCTTGGACCTGAGCTAGCAGCAAAAACTGAACGGATTGACGAAAAAGGGAGATTGCGGGAAGCCCTCCTCTTCTTTTTTTTGGTCTTGAGGTGGGGAAAGACTTGGACAGGGAGCTGTGTGGTGGGGTCGCAGGGCTTTAAGTTTGTTCTGTTGCCGAGAGCACAAGGCAGAGGGGAGGCGGACAACAGCAGTGGGAAACGGAGAGTTTTTTTTTTTGAATCAGCTGGAAAAACAATATCTTTTTTTTTTTAGGGAAAACCCAAGTCAGGTTGGACAGATAGTTAATATAGAAGAATTGGGCGTGGGATCTCGTCGGCTGCAACAGTGAGGTTAGGCTCTGGAGTGATTTTGAGTGTGCAAATGCTTGAAGCCTAGAACAAGCCCTCCAGTTTCTTGTTTTAACGCAAGCAACGACGAAGCTCGAAGTGACTGATTTACGGAGAAGACACGAAGCAGCCGATTTTGCGGGATTTTGCAAGGATTTTCGATAGAGACGAGGTATGCAATTAATGTTGATTTGTAGTTTCATTTGACTTATATTTTTTTTTTTTTTTTTAGCATTATCAAGCCTCGTCACCATCATTCATGATAATTAACTTATTCATTAGTAACACCTGTGGACCATTTATAATGAAATTGCTGAGCATGAGATAGGCAATTATTAGTGATCTCCACTTCTCAATGTATGTTATTATTATTATTATTATTATTTTTTTTTTAGAGGGATTAGATCGGGGTAAAAAAAAAATGGCTTAGTGATATAAATCTCATCGTTTCATCAACTAAATGAAGGAATGTGATGCTTTGGTAGTTTGAGGCCTTTAATATATTAAGGGAAAGTATGATATAAATTGTCTTGAGCTTAGGAGGCAAAGTGGGCAGCTTTTTTTAACTTTGGGTATTTAAATAGCTCTAGTTTAATTGAGCTAAGGAACAAACGCCCATCTTCAGCAACTACTCATGCCTCAAACCAATCCTTTAATGCTTTTAATTTCGTAATAGGCAACTCCTCTAGCAATGGAAAGGCATGGTATTTATCATTCCCACTAAATTCGTTTGTCGAGCCATTTCACTTTCAACATCCAAACGAGTTTTAAGACTCGAGAAAAGGAAGTTGCCCACGAGGTGAAAAAGTCTTCACTTTTCAAACAACTTGTCAATTCAATTTTCTCTAGTTTGAAGCTCAAATTGACATTATTTGTCTATATTACGGACCTTCCACCCATATAAGAATGTATATATATGATATACTTAGACATTTTAGTGGCTGGAGGTTGTCGAGCACGTTCTTGGAGAAATTGAATTTCTACTTCTCGGCTCATGATTTGGCATTACAAGCCTCCTCGGCATCCTTCACATTTTCAAGACAATTATTTCCTAATTTGCAAAGCTCATTTAGATATTCCAACTCATCAATTTTATAACCCATCTCGCTTCTAAGCTCAAACATATTTAGCTTTTGAAGAAACTTCAGCTTCCCAATTCCGCGTATCAATGAAATATATTTCTCGAGCAATTCTAGATAACGCAAGTTGGAAAGATTATCAATGCCACTGATAGAGATTACTTAGGGATCATGGCCTCATAGTCAAATTATAACTATAAACTTTTAATCCCCTCAGGTATCCCCTCCAAGTGTGGAGCAAATTCGGGTAATAAGCGTATTCTCGATGCCTTGAATAATTCAGTAAGTCATTCCTTGAGATGGGTGAATGAAACCCAATGCAATCCGTATTCGAGCTGAATCATCTTTATCAAACTCATAATTTCTGGGATAGTTATAGGGGTCAACAGTCTCAACTGACGTTGGAATGGGGCACCTCTTTTCCTGACCTCTAGAAGGTGAGGAAAGAAGATGGCATTTCTGCTTGAGTCTTCGCCTTCTAGTGACGACATTCCAAGATCCAAAAAGTTCCGCATCAAAAGAGGATGGAGGTTGGGAAGATCTAGGATCGGACTACTAAGAAAGCATAGGAACCAGTTTAGTGTTGTTAATGAGGATATCAGGCTGAAGCTTAGTCTTGCAGGGGAAAGACTCCACTTTAGGTCCAATAATTCCGTAATGAAAACATAAATGAGAAAGGCCCTCGTACTCAACTCATTGAAAAAAATTGCCATTTAGGCCCTTAATCCAAAATCCTGACAAAGTTTCTATGCAAATCAATGCGAACACAAACTCTAGCATAAGAACTCTAACCCCAAGAGAATGATTGTTCATCCATCCAAAGGGGTTCACCAACCATAGCAGCCATATGTGTAATATTAGTAGGATCCCAATACATAAGAGGAAGTCGAGGAAACTGGACCCAAATTGGCGAGGCAAACCCCTTCATATCTTCAAGAGAAAAAGTACTTGACCACCTGTCCAAGCCAATAATGCTTCCAGCCACAATCCAACGTCCGCCCCCTAAGGATGATATCACGAGCATCAAGGCTTTGAAAAATACAAATAAAGCAATTAGGAGCGATGGTGACCAATTGGAATTCCCCAACATGAGACCATCCCCTTGAGAGTTCACCATGAAGCCAAGCAAAAGAAATCTGCTTGCCAAGAAGTTTCCCATCTAGAGTACATTCCTATTTGGAAATATTTTCTTGAACTTTGTCAATGTTAAGACTAAAGCAAATGTCATCCTCATCAAGCACTTCATCTTTAAGAACCTTGAATAAAGGCGTATAAGATGGCTTCCTCCAAGAAAAAAGGCCTGGGCTACGATCGCCAAACACATGAGATTATTTTGGGGAATCCTGTTTGCCAGATAATGGCTAAAAATCATCACCAACAACTTCCAAGTTAACTGAATTATCCTTTGAAACATTAACACAAACAACTGATGTGCAATTTCTTGTAGCATTGGGTTCTTGAGCTGGGGCATTGAGGATGCATACACAACTGCAGGAAGAACCAAGCAATCTCCCATCCAAATAAATAGCGTAATTAGTTCCAGATATAAGAAAGAAATCCTGACCAATAGACAATGGACGGTTTTCCACACTAGTGTCCGGTTGAGAATTTCCAACCTGCATAGACCGTATATTAACCAAATTGGGTTTGCATACGAAGCCTCACGAAAAGGAAGAGCGGATGAAACAACATGTCCTTGAACAAAATTCTTCAACTCAACCGACTACAGCTTGATACCCTTAGTGATGCAGACGGACTCCAACGAAGGGTTGTGAAACTAGTCATCATCTAGCCACTCGAGATCTACAAAAGAAGCATCTGCAGCATAAAATCAACTGAACCAGCCAATATATCATTCTTCAGAACCTGTTCGGAGACATCCAAATCCTTTCCTTCCAAAACTTTCCAATAGCTTCCATGCTTTGAAGCTTTCTTATCCCCACTATCCCACTGGAGCGAGGGGAAGATCGACAGCCTCTTCTCCTCACCATGGAGATTGAAGAGGTTTAGCCAGCAGCGGCAGCATCACGAAGGAGAATTCAACTTGGAATACATTCAACCAAATGAACATTATTCTCCTTTATTGCTCTATTACGGTTTTACCCTAGTCACTCTCCTTAGTGCTGTCTGGTCGCCTTTGAAAGTTTAAGGAGGTTGTAAGACCTCAATGAATTATCCCTAAGGCACACTAATTTGGAAGCAATACTTTCACTTTGATGCAGAAGCTAAATAATTTATAAAAAAAATAAAAAGATAGTGATTATATTCTAATTATCATAACAAAATATTAATCTCAAATTTTTACCTAGCAGTTATCACAGAAATAAATATGAGAAAATAAAATGTGAAAGTAAAAATTAGAATAAATACACCAGATTTATAGTGGTTCGATCAAACCATGACCTGCATCCACTCCTTGGAGTCCTCTCTATGTATTGCACTAAACTCTTTAGTGACTCTCTTTTAGCTCCCACAGCTAGGCGGAAAGGCCCTCACAAACTCTCTTCCACCAACCCGGTGCGGCAGAAGACCGTACTCCTTTTCACCCTCCTTGTGAGGTAGAGAATCTTAACTCCTTTTCACCCTCCTAGTGAGGTAAAGAATCTGGAATCACATTCATCTTCCTCAGTGCGGTGGAGTAGTCGGGTCTTTTGACACCAAAGAGGTCTTCTTCCCAAAGCTTCCCTCAAGATAAACCTCGACTCTTGGAGGAACTCAAGTTCAAGTTCACTGGAGCAACCATATGAAAACCCCCTCTCATACTCCCTTGAAGTCCACAAGGATCTTCTCCCTCTCTTATAAACTCCACCATTTCTCTCCCTAGCCCAAAGCTCTCACTTCAAGCTTTTTCCAGAAGAAAATAACTCAATCAATGCTTAAAAGACTATTATAAAGTCTTATAAGAAAGCTTAAATAGAAGGCTTAAAAAAATTCTAAAAATTCAATCCACTCGTCAAAGATCGTACAGTACGATCGCAAGATCATCCAGTATGATGTATAGAATTTGACTTGTTAGTACTGTATGATCACTAGTTAGTATAGTACAAATAGTTCAAATTTTGTTTATTAGTGCTGTACGACCACCAATACGAATGACCAATCATACACTACAATTAGTTCAACCAAAATGCAGTTCGTCTAGGATGAATCATGGAATGACCAAATATCATCTCTGTTGATCATACAGTACGATCAAAATATTAAAATTAAGTAGATTCGATTGATTAATCATAGGATTAAATTATGTAATATTTTAAACATCATACAGTATAATTAGGTTCGTATAGTACGAATCGAACAACTTTTTAAATTCAATTTTTTGTCTAACTTAATAAACGGCGAGATTTCTAATTATAACAAATCATCTATTATGATGTGGTGTTCATACTGTATAAATAGTTATATTTTAAAATTATTTTTTCTAAAAAAAAATATTTTAATTAATTTATGTAACACTAGATCGTATAGTACGATCCATATTGTACAATATGATGTAAAAAAAATTAAAATATTTAACATTATTTTTGCTTCCCTTGTGTGTTTGTGCACGGTCACCAGGCTATCAAGCACCCTTACAGGACTTGACTCAAGAAGTAAAAAAATAAATAAATAAAAATTATAGGCTGTTTCAATATAACATATTCTACCTAATATTGAGCCCTGAATCTTTAAAGAACGGTGTATGTTGTACTTAAAATGTTAGTCAACACATAGAAAACTATGCACTACAAATACTAAGAGAAATAAATAGACAATCAATAATGTTTATTATCATCAAAATTATAAACTTGGAAGCCTGAGTTGCAACAATCTTCCCCTTTTTTATGATGAAAAATATTATTGGTTAAATTTATAAATTAATATTTTTTTCTCCTAATCTCCCTCTCACTAAGAGAATTATATTAGAAAATGGGAGAAATTTTTTTTAAGACAAATAAAGTTTCAAAAAAACTAAATAATAGAAAAATAGCAGCTAACAATAAATACAATCAACCATAATACATTCTCCCCCTTTAACATTATCAAAAAAATAGATAAAATACAACACATAAGTTAAAACTACATACAGAAGAAAATAACAACATACAAAAAGAAACTAAAACATGAAATCATGCTTAAAACATAATAAAAATCAAACACACAAACTCGATAAACAAACACACAAACAAAACTTAACATACTTATACCTGATTGCATTTAATAATTAAATCTTTAATTATTTAGCATAAGTTTGTTACCTCATCTTTCTGCTCTTGTTTTGATGATTCAAAAGCTAGGTCTGCTCATGAGATCTTTTGCTTCTTTTCATTTTTCCTTATTGCAACTAACTTATCCTCACCCTTTTTGTTCATAGAGTGTTTCTTAAGATTGGGGCATTTATTTTTAAAATGTCCAGGTTTCCTACACCCAAAATAAATAATGTTAGAAGCAAGCTTATCATATTTGTCATTTTTACCTTTGCTCTACTTTTGTTCACGCTTATTCTTCTGCTTCAACGAACTTTTGAATTTGCTTGTTATTAATGTCATCTTTTCATTCTAATCATTTCTTAAGCCATCTTTATATGTGTCTTTCTCTTTTAGCAATATAACCTTTTTATCTCCTGTATCCAAAAGTCTTTGACTCACACTTTACTCGTTGGCAATGAGTAAGCCGATCAGATTATCAATAGAATAAGCATTCAAGTCTTTTGATTCAATATAGCAGTGACTTTGGTATCAAATTCATGTGGTAGATAAAATAGAATTTTATTGACCTTTTTTAAGTTTAGAAGTTCTCTACCTAAAGCATACAATGATGTCACAATCTGAGTAAATCTAGTATACATGTCTGAGATGGTCTCATAAAATTTCATACAAAAAAGTTCATAGTCATGTAATAATATATTTAATATAAATTATTTAACTTCACTACTACCTTCATATGTAATGCATAGTTTATCCCAAACTTTTTTGCTAGTGATACAGGTAGAAACAATCATATAATCTTCAGAAGTTAAAGCACAGAAAAAATAATTTAAAGAATTAGCATTCAATTGAGCATAAATTTTTTCTTCTCTACTCTATTCAATAAAAGGAATTTTATTTTGACTCCATCAATGATATTATATGATACAGAATAACCAGTTTAAATCATATGCCACATTCTAAAATTAATAGATTATAAAAATGTAGACATGTGGATTTTTCAAAAATCAAAAGGTATATTTTCAAATAATGGAGGACGGTTTATTGAATAAACTTATGCAGTATTCCTAATTCTAAATTGTGTAATTGATCATTTTCCTCTAGATTTTCTAAAACACTATTTTGAGTACCTCTCTAAAACCACTTAAAAGTACAAGGAGGTTATAGGACCTCAATAAACTGTCCCTAAGGCACACTAATTCGAAAGCAATACTTTCACTTGATGCTGAAGCTAATTAATTTTGTAAAAAATTACAAAGATGGTGATTATATTCTAATTATCATAATAAAATATTAATCTCAAATTTCTACCAAAAAATTATCACAAAAAATAAAATGTGAGAAAATAAAGTGTGAAAGTAAAAATTAGAACAAATACACTAAATGTATAGTGGTTCAGTCAAACCATGACCTACATCCACTCCCTGGAATCCTCCTCTCCAGGTATTACACTAAAGTCTTCAATGACTCTCCTTTAGCTCCTTCAGCTAGGCAGAGAAACCCTTACAAACTCTCTTCCACCAACCTAGTGTGATAGAGGATCATACTTCTTTTCACCCTCCTGGTGAGGCAGAGAACCTTGACTCATTTTCACCCTCCTAGAGAGGCAGAGAACCTTGACTCCTTTTCACCCTCCTAGTGAGATAAAAAACCTGGAATAACTTTAACCTTCCCCGGTGCGGCGGAGTAGCCACATCTTTTTACACTAAAGAGGTCTTCTTCCCAAAGCTTCCAGCACGATCTGAATAATTTGACCTATTAGTATTATACGATCACTATTTATTACAGTATGAATGGTTCAAAATTTGCCTGTTAGTGTTGTAGAATCACCAGTATGAATGACTAATCAAACAGTATGATTAGTTTAACCAAAAATGTAGTTCGTCTAGGACGAATCATGGTATGACCAAATATCATCTTTATTAATAGTACAATACAAAAATATCAAAATTAAGCAGATTCGATTGATTAATTATAGGATTAAATTAGGCAATATTTTAAACATCGTACAGTACAAATAGAACAACTTTTTACGTTCAATTTTTTGCCTAATTTAATGAACAACGGGGTTTCTAATTATAACAGATCATCTAATATGATGTGGTATTTGTACTGTTCGAATAGTTATATTTTAAAATTATTTTTTCCAGATAAGTAAAATATTTTAATTAATTTTTATAACACCAGATTGTACAGTATGATCTATATCGTACAGTACGATGTATAGAAAAATTAAAATATTTAATATTATTTTTGCTCCCCTTGTGTGTGTGTGTACGGTCTCCGGGCTATTATACAACCTTACATGACTTGACTCAAGAAGTTAAAAAAATAAATAAATAAAAATTATAGATTCTCTCAACATAACTTATTCTACTTAATCTTAAGCCCTAAATCTTCAAACAACATTACATATTGTACCTGAAATGTTAGTCAACACACAGATAAATATGCACTACAAATACTAGGAGAAATAAAGAGGCAATATGTAATGTTTGTTATCATCAAATCATAAAATCGGAAGCTCGAGCTACAACAGCCGTGGCCCTCGAAGCTTGATTCGCTTATAGGGAAATTGTTTCTCTATTTCTTGGCTCCTTTTCTTCAGCTTTCTTGTATGGTTTTATTTTTGTTCTTTTGATTTTTTCACCTTTAGCCATTTTTTCATCTTAAATGGTGGTCAATCGATTGAATAATCCTGGATTTTAAATGGGTAAAAAGAACTCTCATTCCTTTTTAAATGCCTTGCTAGGGCTTCCCCCTCGGTTGCTTTCCCTTAAGTTAAAATCACTACCCATCCTAGGTTACCATCTACATCATTGTGGATATCAGAAGAGGAGATCTTTTCTCTTGTGGCCCCTTTCAAATTTTATTTGATTGGTAAATGTCTTGATCAAATTTCTCTCGACTCGATCTATAAAGATTTCTTTAATCTCAAGCTAATCAATGATTTGTCGGTTACTTTCTGGAATCCTATGCATGTATTAATTAAATTGGTGAATGACTTAGATTACAGTAGAGTTTTTTCTCAACGTTTTTGCTTAGTTAATAATTGCCATATAAAATTGATCAAGTGGTCCCCTTTTTGCATAATGTTGTGGAATCCTCCATTATCCCCATCTGGGTTTTATTTTAACCTTCAGCCCCATTTTCTCTCTCCCTATATCCTTCATGGTTTTGGAGTATTTTGTTCTTTAAGAATAAAAGGGGTTTAAAATGGATAACACTACTTCAACTGGATCATAACCCTCTATTGCTCGTGTTCCAGTTGAATTAAATATCACTAAACACTATCTCAAAAGTGTTTGGCTTGACCCTTAAAAATATGGGTATATACAACATGTCAAAATGGAGGAGTTCCCTCCCTTTTGTGATTATTGCAAATCTCTGGGTCATTTTAAAGTTGATTATCGTATCCTTCACCCCCATTTAGTTAAAATTTTCATGAGCAACCCAAACCTTGTGATTATTGTTGATATGGGTATCAATAATTATCTCCTCATGGTAGTTCTGATGTTGTTGCTCAGGAAATTATGAAAATAATTAATACTACGGTTGTTAGTCTGATGTTCTTCGAATTGAGTTAAATGTGCCTACTGGAGATGTTATTTATTTACTTATTCAAGAGCCTCTGTGTTCTTCTGAACCTACGGTGGTGCCAAATAGTTTGGATGTTTCTAATAAAGTGCCTATAATTGATATACCTCTTTCCCCTATTTATGATGATGCATTGTTAAACTTAGATTTGGTGAATTAGAAGTTGGCTTTCCATTTTAATAAGAAACTACTTGATCATTCTAACTGGTTAACTAACTGTGATTTATCGACTAATTGTGGTTTTAGGGAGGGTAATGAGGGCCTTGGAAATGGGTCTCAAGAGGTTTATGATTTGAATGTGGAACAAGTTGATAACAAGGGCTTTTCTAATATTATTGGCAAAAAAAGTAAGAAAAAAAATAAAAAGATGATGCAGCCTTTCAAGTACTATGAGGGTGGGTCTTATTGATCTTTGTTCCTTTTTATTTTGCTCTTTTATTATTGGTTTCCCCTGGTGTTGGGATAATCATCATACTTGGAGGTCTCAAGTGTTGAAGATGTTTCGTGCAAATGGCCTCGATGGGTATCTTGATGTTATAGTTTATCGCCCTCCCCTATAAGTCACGAATGAAAATGGTGAAGTTCTTCCCAATCCTCTTTTTTCAACCTGGATGTTTATAGACCAGAACCTTACGGCTTCATTGTTCTCTACCATTTCCTCCTCCTTGGCACCATACATACTAAACCTTAACTCTTGTACTAAAATTTGGCAAATGATTAGTAAAAGACTAAAATTTACTAATCATTCTCGTATTACTCAGCTAAAAAATGAACTCCATCATGTTTCCATGCATAACAAAACTATGCAACATTATTTATCAAAAATTAAGCTGAACATTGATACAATCAATGTTTCTAGTTATACCTTAGATCCTGAAGGCATTATCCTATATATGGTTAATAGGTTGTAAGCTTCCTATCAGTCATTCAAATTCATGATTTGCACAAATCTTCAACCTCCAAATTTGGATGATTTCTATTTGTTATTATGTAGTGAAGTGACTAATATTGAGAACAAAGCATCACGTGAACTCTAATTGATACAGATTTGTAAACCTTTATTTGCTCTCACAATGCCCTCATGGTAGAGATATTGTTCTTCCACCATTTCACAACACGAGGGGTCACAGGCACATCATCTCGAATACTAGGTGGGCATCCCATTACTGCTTGAGTTGAATGTCAAATATGTGGAAAAATAGGTCATTCTTCTTGCAAGTATTGGCATTGCACTATTTTAACAGCATGCCTCTTCTACATCGATAGCCTCTTACGCATTTATAACTAAATCTATAGACTCAAATTCTCAGCCAGTTTATTAGATATTAGACTCTGGAGCAACCTCCCATCTCACAAATGGCTCCACATATCTGATTTCTCCTTAGCCTTATAATGGACTATAGCAAATTCAGGTTAGAAATAGTCAATCTCTTCTAATCTTTTCTTCTAGTTGTTGACCTCATTTTTTATTCTTAGGCCCTCAAGCATATTGGTTGTCCTCCAATTGTGTTAGATTTGGGCCCAAGTGGGCTCGACTGTGCTTGATTGACTCGATCAAGCCATGACGAGCTAAGTTCAAGTCAAGTCAGTGTCAATTAGAACTTGATTTCATTAAAATTTTATTAGTCAAATCATACCAAGTTCAAATTGACTCGAATCAAGCTAAATTTGAGTCGACTACGCTATATTAATTTCGATCAACATATATCAGCCACTTTGAGCCTAATTTAACTTCAATTGTTGTCAATTTCAGATTCAATTTCATATAAGTAAATTGGTCAAATTAGATTGAACCCTAAATTGACTTAACTTGGGTCAAATTGAGACTCAAGTCTAACCTGATCCAGCCTAATTTAATCTTATTAAAACTCAATTAACTTTATTAGTAATTTGAATTAACTTCCTAAATCTAGGATTTGCATCGATGGCTCCAACCTTCCCAAAATATGAGGTTTGTCATTGCCGAGCTTAAGACTCCTCTACTTCTCTCACCTATTTGAGCTGACCAAGCCACCCGCCGATATCTTTCCCTAGCCGACTCCGGCTCTGAGTTCAAGCTCCCTAACTACAATTGATTTCTTCTTTTTCTCTTCTTATTCTTCTACTTCATTTTAATTATCTTCTTCTTCTTCTTCCTCCTCTTCTCATTTCTCTTTTTCTTCATTTACCTATTTCTCTTCTTCTTTCTCTACAACCCCCCCACCCCCCCCCCCCACCCCCCCCCCCCCCCCCCCCCCCCACTTCTCATCCTTCTTATCCTTCCTTATATGTATATGATTGGTTAGGGGAGATAAATGGAATATCAGTGAAACAGAAATATTCTATAGCTTGGTTTATTCTTTTCTTATTGAACATCAGCTACAATAAAAATGAAGATACCTTTACTACTTCTTTTCATCTTCCAAATATGATATTTATTGAATGCATATATTGTTTTATTGAGAATTGGGATGGGATGTTTCTTTGCTTTAGCCTTCCTTTACAGTTAGTTATAAAAAGAAGGGGTTTTCTTTCATTTCCTTTAAAAATGTGAATGTTCATGTACGCTTTTAAATCACTAAATTTCTGATTTCTTTTCTTTCACTAGCATCTAAAGAAACATTTGTTGATTAATCTCAATATTTTATTTGTAGTGTGGATCTTGTCACTAGTTAATTTTGAGTTTTTGCTGAAAGGTTTGCACGAGCATGTATAAGATGTGATGTCATATCATTAATGTCATGATTTAAAGATTAGTGAAATGGGTATACTCGTATATTTTGTGTCTTAAAACAAAAAAAATCAAGCATGTTTCTTTCATAACATGGTTTTCCTTTAGTGTTCTTGAAATGAAATGAAGAGTTTATGTGGTCGAAGTGATAGGTTGAGAATTTCAAGATGTATAAGAAATACTTTCCTTTTCCCTTTCTTATGGAAATGTTGAATACATGTTTTATACATAGACCCATATTTATTTCTCTTTAAAAAAATGTGTTTCTTTGGATAAGTTATTTCACCAAAGATAGCATCTTTAATGTTCTTCCTTGAGGTGTGAAAATGAATTAGACTTATTATTGCATTACATTTCTAGGAGGAGTAAAGTTACAATGTGTTTCATGAAAGGATTTTGATTCGAAATGAATATTTATGTTGAAATTCATCCTTTTTTTAGCATTATATTATAACTTCATGGAGAATGTTTAGAGAGATGTTTGGTGATAAAGGATTGTTAATTGTGATTGAATAAGAGAAACCCTATGCATAGTTGCATTTCAACACTACATGTATACTCGACATCAAATATTGCTAAGCCTATTGGAGAACTTGTATGCATGATCAAGTCACAAAATCATATGTTTCACATAAGGATTCATAGTTTTATTGAATGGTACATGTACTTGCATTTCGTACTTTCATCCCATGACCATATATTTAATATAGAAAGTTGTTATTTTGTTAGAATATCCCCTTGAAATCAACAAACAATTAATGCTTCATCAGTTACATGTTTAAGATTACATGATGTAAAAAAAAATGAAGATTCGTATACATACTAGTAAATGTCTATGCATTCCATATGTGTTTAAATAAGTTCTCATGTGTCTTCTGGATTCAATGTGATGCTACTTATGTTGTTGAAGCACTAATCTAACATTTGGAGAAAATCAATTGGCATCGAATCCTCCTTCTTGTGATTGCATTTTTTTGGTAGAAATGTTGAGTTTCAAACTTCTATTAGATTGGTTATTTTGTTGCTTGGCATGAAGGAGTATAGTTTCTCATTCTCAAATGTATATGGTTTCATTATAATGGCTACGGTGAAAGTGGAAAAACTACATTGTCTTATGTTCAAGAACTTCATTTATAACTTTCAAAAGCATCTTTTGTTTTTTACACTTCTTTAGTCACTTGATGATTATGAGTTTTGGAGAGAGTGTCCTACACCAACTTGTGTTGTGGGGTTGTTTTGGAAAGAATGATGTTGGATTGTATTTTTACATGAATGAAAAGGGTTTGAAGTGGTTCTTGTAAGTTTTGGAAGAGTGTGTGTGTGTGTTGGAGAATGAAGTATGTTGGAAGTGGTGAATTATTGGATAATAGAGAAAGTGATAGTTCTCTTTCTCTCTTTATCCTTCTCCCTTCTGCTTCTCCTACTTCTCCTCTTCTTGTGCTTTGGTGAGGATTTTGGAAAGATACCTGAAATGTTCTAAAAAGTGAAAAGTTCGAAAAGGCAAACAATCAAACCGGTGTGCAAGCCTAAAAAAAAGTACATGTGGAACCACCGGGCATTAGCCCCCAGGGATGTAAGTTTTCTTAAAACTTAGAAGCCTCCTCGGATTGTGCAATCCTTTGACCTTAGGTCCTTGTAGGAACTTCAATTTTTCTAGATTACTTTTATTTATTTTAGAGCCCAAAAACCATTTACACGTGCACGTATGTCCAAAGGGTTAGTAATAACATTCTTTGTCCTACACAATATTAATGACATTTAAGGATAAAAATTAAGGATGAGTCTTAGAGAACTTAGACTTAGGATGCATGCACCATTTAGGAAAGAAGCACTCAAACATAAAAAACATAGTGACATCTTATCATAAGGTTAGTATATATTATAAATCTAAACTCGATTAATTATAAGTGATAATTAATTAATAATCAAAAACCTCTAATGAATTAATAATAATCTAAATAAAAATACATAAAAATATATGCTTAACTTTCGTCAATCAACCATAACTAAGATGCATGATCACTAAAAGATGAAATTTGAACTTAAACTTGAACAAAATTTACTTAGTCTTTTAATCACCCCATAATTGAATATTAACTAAATATGATTCATGAGAAATAAAATAAACAAAAGCAAATTTAAATCAAAATATGTTAAAATGAAAAGACTTATAAAACTCAAATTCTAATTCATTCAATGATTAAATCTCCTCATAATTAATCACAAACACAATCTAAAATCCCTTTAAGAATTGGAACTAAGTAACAAACCTAAAGATTAATAATCATAATGATTGAAATGGGTAGAAATGAACAAAATAAAAGACTCATTAAAAATTTAACACATCTTAAAATTTCTAAACCTAATAATTGATCTAAAATTTAATCAACTAGTAAATCAACCATTTAAAAACAATTAATCAACCCCTAATATTTAACCAACTAAATTAACTTATTTGGTTATTGATAGATAACTCGGGCCTATGAGTTAGCCCCAAGGAGGGTGATATAAATCTCACAGCCCTCGTGAGTAATAAAGGTAGTAATCATTAAACACTAAAATAAACATTAAGATATTAATATTTAAACTTAAATTAAAATTTTCCTTTGAATTTTAACAAATCAAAATCATAAGTAACTTTAACAAATTATCCAACCTACTACGCACACTTAGATTCATTTGTTAGGACACGAATTCTAGCTTTAGGTTAGGCCAGTATTTTCTATTTTTGTGATGTGGTACATGTATGTGAAATGTGTACTGTTTGATTTACTATTTGTTGTGTTAGATATCTGTAATGATTATTATTCTCACTACGATGTGATGGGCGATAGATTACCCCTAAGTTAGAAATGATTTGGATGCTCATAAGATTTTCTACAGGTGGTCATGCTTATACAAGACAATGAAAAGGAGGGCTAAATTAATAATGATTTGAGCTAACAAAATTTCTGCAGGTGCATCAGATGCTTAGCCTCTTAACAATAAGAAAAATATGGCACAGCTTATAGATTACTCAAAAATGAGCAAATGCTTATTCTATAATTTTTGTGATTGCGGTTTTTCATATAAATTACTTACTAACGTGTAGGAGTATAGAGTCTTTTTCTTTTTAAAGTATAATTTCATTCAAAGAGTTATGAAAATCTAAAAATAAGACATTTTAAAATACTAGGGATCCGAAGAGAAAAGAAAGTCCCTTATAAGAAATTTCTTTTTATTTGGGTATCATAATAGATGACATACCATGAGGAGATTGAAGAAAGGAAGCCCACAGAAGAACAAGAGAATAAAGATCAAGATAAAAAAATATCTTATTTTTTAGATTTGTGCCATTTTATATGAATAGAACCCAGGTTATTATCGGTGGAGCCTGACCACCATTACTTTTCTTCACTTTCGGTTGTATAATAAGTAGCACTTGCCATATGAACTTTAGACACTTTACTCTAGATGATATTCAGATTTGATTTATTGTTTACTCTATTTATACAGTAGAAATAAGATATTTTTATAGGTTTCTTTTTCTTGCATGTGCATGTGCCTAAACTTCGCTAGGCTCTTAGGAATAAAATTTTTTTACTCGTAATAAAAAATAACTTTTAGGAATTAAACAAGATAAAAAGGTAAACAACCTAAGAAAATAAGCCAGAGGCTGTCTGGGGTCGCATACATATTAGTGCATTCTACTTTCCTTGCATTAGAAACTTCCCCGCCCGAGGGTAGAGTTCAGATAATCTGACCTATAAGGATAAGATGCTGAACCTAGGAAAGCCTAGTCTTCTAAAAAAATATTTTCATAAGCCTTTTTAAAATTTTAAGTATTCATGATTTGAAATATTTTAACTAGCATGCATTGCATTAAAAACAAACTAAAAATCAAAATTTAATTACATTAGTCTTAAATGTATAACATCATTTATAAGTACAAGGCCACTTAGGTATTTCTTAAGATGTCAGCCTTAAATTCCAAAAACTCAACCACCCATCTATCTTTCATAAAGACTGGACAAAATGAATTTTACTTGATTAGGTGATTTAGCTGGCTTTCTTTTTCACAATCTTTTTTACTTTAGACTGACCGAGTGATTGTACGATCTGCGCATGTTTATTAGCCTAATTGACCCTATCTTCCTTTGGATTAGGAGAGCCTAGAAATTCTCTTATGCGTCAAACTCTCTGAGAGAATAATATAACATCCTTAATCGAGAGTTTTCTTAGGTCGAGGCCTAAGATATAATTAACCATGGGGGGCTTGCTCCCCATGAGAAACTAATACACACATCAAATAAATCTCATTTGAGCTGATGTATTGGATGGAAGAAATCTCGTGATTCTTGGGTTATACATATTATTACCCATCGAGGAGTGTAAGTAAAATTCACTATCCTCCATGGTTAATCATATATATAATCTCATTTGCTCTCCTATTGGCCTACTTGCGTAAAGTGTAAAGGCCTACGATCATTTTGTCCTGCAGGATAATGCGATCGTACTCTTTGCATTCTGAACTCCGCCAGTAGAATCCTTTCGGAGACCCACACTAGTCATGGCATTTTGCCCACTCCTCATCGTAAGATCTCTCTATCCCCTGATCTACTTTATGTTCCTAAGGTTTCTCATAATCTTATTTCAATCCATGTTTAACCACTGATAATGCATGCACCATTTCGTTTAACTCTCATGGTTACATATTAAGGATCAGAAGACAAATCATTTGATTCTCTCAGGTCCTTGTCATGATGGTCTCTATCCCATCATCATGCTTCCTTCAACCTCCTCATTATCCAGTACTGCAGCTGCAGAGTTTATCTCTACATCAACATCATCCAACATTTGGCATTGCCGTCTCGGCCATCCTCACCAAGCTGTTTTATCTACCATAGCTAATCAAGCTCCGTCGTTATGTATTTTAGTACCTAGTATTGTTCGTTATTCATGTCAAGTTGCTAAGAGTCATAGAGTGCCTTTTTCTTATTCTACTACAAAACGTACTTGTCCATTTGAGACTGATGTATATGTTGTATGAGGTCGTTCCCCGATTTCATGTCTTAAAGGTTATCATTATTATGTGTTATTTCTGGATGAGTTTTTTCGTTTATCTTTGGTTTATCCAATGGTCACCAAATCGGAAACATTCTCTAAATTTCTATTATTCAAAGCTATGGTGGAAAAATAATTCTCTAAACCCATTAAAGTTTTTCACTCTGATGGTGGCAATGACTATTCCAGCACTTCCTTCCATCATTACTTATCTGCAACTGAAATTATTCACAAAAATTTAGATGTCCTTATACACTAGAATAAAATGGCCTACCAAAACGTAAACACTGCCATCTAATTGAAAATGCTTGTACTCTTCTTCTCCAAGCTCACTTACCCTTTTCATTTTGAGTTGATGCAGTTCTTAAAGCCACTTATCTAATAAATTGTCTTCCATCCTCCAGTACAAAATCACTCTTCCCTTATCATTTGTTATATGAATGTCCTCCATCTTACTCTCACTAAAAAATTTGCAGATGTTTTTGCTTTCCGTGGCTTCAACCTTCAGCATCACATAACTTCTCTCCAAAATCCGCTTCATTTATTTTCATTGGCTACAGTTCAACTCATAATGGCTGTCGTTGTTATCATCTCCACCTAAAGAAATTTCTAGTCTCTCGGCATGTTCAATTTCATGAGAATATATTTCCATTTCTTCCTTCAACTCCCTCCAACTTATCAGGTTCTTCCACTGGTCTTCAAATCCCTCCTCTAACTCTTGTTCCTTACCCATCACGTAACCTCCTGCAACCGTCCAAAGCTCCACCAGAAGCTATTTCTCAACCTTCTCAAAGTACTGAACCTTCACATATTCCCTCTTCTTTCCATGTTCCAGTTCCATGTTTCAGTTTTTTCTTCCAATTCTCCCTCACTAATTCATTCACCTGCAGCTCAACGACTTCACCCTATGGTAACTCGTCTTCAAACGGGTTCCTTAAAACCCAAGCAAATTTTTAATTTACATCATCATATATCACCTATTAGTGATCCAACATGTTATTCGGCTGCGATTAATGAATTCTTACACTAAAGGAAAAAAAATAGAAGTATACTTAACGCTCGTTTTGATCCATTTCATAAGTGAAATTCTCCATCTCAATTATGCATTTAATTTTAAAAGAGATTGGTGGATTCAATCCCAATCATCCTTGCCATAATTACGGTTGAACAATTACAATGATGGAGATCTGAATTGTATTTCATTTATACAAAGCACTTCTTTCATAACAAAACAAGATTTTGTCTACAGCCACAACATCATCCCCCACCACATCCTCCCCCACCACAACCTCCTCCCGCACCACAACCTCTTCCCCTACTGCCAGCACAGCCTCTGCCGCGGCCACATAGATGGCCACCACCACCACAGTCATCGTCAGAAGTGGCTGCATCAATACTAGCAAGACCAATTGCAGGAACGACGTTCAACCCTGACTCAATATCACGTCTTCGACTGCCGCTGTCAAGCCCATGATGCTCACCCTCGTTGCCATAGTAAACTACGTTCTGCCCTGGCTGAGCCTTCACTTGCTGGCTTTGGCATGCAACGAAGACTAAAGGGAGAACAATCATGAAGGTTATGACAACACACAAGACGATATCAAAAGCTGTGCTAGCCATGTTTGAGCTCACTGACTAAATTTCTGGTTGTTCGGTTTGGATTTGGCTGGTGGTACTTATAGGCAAGAGAACTGGGTGTTCTTGGTTGCTCTTTCTTATTTCCTCAAGAACCATTCAATTCTCTCTTCTTGAATTTGACCGTGATGAGTTTTCAAATGGCAGTAAGGGGAACTCATTTCTATGCTCAGCAGAATGTCATGGTTTATTATGTGAACAAGGCTACGCGTTACCATTGACAAAATACGGTTTTCGTCGTGATTACGGCGTAGATATTTAGGTGACGATCAGTGATGTTGTTGCTGATGTTGACCAATTGCATCGATTTCTTCGACGTTCTGCTTTTTTATGCATTCAATTTAATACATCAAGTAAGTTTTTGAATGTTAAAATGTTTTGTTTCTTTTTGTTAATTTTTAATAATTAATCATGAGGATTATTCTTCGATTTCAATATCTTAAAGAGGAATGACATTAAATTTGTTATGAAAATTAATTATCATTTAAAAATTAAATTTTTTTAACTGAAATTATATCGAACTCAGCAAAGGGTCTTCAATTTGAAGCTTGTGTATGTACTGTTTGTATGAGTTTATCTTAATTGACCTAAATGTCCCAAAAAAATTCAAGAGATTGATTAATGAGCTCATTCTAACTCTAATCTAAAAGTTATACTGTATTATTTGATGATGCACGGAGAATACAAATGGTACTTATCTACTTTATAAACTACTCATACGATCCTTTTTGCAATTTTCATCAATCATATGTTGAAGATCTCAATTAACACGTCAGTATTTTTTGGTAAATTAGTACTATTCTATTAAAAGTAATATATACATACATATGCCTACTAATTCAACATCAAAATTATATTAAATATAATTAATTTTGCATTTTATTCCTTTGAATTCATTTCCTTACATCTACATTCTCTTTGTACGCAATTGAAAGTCCGAATAGGTTATTAGACCTATTGCTTATGTCCCTAGGCTAACCAAGAGGGGAGGTGAATTGGTCCTTTTAAAAAATTTCTCTTGAAATCTTTTAAAACTTATATAAAAAAAAAAAACTTATGCAAATCGTACAGTACGATTTACCTTCGTACAGTACGAACAGAGTGAATTTTTTTTTTAAATCTTTTTCAATCTCAGAAATTCTACCATAGAAAAATAAAATGCATAAAAAAACAGTGTAGAAAAATAAAAAGTAAGAACAGAAAACACCAGAATTTATAGTGGTTCGGTCAAACACGACCTACATCCACTCCCTAGAGACTCCTTCTCTAGCTATTGCACTAAACTCAAATGACTCTCCTTTTGCTTCCAGAGCAAGGCGGAGAAGCCTTTACAAACTCTCTTCCACCAACTTGGTGTGGCAGAGAACTATCGTCCTTTTTCACTCTCCAAGTGACGGCAGAGAACCGATCGTCCTTTTTCACCCTCCTGGTGACGGTAGAGAACCATTCGTCCTTTCTCACCCTCCTGGTGACGACAGAGAACTGGACCTTCTTCAAAGATCTTCTCTCAAGAGTCTTCAAGGAGATAGAGAAGTGACTTGAAGTACAAAACAATGAAATCCTCACTCTTGGATAACTTTGTGAATCCCCTGACAATTTTTTACTCCAAGGATCTCACTCAACTCACACCCAAACACTCTCTCTTATCACTCTCCCTTCCTCTGTCAAGAAGAAATTCGTAGAAGCATCTTTCTACAAGTCAGTTTAAAGGTCCTTAAATACTAAGGACAAGAAAAACCGTCCAAAAATTGAATTTTTCAAGTTTCACGCATCCCGATCGTCCCGTACGATCGATATTCGTACTGTACGAATAGTTCAAATCATTGAACGATTCGTCTCGTACAATCCCATAAAAACCTAAAACAGAGCTGTTCGTACCATAAAATTTTCTGTACAAATTATATTTCGTATTGTATGAATAGTTCAAAAATGAATGATTCGTCCAATACGAACCGGTACGAATCAAAAATAGAGCCGTTCGTACCACAAAACCTTCTGTACGAACCATATTTTGTACTGTATGAATACTTCAAAATAAACGATTCGTCCCGTACAAATCGGTACGAATCAAAAACAGAGCCGTTCGTACCACAAATCTTCTATACGAACCATATGTCGTACTGTACGAACAGAACTTAGAAAAAAATTTTAAGCCAGATAGGTTCGTTGTGGAGGACATATATACAGATCGTCCCGTACGATTGTATATCGTATTGTACGATCAGTTTTAAAGAAAAATAAGTTTTTTACTCACCCATTATGTGTGTGTGTACAGTTATCCAACTTACAATCACACTCTCTCAGACTCAAGAAAATAAAAAATACAGACTTCTCTTACAATAAACATTAACAAATGAACTTAAAATCTTCAGAAATCTGGAGTGCGAATATCCTGAAAGAACATGTTAGTGCACACAAAAAGAAACTCCAATATATGTTAGGAGAAGAATAAAACAAATAAAAAGTTTTTATAATCATCAAAAATAATTTGTATCAGAATTTTTTTGAACGAACGGATTTACACAAATCATAATAATCTCCCCCTTTTTGATGATGTCAAAATATTTATTTGTTTGATTTAAGTTCACATGTCTCCTAAACTTCCACTAAATGTACACTCCCCCTAAGTAAATGATCTCCTACACTTCCCCTAAATCCTAAGCTCCCCCTAAAGAAATGACGTATCCTAAACAAGAGATAAAAGGAAATTAGATGATCTAACATACTGAATAAGCGAAGGGAAGGGTAAGAAACCTAAAAAAAATAAGACATGCAACACAAGCACTACACACAAGCACATACAAGACAAACACATATACAAGCAACTAAAAAAAATTAAATATATGTAACAAGTCAAACAAAATCAATCAAATAAAGTCAAACAATAAAACTCTCCCCTTTTGACAACAACAAAAAGGGACACTCAAATTAGTTGAGAAGTGAAATAATGTTAAATAAAGTTTAACTACAATATTCAAATCAAATACAAAAAGTAAAGACTCAAAAAGGTCAAGATTGCATATTATAATAAGGAGAAGAAAAGTTGATCTAAAGTAGTAATGTATTAGACAAATTAGTAGCCTCAACTTTTGCACAAAAGATGTAATAACATTACCAAATTTCTAAGTCAAAAGTGACAATCATTGATTAATGAACTTGGAGAAAATGCTAAAGGAAAGAACAATTGGCGACATTGCGCATCTTTTCAAATTGTGGGTTAATTTTGTGCCTCTTTTTAGGTTTGGCGACATTGCGCATCTTTTATTGTATGGCACACTTTGTGCCTTTTTCTAGATTTAGCGACATTACGCATATTTTCAAGTATGACATATTTTATGCATCTTTTCAAGCTTTGCTTGTTTTACTTTCATTTAAAAAGATTCTTTCCAACAGCACTATCTCTGGGTCACAAGTATAATAATCAACACTTTGATATAGAATATGAGAGTAATATTAAGACATCAAATATACAATAATCTTAGCTAAGTAATACATGTCTAAAATAAGATAAAGTAAGATCTTCTAATCTACACCAAATCATTATGTACAGAATTTTCTATTATAATATAAACTTAATTAATATTTTACAAATTTAATTAACTATAATTGAGTGTTTTAGAATTAGTAAATTCTAGTCATACTCATTATCACAAAATAATATGCACATAAACATTGAACTTTTTCATTCATGATATCAATTAAAACATCTAATCATAGCAAGCTTTTATATTAAATCTACAATCACATAAGATTTTACTTCCTACTTCCCATACGATAATCAAAGAAAATACAAACAACCACAAGCGCAAACAACTAACAAGCCAACAACTCAGAAGAACAATAAAAAAATAATCATATCCAAAGCCAAGTCAAGCCAACACACATCCTGCTAGTAATCTGATGGACCCTAATCTGGAGGAGGTGGTGGAGCGCCAAATAGAGCAAAATAGCTATTAAGCGTTGCAATATTCATATTAACAGACTCAAATTGGTCCCTTATCCACCCCCTATCTTCTTTGTACTGATCATCCTGCTGCTTCAGGTGCGCCTCTATATGATCAAATCTTTGATCCATCCTATTAAATCGCTGGACCATATCCTGGTAGAAGTCTTGGTTGGGTCCAAGTGCAGGTGCAGAAGCAGGAGCAAGTTCATCATCAGAACTAATTACATTTTTATCTCTCCCAAATAGTGCTCTGAAAGAAGCATCAGTGAAATAGAGTGGGAGTTCTGAGGGTCCGTCAGAATGGATTATGTTGTACTTCTTCTCAAGAATAAAATAGATTACATGACCAAAAGTAATATTCTTCTTCCTCTTTACACTGGGATGACCAATATCAGTAAGGTAAAAGATGTAGTCCAAAAGCAATTGGACTTCATCAATAGGTTGACCAGACATGATCAGGTAAGTGACACAAGAGAGAAGAGGGGTCATGTTTACTCTATCTCCGGCCTTAAGAGTAATGGAGCTTCTAAGAACATGTTGAATTATTCGGGCATTTTGGTTTAAGGTGTCGACTCGAGGAATATGAGTTGGTTGTCTTACACCTCTAATGACCTGATTGACTTCACACCAGTCATAGTCAGATCGAGCAGTTAAAGTATTTGCCCGAATGCCCACAGTTCTTAAATGAAAATATGCTCCTAAATCCTCCTTGGTAATTTCTACTCTTTGTTTCAAGACATAAGATGAGACCCTAGTGTGATCCTGACTAAAAGTCATGTTGGCTAGAAATACATGAAAAAGGTTTTTATTGTATGAGTAGATCAGAGTGAGAAGGAAAGAAAATTGTGTAGCATCGAATAAAGGCATTACTGCAAAGTAGAGATTTTCCTACAGTCGAATGCGGGAAGGAGTGATTTTTTATGCGGCATACCTATAGTATGCCTCTTCATTTTGTCTACTCAAAAAATTATCATCCCAGTCCCTCCTAGAAGAAGTCCCTCTAGATTGACGCACTCTTTTTCCACTTCTTGGCATCTCTATACTATGCTCTAAAGGGTTTGAAGTGAAGGTGAAATGAGAGAAAACGACCATCCATTTTATAGAAAATTAATTCAATCGTACTGTACAAAACCATTTCGTACAAGACAAAATTTATTTCATTCGGGACGAATCAAATTTCGTCCTAGACGAACAAAAGCAATCAAAATGAAACAGTTTTTCGTAAATTGCTCGTTCTGAGGCATCCTTTTGTACAGACCTTTTGACTTCCTGATCGTACAGACAATGACGTGTTCGTCCGGGATGATCAGGATATTAAAGGATCGTTCAGCGACGATTAAGTTCGTCATTATCCAAATTGACACGTGGATCGTACAGACATAAATGTATTCGTCCGGGACGATCAACACTAATAACTGAAACTAATCGTGAAACCTCCCCATTCGTACAGACGAAGACTCCTACAATCGTACAGTACGATGATGTCATCGTACAGTATGAATAGACATAGAAAATTTAGGTTTCGTCACTTCACTTCTATAGGTTTTCAGCACTCAATTAAAGACAAACATAAGATATATATATATATATATATATATATATATTAATTTTAAAGAAGATATATAAAATAACATACAAAAACATTATAGACTAGAAACAAACTAATGAACATTTATAAAATAAAATTTACATAAATTTTTATCAAGCATTAAGATCAATTACACCTAGCCTTATCCTTAAAATGCTAAAAGTGTCAAAAGCTAAGGGTTTTGTGAAATATCTGCAAGTTGATCTTTAGTAGCGACATGATGTAGTTCAATTTTCCCTTTCGCTACATGATCTCGTATGAAATGATGCCTTATATCAATGTGCTTTGTTATAGAATGTTGAATAAGATTTTTAGAAATGTAAATAGCACTGGTGTTATCACAAAAAATTGGAATGGTACCAATAGAAAATCCTAAGTCAACCATTTGCTATTTCAACCAAAGCACCTGTGCAATACAACTCCCTAAGGTAATATATTCTACTTCAGCTGTAGAAAGTGCTACAGAATTTTGTTTCCTACTGAACCAAGATACTAAAGAATTTCTAATGAATTGACAAGTCTCAAAAGTACTCTTCCTATCAATCCTACAGCCTGCAAAATCAGAATCTGAGTATCCAATGATTTTAAAAGAAGAACTATTCTTATGATACCAAATCCCTAAATTTTGAGTTCCCAAAAGATATCTTAAAAGTCTTTTTACTGCTGTCAAATGTGATTCCTTTAGATCAACTTAAAATCTAGCACATAAGAAAACACTAAATATGATCTCAGGTCTGCTAGCAGTCAAGTAAAGTAATGATCCAATTATTCCTCTAAACTTCTTTTGATCAATAGGTTTTCTCTTAGGATCCTTATCTAATAATACTGAGGAACTCATAGGTGTAGTTACTGGTTTAGCATTATCTATTTCATACTTTTTGAGGATATCCTTAACATACTTAGATTGATATAAAAATGTTTCTTCCTCTTTTTGCTTTATGCTAAAACCAAGAAAATAACTCAAGTCACCCATTAAACTCATCTCAAATTCACTACTCATTATTTTTAAAAATTCATCACAAAAACTTTTATCAGTTGATCCAAAAATAATGTCATCAACATATATTTGTACAATGAGTATTTTATTTCTAACTCTTTTCAAAAATAGAGTGGTGTCCACACTTCCTTTGAAAAATGATCCTTTTAATAGGAAAGTGTTTAACCTCTCATACCATGCTCGACGTGCATGTTTTAGTCCATACAATGCCTTTTTTAATTTAAAAATATGATTAGGGAATTTAGAATTTTTAAAACCTAGAGGTTGCTCAACATAAACATCCTCTTCTATCACCTCATTTAGAAAGGCACTTTTAACATCTATTTGGTACAATTTAAAATCTTTAAAACAGGCAAAAGCTAACAAAACTCTAATTGCTTCAAGTCTTACTACAGGGGTAAATGTCTCCTCAAAATTAATTCATCCTATTTGATTATATCTCTTAGCTACTAATCTAGCCTTATTCCTTATCACAACTCCTGAATCATTCATTTTATTTTTGAACACCCACTTAGTCCCCACTATACTTTGATCTTTTGGCCTTTCAATTAACTCCTAAATATCATTTCTTTTAAATTGATTCAATTCTTCTTGCATGGCCAAAATCTAAAATTCATCCATAAGTGCTTGATCAATATTGGTGGGTTTAATCATTGAAACAAATGTTGAATGATTTACTTCTTTTCTCAAACCATGCCTAGTCCTAACTCCTTCACTTGGGTCTCCTAAAATCAACTCTTTACGATGACTCTTGAGATAATTTAAATCTCTAGGCAAAGGGTTCACTTCTTCCTTTTTAACCCTTTCTTCAACTTTTTGATTTTCAAGTTTTTGGGTTGTTTCAACAGTTTCATCTTCCTCCAACCTAGACCCCTCACTATTATCAGATTCATCAAAAATAACATGAGTGGTCTCCTCAACTACCAAAGTTCTTCTATTGAAAACTCTATAGTATTTTCCAACACTTGAATATCCTAGAAAAAATCCTTCATCAGATTTTGGATCAAATTTTCCTAAGATAGTTTTTTCATTGTTGTGTATGAACACCTTACATCCAAAAATATGTATGTGTGAGAGGTTGGGAATCCTATCTTTAAGAAGTTCATAGGGTATCTTATTTAATTTTTATCTAATGTTCACCCTATTCAACACATAACATGCGGTGCTTACTGCTTCAGCCCAAAAGTATCTTGGAAGTGAATATTCTGCCAACATGGCTCTAGCAGTTTCAACCAATGTCTTATTCTTTCTCTCAACTACTCCATTCTATTGAGGTGTCCTAGAAGCTGAGAAGTTATGGTCTATCCTATGAGATTTGCAAAAATCATCAAACAACTCATTTTCAAATTCTCCCCTATGATCACTTTGGATTGTTATAATTTCTAGACCTAGTTTTCTCTGAATCTAAGTAGCAAAATCTCTAAACTCCTTGAATGATTCACTTTTACGATATAAAAATCTAATCCATGTGAATCTTGAATAATCATCCACTATTACATACCCATATCTCTTTCCTCTTAGACTTAAGGTACTAACAGGTCCAAATAGATTCATGTGTAGGATTTCTAAGGGCTTGCTAGTTCTAACCTCCTTGATTGAATTAAAAGAGGATCTAACTTGTTTTCCTAATTGACATGCATCACACAAGTGGTCTTTTGTAAAGTCAAGTTTGGGTACACCTCGGACTATCTCTTTTTAGGTGATTTTCCTAAGATTTCTCATGCTAGAGTGACAAAGCCTTCTATGCCATAACCAAGATTCATCTGATTCAGTTTTCAAACACAAAGCAGTAGAAGATTTTACATCATTCAAATTTAGTATATAAATATTATTTATTCTATCACCGTTCAATACAATAAGTCCATTCTGACTGATAATATAACTAGTAGGTAAAAATTTGATATGATAACCTTTGTCACATAATTGACTTATGCTCAACAGATTGTGTTTTAAACCATCAACTAATAGAATATTTTTAATCACAAAGTTTTTTGAGTTTCCAATAATACATGTATCTAACACTCGCTTGGTAGTATTATCTCCAAGTGTAACCTTGCCTCCATTCCTGGCTTCCAACGTTATAAATTGTTTCACATCTCCAATCATATGCTTAGAGCAGCCGTTGTCCAGGTACCAAATACTCTCACGAGGTCTTGTGTGAGAGCGATCCTGTAAAATGATCAAACATTAGTCTTGCGAACCCAAACAAGTTTGGGTTCTCCTCTTGACAATTTTAAACCAGATGCAAGTGTGATATGCTGTGTTTTATGCACCTTAGGTCTCCACACTAAATATGTTCTATATCTAAGTGTACAAGTGTGGGAAATATGTCCTAAACTACTACAAGAAAAATACTTTATTCCAGAAAAAGGATTCACCAATCTATTTGTCCTGAAAACTTTCTTCTTAGACCTTGAATCAGTGATCTTGTAGTAGAATTTGTGAAAATCTTCAAGATTGGGTAGATTTCTATTTTTTTAAGTGCTTTTAACTGAACTTCAAGATAAGCATTAGCACTTTCTAGAATCAAATTATCAATCTTCAAATTATGCTCTCTAGTATCTGATTCATCCATATAAGTTTTAAAATCATTTTTAAGTTCAGTGTGAGATGATTTTAAAAGATTATGCAGTTTGTTTAAATCATCAAACTCATCCAACAAGGTCATGTGGTTGCTATCAATTAATGTATGATCTTTCCTAAAAATCTCATATTCTTTCTGCAGCTCTAAATAATTCAAATTCAACTTAGCATGCAATTTTTTTAGTTTCCTATATGCTGTATGTATGCATTTAGAAACTTCAAACAATTCTTCATGAGTTAAATCACATACCTCTTCTTGATCTGATTGATCAAGATTATCAGCTATCAAGCATAAATTTGTGACTTCCTCTTCTGGTGCAGTTTCTGAGGAATCTGAAGCTGAGTCCACCCAAAATGCTCGTTGAAGTCTCTTTTTACCCCTTCTTTCCTTTGGTTTCTCCTCGGCCTTCTCCTTGCTAGGATTTCCCTTGATTAAGGTAATCAGTCTTTATATGACCTAGCTTCCTGCATTCATAACAAATAACATCGTTAGAAGTCTTTGCATTTTTA
Organism: Dendrobium chrysotoxum; assembly: GCA_019925795.1. Classification (NCBI taxonomy): domain Eukaryota; kingdom Viridiplantae; phylum Streptophyta; class Magnoliopsida; order Asparagales; family Orchidaceae; genus Dendrobium; species Dendrobium chrysotoxum. Next base: position 27,999,008 of record CM034302.1, on the reverse strand, counting down.
TCGAACTTACCCTTGTTCTATTGTTGGCGTTTTCTCTGCTTCCTCCTTAGGAAACTCCTAAACTACCTTGTCATCAAGGCAATGTCCTCTTCATCCTCAAGTGGTGACTGATCACTATCTGAATCATCCTCCTTCAAAGCTATGTTCTTCTCCTTTCGCTTGTCTCCTGCATCAATCTATCTTTGAGTCACAGATTGCTCGTAAGCAATTAGTGATCCAAGAAGATTGTCAATAGAATATACATTTAAATCTTTTTATTCAGTTATAACAGTTATCTTTGCATCATAAGAAGTAGGTAAACAACGAAGTATCTTATTTACTTTTTCAGCATTCGTTAATTCCCTAGCTAAGGCATACAATGAAGTAGCAATATGAGTAAAGCGTGTATACATGTCAAAGATTGATTCATTCAGTTTCATGTGAAATAGTTCATAGTCATGTAAAAGAATGTTCAACCTAGTTTGCTTCACTTCATTTGTACCTTCATAAGTAATGCAAAGCCTATCCCAAATTTCTTTTTCTGATTTACGAGTAGAAACAGACATGTGATAATCAAAGCACAAAAGAAGCAATTCAAACACTTTGCATTTAATTGAGCTAGCTCACGTTCTTCTACAGTCCATTCGGTAAAAGGCGTTTGAACTCTAATTCCTTCTACAATTCTAGTGGGTTTAGTATAACCTTCCTGTACTAACATCCACATGTGATAATCAAGAGATTGTAGAAATGTAGACATGCGAGTTTTCCAAAAATCAAATGGAATATTATCAAATAAAGGTGGTCTAGTGATCGAGTAACCTTCTAAACTGTTTCGGTTTCTAAAATTAGCCATGATCGAATTTCAAAAAGTAGTTTAAATAGTAATTTTTGAAATAGGCTCTGATACCACTTGAAAGTTCGAATAGGTTATTAGACCTATTGCTTACGTCCCTAGGCTAACCAAGAGGGGGGCGAATTGGCCCTTTTAAAAAATTTCTCTTGAAATTTTGGAAAACTTATATAAAAAAAAAACTTATGCAATTGTATAGTACGATTTACCTTTGTATAGTACGAATAGAGTGAATTTTTTTTAAAATCTTTTTCAATCTTTTCAATCTCAGAAATTCAACCACAGAAAAAAAAATGCATAAAAAATAACATTACAAAAAAATAAAAAGTAAGAACAAAAAACACCAGAATTTATAGTGGTTCGGTCAAACACGACCTACATCCACTCCCTAGAGACTCCTTCTCTAGGTATTGCACTAAACTCAAGTGACTCTCCTTTTGCCCCCACAGCAAGGCGAAGAAGCCTTTACAAACTCTCTTCCACCAACTTGGTGCGGCAGAGAACCATCGTCCTTTTTCACTCTCCAAGTGACGGCAGAGAATCGATCGTCCTTTTTCACCATCCTAGTGATGGCAGAGAACCAGTCATCCTTTCTCACCCTCCTGGTGACGGCAGAGAACTGGACCTTCTTCAAAGATCTTCTCTCAAGAGTCTTCAAGGAGATAGAGAAGTGACTTGAAGTATGAAATAATAAAATCCTCACTCTTGGATAACTTTGTGAATCCCCTCACAATTTTTTTACTCCGAGGATCTCACTCAACTCACACCCAAACACTCTCTCTTATCACTCTCCCTTCCTCTCTCAAGAAGAAATTCGCAGAAGCATCTTTCTACAAGTCAGTTTAAAGGTCCTTAAATACTAAGGACAAGAAAAACTGTGCAAAAACTAAATTTTTTAAGTTTCACGCATCCCGATCATCCCGTATGATCGATATTCATACTGTATGAATAGTTTAAATCATTGAACGATTCATCTCGTACGATCCCATACGAACCTAAAATAGAGTCGTTCATACCATAAAATTTTTATACGAATTATATTTTGTACTGTACGAATAGTTCAAAAATGAATGATTCGTCCCGTACGAACCGGTACGAACCAAAAATAGAGCCGTTCGTACCACAAAACCTTCTGTACGAACTATCTTTCGTATTGTACGTATAGTTCAAAAAATGAATGATTCATCCCGTACAAACCGATATGAACCAAAAACAGAGCCGTTCATACCACAAATCTTCTGTACCAACCATATGTCGTATTGCACGAACAGAACTTAGAAAAAATTTTCAAGCTAGATAGGTTCGTTGGGGATGACATATATACAGATCATCTCGTACGATTGTATATCATACTGTACGATCAGTTTTAAAGAAAAATAAGTTTTTTACTCCCCCATTGTGTGTGTGTGCATATTTATCTAACTTACAATCACACTCTCTCAGACTCAAGAAAATAAAAAATATAAACTTCTCTTACAATAAATATTAACACATGAACTTGAAGTCTTCAAAAATCTGGAGTGTGAATATCCTGAAAGAATATATTAGTGCACACAAAAAGAAACTTCAATATATGTTAGGAGAAGAATAAAATAAATAAAAAGTTTTTGTAATCATCAAAAATAATTTGTATCAAAATTTTCTTGAACGAACGGATTTACATAAATCATAACAACAATAACATTATTTTATCATAAAATTTGAGCTATCTCTCATGAAACATTCACCAATAATTGAACTAATGAAAGTAACTGAATAGTTATTTAAATAGTCACCAATAATTGAACTAATAAAACTAACTGAATAGTTTATAGTGAAGCTACTAATGCATTCTTGTATAACTATTTATAATTCAAATAGTAAGCATGAAAAAATGAGTTACAAACAAAAAAGACATTAGTTATATGCATCATATGTTTTCGAGGAGCATCTCCTGATAGTACCTCAGCTGCTCTTCTCTCTCTCTCTCTCTCTCTCTCTCTCTCTCTCTCTCTCTCTCTCTCTCTCTCTCTCTCTCTCTCTCTCTCTCTTAAAGTTAATACAATGATGCCTGTAATTGGTTTTGTGTGATGTTACAATATGATCTATAATATGAGTTGAATTTCCTACCAACCCTCACATATTAGAACTTTTTCTCTTATAATTTTAAAGTTATTCTATAATCAAATGAGAATATAAGACTTATATAAATTAATCCTCATTTTCTCCAACCTTGATATGGAATCTCATTACAACCTAACCTCATTGTACCCTTTATATTTGGATGCTACTCCACCAATTTGCCTATAATCTTATGGAACCTCATTTATATTTTATGTAAGCCAACTTAATAATGAGTTATATTGACTGGCCTCTCATGTACTCTCATTCAAACCAGTATAGCAATAAAGTCACCACCGTTATCGTTATTTTTTCATAAGACCGTTATATGCAATCACGGCATTAGCTCATTATACTCCTATGTCCACTGATGTATAACATCAAGTTATCTCATTAGCTATGTCATAAATGCTCTAAGTAAGCTCTAGTAGACATGAGAAGTAAAAGATACTTTTAGACTTCAATCAATAAACATCTTCATGTTATATTTTTAACTCTGCATTATCAATCAACTGGCCACTTTTCTCTATCTACTTGAACTTAATTTTATTTTTAAAAAAAAATTATATCTACTATGGCTACTTCTTTTTCATCTACATTTTGAAACACTTTTCTTAGAAATCACATAAGCTTGTGCTAGCAGTTATTCACATGATCCTTCTCTAAAGAAAAGATGCAATCTTTTAATCATCATCTCCCCTAATTACCCCTTGTATAAAATAATTCTCTTCTCATTATGGATGTTAAGGCCAAATGATCCTTTACCAATATGTTGGCTGTCATCAGTAGCAATTTAATAGGAAAAAAATTAAACTAATGCAAAAAAATTGTTAGAAGGATGCAAAATAGCTTTGATTTTATAGGAAAGGACAATGATGAAGCTATACATCACAAAAAATGTGATATTTTTATATCACTTAGCAGCAGCGGTTTTAAAAGGACTGTTATAGGTAGTTTTTTTCAACACTGTTAATCACTGCTAATAGTGGTGGTTAAAACTATTGCTAAATATGGTGGTTTAAACCACTGCTATATATGCCATAAAATATGCTTTAAATCATGCATGCCTCCCAGCATTTCTTCTTCACTCCTCAATCAAGCTTCTTTTGTTCTCCCTTCGATCGATTAACTGTCGTGCGCCCTCCACACCCTACCGCCGTAGGGTATACCAACAGCCTCCATCCACCACCACCTTCTCAAGCAACTCAAAATACACTTAATATTTTTTTTTTGTTATTATATTTTAATTAATTAATTATCAAAGGATGAGAGCATTCTATAATTATTCTTCATACTGGGCGATTGTTTTTCATAGTTTGGTTTGCGATGCTTTTTTGTTGATATTGCATTCATCTAGTTTAAATTTATTTAATATAAACTTTATTTTGTCATGTATATGCTTTTATATAGCAGGCATAAGGCTATGTGCTAGAATTAGTAATACATAGATGTTGTTTGATTAGTCACTGTTAGAATTAGCCACCTCCACATGTATCACAGTAAAGGGCTACAAAAATTCATTGGAAACATGGAAGTGACACCAAACCCTCATGTTCATACTCTGCCTGAAGGGCTCACTCCAGAAGATAAAAATGTTGAAGCTAACAAGAGAGGTTCAATTTGGTTATGGGACCAGAACAGTACTCAGGCAGAGTATGAATAAAAGGATTTGTTGTCCAATTTGGTCATGCTGGCGATCGGAGTGGCAGCTTACATTGAATAACGATTGGAGATTTTCGTTGACATTACCAACGGTTGGACCATGCCTAGCCCGTCATAAAAACACCAGAGAATTCTGGCAGTATTACTGGCGGTTTGCCCACTAGTAATTTCTGACAGATTAGTCGCCAGAAAAAAGCCAAAACTTTCTAGCGATTTATGAATTATTCTGTCTTCTTACAATGTCATCTGATATCAAAGTTTCTTGTAGTTAGAATGCCGGAAACCTGTAACAAATTAAAAAAAAAAAGTTTACATCCTCCATATTATCCATAAATTATTCCACATTTCATACTTGCAACAAATGTATAATATAATCAAATTTAGAATGTACTAACACACAATATTCACAATCAATTAATACTAAAAGAGTTGAAAATATAAAATTCAAAATATATAAACTTTAAAACATAATAAAACATAAAGTTCAACTGCATAAACAAACTTTAAAACATAAAGTTCAACTACAATAAAAAGTTCAATCCATTTGTTCTCAAACAAAAGCTTGTTCTTCAAACTCCAACAATAACTTCAACATTAAATTAAATCTAATCATAGTTCGTCTCCTCACTACCCTGTTACTTATGCATAGGCTCCTAATCCTTTAACTTCTGATTTTTAGCTCGATATGATCGCAGCTTCGCCTACATCTCAGCCTAAATCTATCTCATCTCCTTTATCTCTTTTGTCAGATGAGCAACTCTCTGGCTGACAGTTTCTTCAACTCCACTAGCATCATAAAATACAGAGGTGGATGTATTGCTCTCTATAGCATATCCCTATATTTTTAACTCAGGAAAATAAATTTTTTTGGAGTCATTATAAGTCTAAATCATAAATCATCTTCACCATAGCATTGATATTGTAGAATTTTAAGTACATAAATTTTTTCATAATTTTTAAGCACCGGAGAAAATCCTTAAAGAAATAAGCACATGTTGATACAAGTGAGAATTTCGAGATAGATAGGTGTCAATTTTACAAATTGATTTCACTAAAATTTTTAAATTAAATGTATTATTTTATGAATATTTTTTATAATTTTTAAAGTCCCAAATAGATTTATATAAAAAATTCATTAAATTAAATAATTATATTTATATTATATAAATATTTATTATAAATATCTTACTCACCATTAAATTCATTAAAATCCTTTTAAACTCTCTTCAATTTGCTTCACAGAGAAATGGAAATGAGAGGAGAAAGAAAATAGAAGCTCGAATTTGGTGATCGTAGAGTAATTTTTATCCGTCAATGTTGTTGGAAGATTTTTTCATCTCGCTATAAGGAGCCTTTATCCTAATTAGAATTTTAAGAATTTTTATGCTTTTGATATTTTTCTGATCAAATTTGTGTTCATGTTCTCAAAAAATGAGAATAATGTCGTATTTATAAAAAATTTATCACGTAATATTTTATATATTATAGAGATTGTGTTTATAAATATTTTGAGTATGTTCTAAAAATTTTTCATAGGGTGATTTTGAAAATACAGCAATTTTTGCTAACTCAAAATTTTATTTTGACGTCTAAAAATAGTTATTTAGTTCAACTACAGTTTTAGAATATTATTTTATGCAATATTTGATAATTTGATTAAATTCTAAAAATGTGAATTTTTGTTGTCTACCATTAGGACATTTTTGGCATTTTTTGAATTAAGCTCAGTTATAATTTATTTGCTGCAATGCATCAAAAATAAATATGGATATGTTATTGACATTACTTTTATAGTGCTATGATAATAATGTGTGTATAAAATATAATTAAAGATTTATTTATCTGTTGGTTGGAGACTGATTGACATGTACAGGATAGTGGACCGATTGGCTTTTCTTTAAATATTATAATTTAGTGTTATCCTCTACTGATTCACGTGATACACTAATTGAGAGTTATAAGGAGATAATTACTGTGCCAATGGGAAAATAGTGACGACTCTGTTTACTGAACCAACAGTTTACTGACATTAATACAATACTAAAAAATATCATGATAGCCAGAATTCTTACTTGTTTAGTGTGACTATTAAAATAAATATATTTGAGGTATTTTTTTATATTATTGTATGGATTTATTATTAATAATGTTACTAATTTATTGATTTAAAAAGTATTATATATTATTAAGCATATGATTAAGATATTAATTTAATACTAATTACTGATATATAATAATTAAATAGCATGTGTACACTCCTATATAATTTTACTACATTGATTTGATTTTGATAGTCTTTATTAATGATTTCATTTTATTACTCTATATAATATTTTTATTGATTGTAGTATTGATATGATGATTGCTTTAGTGATTTGATGCTCGTATTGATTTACTATGTTTTGTGCTATACAATTTTACTATTTATTCATTAATTCAATAATCATATGAATGATGTTGTTATGATTTTATTGTTAATATGCATATTGCTCATTTTTATGCTTTGAATTCAGTTGTAAGTTTTGGTGACATGCTAGGCTTTTAAGCATTTTATATATGGTTAAATAATTTTAAGTCATGGTAGAGGATCAGGAGTGTGAGGCTAGTCAAGATTCCTTTAGGTTTAGGTTCTTTTTATTTTAGCTATTCTTTTATACTCATGATAGAATAGATATGTGATGATTGTATAGATCCTGAATAATATATATGATTTTTGGGAAATGAATATAGATGCATATATTGATGTTTTGATCGATAATTTTATTTTTGCTTCTATTAATATTGATAAAAGAAATTAGATAGCTCTGGTTATTAATAAATGAATAATTCTTCAAATTAGATTCAGGGGCATCAAAATTAATATCAGAGCAGTTGTTAATAGAATGAATTCTTATCAGAGATGTAGGAATTAATTGAGAGTTTGATACAATTAATAGTTTAGGGTGCATTATTTTGCATACATAATTGATTACATGTGTGTATTATTCAGATTATACTAAACCATATAGGTAAAAAATTAAAATGGATCTGCCAAAATCAAATATACCCAATAAGCAATACAGTATAGCTCCAATGCTATCAGATAATATGATGCAGTTGGCTACTATTATAGCATAGATAATGGGGGATGCTCAAAGTAAGTCTGTTGGAAGCAAAGAAGAAGAGGCCGGGAGATAAGCATTTGTATATATTTCATAAGTTGAAGCCTCTATTATTTAAAGGAGCTGTAGGACCTCAGCCTGCAGAAGATTGGTTATTAAGGATAGAGAAAATTTTGAGAGCATGTAGTTTCTGAAGAGCCAAAAGGTATCATTAGAAGCGTTCATGTTTAAATGAGAGGTTGAGAGATGGTGGGTTGGACAGTATAGAGAGAAATTTCAAGGAAAGATAAATATTGAGATCACTTGGGATGAGTTCAATATAGTATTCAGAATGTGGTTTATACCTCCATCAACTGGATGACAGATACAGGAAGCTTTCATTAAGCTAGAGCAAGGACACAAGACAATGATGTAGTATGAGGTTGAATTTATTGCTCTTGCTAGGTATGCTCCTTACTTGATCCCTATTATTAAAGAAAAGTGCTATAGGTTTCTATAAGAGTTGAATAGGGAGTTGAGACATTCAATAGTACCTTTACGAATTTAGGAGTTTTTTCAATTGGTGGAGCATGCTAGATTGATAGAGATTGATTTGGCAGCACCAACATCTAGATATGAGGTGGGATCCAGATATGATGTCAGTAGGAGGAGTAGAGATGAGCCAAAAAGAGAGAGAGATAATGACAAGAAAAGAAGGTATAATGATTCAAGGGGATCTGCATTATTAGCACCTTCCAGCAGCTACGATGAGTATATTTATTATGGTCGACGACATACGAGTCAGAGCTACTTATTAATGGGGCGATGTTTTCACTGTAGACAGTAAGAACATAAGGTAGAAGACTATCCTTAGAGGGGATTTGGATGAAATTTTGATTTTGGTGTAGGACAGTCTAGACATGCTATAGGACAGAGGACTGCTGGGTTAAGAGCATACAATGAAATATCAATAAATAGGATAGATGATAGAGCTATCAGTGGTAGTCAAAGGAAGACTGTTGCACCACGACCGACTATACCTACTCTAGTAATGCCACGTGTGTATAACTTATAATATCTGGAAGATCAATAATAACCTAAAAGTTCTACAGATAAGAAATTTATTTGAATGATTGAATGACATAGCATATCATGTATAATTGAATGACATGGTATATAATGAATTATATGATTATATGATTTTTTATAAGTATTGATTTGATTTTGATTTAATTTGAGTTTTGATTGTATGGATTTAGTTTATATCAATTTTATGCCCGAATCCTTAAGGGAAATATTGGGAACGATATTTTTTTAAGGTAGGCATATTGTAATAACCCGTATTTTGACTCAAAAATAAATTTTTGTAGTCATTATAAGCCTAAATCACAAACCATCTTCATCATAGAATTAATATTATAGTATTTTTATTACACAATATTTTTGTAATTTTTGGGCATCGGTAAAAATTTTTAAGAAATTGGCACCTATTGGTACAAGTAAGGATTTCAGGACCGATAAATGTCCGTTTTATAAACTAATTTTACTAAAAGTTTTTAAATAAAATGTATTATTTTATGGATTTTTTTTTTATAATTTTTAAAGCCCCAAATGAATTTATATAAAATTTTTATTAAAAATTGATTAAATTAAATAATTATATTTATATTATATTAATATTTTCTTATAAATATCTTACTCTACCATTTAATTCATTAAAATCTTTTTAAACTCTCTTCGTTTTGCTTAACAGAGAAATGAAAATCAGATTTAGAAAGAGATGAGAGGGGTGAGAAAATAGATGCTCAAATTTGGTGATTGTAGAGCGATTTTCATCCATCGACGTTGTTGAGAGATTTTCTTGTCTCACTGTAAGGAACCTTTATCCTATTTCTTATTTCAAGGATTTTATATTTTTTATATTTTTTCTGATCAAATTTATATTTTTATTACCAAAAAATGAGAATAATTTAATATTGGTAAATCTTTTGACACGTAACTTTTTATATGTTATAGAGATTGTGATTACAAATATTTTGAGTATATTCTAAAAAAATTTTACCGGATATTTTAAAAATATATACAGTAATTTTTGCTTGCTAATAAATTTATTTTGACATCTAAAAATAGTGATTTAGTTCAACTAAAATTTTAGAATATTATTTTATATAATATTTGATAATTTGATTAAATTCTAAAAATATAAATTTTTGCTCAGTATGATTTTTATTGTCTACCGTTAGAACATTTTGATATTTTCTAAATTAAGCTCAATTATATTTTATTTTCTGTAATGCATTGAAAATGAAGTGGATATGTAAGTGAGATTATTGTTATAGTACTTTGATACTACTATGTGTGTAAAAGATAAGTAAAGATTGGTTGACTTATTATTTAGAAATTAATTGACCTGTACAAGATGGTAGACCGATGGACTTTTTTTTAAATACTTGGTGTTATCATCTACTGATTCACGTGATACATTGATTAAGAGTTATAACATATGATTAAGATATTGATTTAACAATGATAACTGATATAGAATAATTGGATAACATATGTATACTCCAATATAATTTTACTTCATTGATTTGATTTTGATAGTCTTTATTAATGATTTAATTTTATCGCTCAATATGATTTCTCTATTTATTATAATATTGATATGACGATTACTATTGTGATTTAACACTCGTATTGATTTACTATCTTTCATTTCATAAAATTTTCCTATTTCTGTATTTATTCAATGATCATATGAATTCTACAATTATGATTTGACTATTGACATGCATATTACTCATTTATCATATTTTGAATTCAGTTGTATTTGGTGACATGTTAACCTTTTAAGCTCATTATATGTGGTTAAATGATTTCAGGTTAAGACAAAGGATTAAGAGTATGAGGCTGGTTAGGATTCTTTCATGTTTAGATTCTTTTTATTTTAATTATTCATTTATACTCAATACAAGATAGATATATGATGATTGTATAGATCCAGAGTACTGTACATGATTTTATAAATATAGATGTATATTTTGATATTTTGATCAATAATTTTATTTTTGTTGCTATTGATATTGATAAAAGAAATTAGATAGCTCTGATTATTATTTATTAAAAGATAAATGAGTAATTCTTCCAAATTAGATTCTGGAGTATTACTGATAAGACTCGACTTGGATGCTAATTTCTTCGTTTGATACAAATCTATGGGGATTAAATTATCCGCTGGATTTATTTCCTTAAGAAGAGAAATAAAGTCATTGAAGCACTCTCGAGGAATATTATATTCAGTTTTGATACTGAGCATCCTAACACCAACTGATAATTTTGAATGAGCTATGCAACCATCCTAAATTAGTTTTTGAGCAGCATGTAGTAATTCAAAAAAAAATATTTTTGTGTTTGGTGGCTCTTTCATGTTTGCTCTTAAATTTGAACCTGCTGCATAAAAAATAAGTTCTTCGTAAGGTCTATTCATTTAATCTTCATCTATTATTCTAGAAGTTGTGGATGGACTAACATGAGTATCTCTATGTGGCTCATACTTGCCATGTAAGATCCAGAACCAATATCCTGGAACAAATCTCCTATGATATAAATCAACCTTAACATCATCGAGCTTAATAAAAGCTTGATTTTTGTGCTTTGAGCATGGACATCTAAACATTCCATCAGACTTAAACGAAGATAGTTGACATCCGACTTGAATAAAAGTCTCAACTCCCCAAATAAATTCATCTGTCAATCCTTTTCATCCCGGTAACAATCCTAAAATAAAAAAAATATATAAAAATTCAGTATTATAAAATTAGTTAATTTTTTCTTACTAATTCATAGAGCTTTGGTTTTAGCTATTGATAAAACCAGTTAATTTTCTTATGATTTCATTTTCATTGATAACTCCTTTATTAGCTATTATTTTTAATTTATTTTATTATTTGACTTGTGAAAAGATTCCAAGATTTCCTTGAGAAATAACTGTGGAATCTATAGAGAGGTGTCTATCAATCATGTGGATGCTGGTGCACCAAATTATTTAATTTTGCTACGACCATGTAGATTGGTAGGTGTGGAGAATTTACTATCACTTTTTCAATTTATGAATCCTCTCTATCCTCTTAGGTGTTATTCTGTGTTTGAGAGACTTTATAGGCTTGAAGTTTGGTAGGGACTTTAAATATTGTGATAATATATAAGTCAATTATTATAAATGTTTTTAGTTGAAATATATTTTCTAATTACTATTCTAATCAATAATTATAGTAATAGTTTATTAAATAAGTAACAAAAAGTTTGATTTTGTCAACTTGCTTACTTTTTAGCTTTACTTTTTTTAGATTATGACCAATACTTAGAGTAACAAAAAAAAATGATATTAACAATTGTGATTTAATCACAATTTATTGAGATAGTGTGAATAAATTTTATTTATGCTTAGATTGTAAGTTTTCAATGCACTTGATCATGCATAATCTTCTATGCAAGACACAAGTCCCATGGTTTTAAAAAAGAAAGCTAAATTGGAGTCATGTTAAGCTCAATTTGATTGAAACATAGTCCATATTAATTAGATTTGGCTCAATCTACTTCCAAATATTTTGTTGAAGTGTTGAACAAGGTGATTGCACACCTAAATTTATACTTCTTAAATTCTTCCTAACTCAAACTCATATAACATGCGGGTGAAATCAATCCATAAAATTAAGCATATGAATATACACAAACCTAGGCGACATGGTGATGAAGCTTTGTGAGAGTGTTTAGAATAGCGAGTATAATCCAAAGTATTTACTCTTGCAGCATGAGCTGATGAGATGTAGATTATTAACTGTAAAAGCCAAAAAAAAAAAAACAACACAGCCGTCCTAGCTAAGAAGATGGTATTATAAAGAGATATATATTAAGAGTTCGAGCATAAAATTAGTAAGCAATAACATATGAAAGTAAGGAAAGAGAGGAATCACTTGCGGCTTGGGAGATCAAGCTCAAGGCCGGTGTCGGCAAGGGCAGAAGGGCGGCAGGAGGCGACGACAGGGGTCTGGACTTATGGTCGTAGCCGTTGGAAAAAATTTACTGAAACTGGCGGTCAATCCACCTGAAAATATGTCGAACTTAAGTAAAACAGTCGGCTTTTCTGGCAGCTAGAAGACTGCCGAAATTTTTGGTGGCTAAACCGTCAGTATAAACGCCGGTGAATTCTGGCAGTCAATCCGCCGGCTTAACCGCTGGAATTTTCGGCTGCTGCATAACTGCAGGAAATACGCTAGTATTTCATGATTTTCACGTAGTGCTTTTTCTTTCTTGAACTACATTCACTCTTATACTTTCTTTTAATATGGCTTGCCTCATGTCCCAATAACATCTGCCTTCCGCATATTCTAAATGTAGTTGGTGAACAAGTGAACATCTTTTTTCTTTTGTTCCTGTTTCTTAGTATTTTCTTTCATGATAGTTTACTTTTTATTTCAGTAGAGTTGATGGCTGATCCTTCTTGTGAATGTAACACTTATGTTTTATGCCCGATTATTTGTTATTTATTATTAACTGCAGAAAACTAATCCAACAAAACATAGTGTTCGGGGACCTGGATTGACTCTAAATATTCTTTCTTTCCGCAGTGCATCAGTCTCTTCTATTCTCCATTTGGTCTTCTTCTTTAGCTCTGTTTATCTACCTAAAGTGTCAGTAAATTTTTACGTTTTTGCTATAAAGTGCGAAGTATATTCTTTTCTTTTTAGCTGATTTCTTAGGGAGAGAAGCAAAAATGCATATGTAAATTTCCTTCATAAAGTGCAAAGTATATTCTTTTCTACATTTGCTATTTGTTTTCTAAGTTTTGTCAGTATCAAATGTCGCCCTCATTAACTCTCTTATCACCAGTGGCGGTCTTCATCTTTTTCTTGCTCGTATAAATATGATCATCACTGGATATGGAGATTATTACGTGCGAAGACCGAACACAGAGAACCGTTTGATTTTGTCTCTGTGAATAGTAAAAACATAGTAGTGAACAATCAAAATGCAATGATGAATAATAACTGCACTTTTTCTGTTCATAAAGACATCCGAATAATTTTTTATTTCCAATCTCCGCACGTAATAATCTCTCCTAAATTTGACATTATTTCCATCAACATCTCACTCATCTCCACCATATCACATCCATGTTGATGTCATTTGAATCTTTACTTCTTGCCAGTTCCACCGACCAATGCCTTGTCCTTGCGAAAGATCAAACTTGTCAGAGCGTTTAGCAACTATTATTTTCTACTCTCTTTTGATGGTAAGTTCAAATATGGCCCCTTGTTGTTGATCTGTAAACAACTTGTTTAACATCGAAATCTTCATATTTACAGACATGTCATCTAAAAACCTTCTTCATCCTATAAAAATTACTGTCAACCCCAACAAATTCTGATAGAATAATATTAATAAAGAACGAGTCACAAGCATCAAACCATTCATTCAAACTACAGTTCCATAAATATTCCAGATCAACTTGACCGCAGAAAAAGAACTGATGGTTAGTCGCAAATGAATGAATTGTTCAGATTATACAAAACCTGCTTAAAAAATTGCAAATGCATCATTGAACCATCTATTATTACAAATTCCAAAGCATCCACCTGAAAATAATATATCAGCCAACAAGGTTGGCCACAATTAAAAAAATTTTGATAAAAATTGCAGCTGTTCTACAGTACATAGGAAAACTGAAGGATTTCCATCTCTTCAAAAGAGAAGCATAACTCTAATGGCACCCTAATTTATCCAAGCTGGTGCTTTTGCTATATGGAGAGTCTTCAGACAAATCAATTTATATACTCGGTTGATCCATTTGAGTTAGCCGTTGCTTTTCGGCAATGAAGCCAGAGACTTGAGAGCAGCTGATGATGGCTTCCTTAAAGTATGCATTAGGAGGATCATGAGAGTCATCAAACTCAATGCTCCAGCTTGGTGACCTGAGGCTAGAGAAACTGGAACGTAGGAAAGAAGTGTTGATATGCCCAACGTTACCTGTCATGCAATAGAAAGTAAGAGCAATTCCCGAAATATATCCTTATAATATTCATACATACAGATTATTCAAAAATAAATATATAAATTCACATCTTTTAAAACTCAAGGAAAGACATGTGACATCTAACTTTTTAGGGTTAATTACACATATTGACCTAAGTAGGAGAGAGTAGTACTGACAAATTAGGCTATGCAGCCATCTTAAATCTACTAACATTACTCGATCAAGAAAGAACATGTAAAAAATCAAGTCCGCTATGTCCAATTCAGGTTAGCAACGATTAGAAAAAATTGGATAACTCAAAATTCTAAGTTGACTTTTATGAGATTCTAAATATTGAGGTTCTATGTCGTTACATTCTCCCTACTAAATATAAATTTCATCTTCAGAACTCAAGCACTAGCAATTAATAAGGTGAGGATGCTTGTCTCTCATCTCCATGTCTAGTCCCATTTGGCTTCATCATTGATTTGTCAATGCCAAAGAATTTAAACCAAAAATAGCTTCTTGCTATGAAATTGTATTCGTCTTGTTGTGCTAGTATTCATTCAAGCGCAGCTTCAAATACCTCAAGTAGGGCTACACTTGCATCTTCTCAAGGTCATATTGAATAATATGAGTGGGGTTGGGTACATATTGTTTAAGAGAAGACATATGAAATGCATTATGTATATCAATTGGTCGAGGAGGTAGAATCAATTGATAGACAATAGGTCTCAGAGATGACATCTCAAATGATCCAATGCAAAGAGGACAAAGTAAAATGCTTCACTCCCTTCCCCAAGCCTTAAGGAATACTTGATCTCTCACTTCAAACTAGTTGTCCTTTTGCCTCTTGAAGTGATACTTCTTTCACTGGACATGTTAACGAGTTGTCTTAAATTGTTTTGATCTTGTCAGTAGTTTCGTTCATGATTAGGTGTACTAAAACTACTTGTTATCCAAGTTATGTCCAACATAAGGGCGAATTACATATCCATCTAAACAATACTTCAAATCAAACCACGTCAATGCTCGATTAATAGCCAATTTTGTATGTAAATTCAACCAAAGATCTCTCTCCCAATCTCCACCAAAAGGCACATTCTAGATAGGTCCTGTAGAATTTGTATTATTTGTTCAAATTGATGTCTTTGGACATGAAAGACAATATTGAATATAAGTTGAGTTCCCATAGCTTTTTGCAATTGTTTCCACAACCCAAAATAATTATCTCGATCAAAAACTATGAATTTAGGTACATCATGAAGTTAGATAATGGAGTCAGCATACAACTGAACTTATCAGAGACACTTATAGAATAACAAGAAAATATGCATTCTCATCAGCATCTCTACTACTACCAACTAGTATCTTGCTCTTGAGACGACTTGGGAATCAAACTACTAAATACATAAGACTATACTCCCACTTCCAAATTTGAATGGGTAAAAGATGGCAAAGATCCACCAAGCTGCAAGTAATTAGCATTCACCACTTGGCACATCATGCATCAGTTAACAAACTCAACTATATTTTCTTCAAATCTTACCACAATAAGACGTTTTTGAAATCTTGGTACATCTTAACAAACTGAACATCAAATAGGACATCTGGCACACTCTTAATATTTAACTTTTTCCTACTTCCAAAGAGGCCAGTCCATAAGAGACAAGTCCTTATTTGACAGGTAGGAAAAGTTCCTTGGGGTTCAATTAGAGAAAAACATAATCATTTATTTGAAAACTTAAACACTAACCATTCATTTTAAAAATTTATAAATTATTATTTTAAATAAAAGATCATTTGTTTATTGTAAACCACTGTATTGTCATTCATACAAGTTTTTTTTTTCTCTCTCATCAAGAATCCATCCTACCCATCCTACATATTTTATTCCCTATATCACCACAAATTACATAGAAGGACTTTATAATTTAGCTTTTCCTATATTATTATTTAGAAATTCGAATTCATCCTCGGAGATTCATAATGTATTAGGACAGGCATTTTTGTTTGAAGTGGGGTGCAAAGTAGAATTGGTGTAAGTGGTCTACATCTTCTCTTTGATCTCACAATTAAATTATTTTCTAATAGCTCGACAAGATTGAAAAGGGACTTGAATTTCTTTAAGAAGATAAATATGAGAGGGCATGCTAACAAAGACGTGCATCACCAACACCTTTGCTTTACTGCTAAGGAAAATATTATTTTTTAAACTAAGTAGTTGATTTGTTGGGGTTTAAGTTAGGCTTACACCAACTTTAAGCTCATAAACTAAGGTCTATTAGTACCCTTCCTAAGCTCAGGCACGGATTTAAGTTGGGGACCCTGGGGCCACGGGGTCCCCATTGACTAATTGCTCATTGCCTAATTAAGGCTAGATGGATTAGTACTATTTAAAAAAATATATATCTTTATTTTTATGATTGACAATTTCAAACTTTTATCCATTTTATGATTGAAGTGCTTAACCAGTTCACTTTTTATATTAGATGTTTTTTTTTTGTTGTTGTTGGTGGGTGGGGGGCGGGTGGGGGTGTTAAAGTATCTTGTTTAGATAATTTTTGTACTATTTCCGGATTAAGAATAAGCAATTTCTACTCTTTAGTAATATCTTAAAATTTGATTTCAATCAGTTTTTATGATAGAGTGTTTAACCACTTAAATGATTGCTTAACTAGTTATATTAAAAATGAAATATTTAATAATATTGATAATGAAATGATTGTACAATGATTTTAAAATATAAAGACTCGGAGGGAGTAACTATTAGGTAGTATGTAAGAAGAATATCAAGAGTTAATATTCTCAATTATAAGTTTTCTCTTTATCATATATTCTATCTTTTTATAGCAACGATTTTAAAAAAATTAAAACCGCCAATGCCAGTCTCAAGCCCGGATGAAAAATGTTGAGGGTATTTTTAAATTCAATAATTTGTTGCCCCCACATGAAAAACCATTCTTGCTTCACCCCTGCTAAGCTATCATTTTTTAAGCCTAAATATTCCCTTACATTTTAATTCTATGAAAAAATAGGATCAACGACTTAGGACTCGTAGCTTTTTCTTATTCCTTTCAAAAATCATGATCACAACACTCCAATGTGTGGTCGTTGCTTCCCACTAGTACCAATAATAGTCATTGCCTCTTGCTACTTGCAACCAAGGGTTGCCACCACTCTCCCTTCCGATCTTATCTTCATAATTACTCCTTGTTTCCTCCATCGGCCAAAATCGAGACTAAAAAGTTCTTGCGAGGGAACATCTTTTGCCACTAATTATAAACAAAAAACCATCACTCTCCATATTTTCTTCATCTCTCTCTTCCTGAAATGAGTTTATTTTCTTCATCTCTCTCTTCCTAAAATGAGTTAATGAAATAAGCTTAAGACAAAATGCAACCAAATAATTTTCTAAGCTTATGTTAGCTTATATCATCTTATTTTTTTACCCACCAATTAACTTAACTTAGCTCAAGTCCTTGGCCTACCAACTGGTCATTGAGCTTATCTTAAGCCCCATCCAAACAAGCCTTGAAAATAATATTTAAACAATAAAAATCATGATTTGTCTAGTTACATTTTACGTTTTTAAAAGCGAAACACATTTACATCATACAAATTTCAAAACTTCTAAGGATCAATTGGTTCAATTTCATTTGGATCATTGTTTAAAATTGCGCAATATGAGGCCTGCTTCAGCACAATCCCAGTAAAAAATGTCGCGAGACTTACACCTCAAACTTTTTTTATGAGGCTTGCGCCTCAACTTAGCTGAGGCCCGTCTTAAGGCGCACATCACCTTATCGTCGTGAGGCATACGCCTCACCCTATTTATATATTTTTTATTAAAACTTACTTAAAACCCTAAAATAAAGCCCCGAAGAAATCACGCCTTAAAGAATCCCCATGCTGCAACAATTTCCTCTCGACTTACTTGACCTCTGCCTGCCATTTTCCCCGTAGCCACCACCGTCGTAGCCGCTGTCGGGGATCACTTAAAAGTCGCTCACCACCACTGCCTCCTCTAAAAATTTTGGAGTATTAATATCATCATTTTGTTGATAAAAAATATTTATAAAAGAGGAAAATGATTGAAATGGATGAAGAAGAAGCAGGTTGGGAGACATTGGACTCCACAGCATGAGGCAGATGAGAGAACAATTTGTTGTGACGACGACTCAAATAAAGACCCCTCATTGACGATAAAACAGATAATTTCTAAGTTTTTTTCAACTATTTTAGCTTTCTTTATGAATTAAATATGGATGAGTAGGGAACTAAGAAAGAAGGAATTTAGAGTTTAACTTTATGTTATATGATACTTTTTATGAAATTCCTATATTTAATATTATTTTATTCTTGTAATATTTAGATTTCAATTCTATTTCATGCAATTTATTATTTGTCACTTTATGTCTTGTATAATTTTTTGTTTCATATGTATGTCAATTTGTAACTTCATAGCTCAATAGAAAGTTAATATGTCATCCTTTAACATATTATTTGAGTATTATATAAAAAATTCACTTTTAACCTTTATTTTCACTTTACACATTTTTTTTTAATTTTGAGGCTTACGCATCAAAAAGCCTTGAGGCTTAAGCCTCGTCTCACAAACAAAAAATGCCTCAATACCCAATTGCGCAATTTTAAACCTTGATTTGGATGGCACAATTACCAAGATAATGGTGTTACTCAGACTACCATGTTATCTACCATTATATTTGGATTAATGCACTTATTGTTTGAATGATGTGTTTTTTCATCAAATACTTCGATGTCTAAAGTCAATACTCAGTATATTTGGGTGATACTTATATGTCTTTTCAGGGGTCATAGTTACATGTCAATAAAATAAAACTAAAATGTCATTCTAAAAATCATTAACGATAAATGTTATCAGGTCAAGTTGACATTCTAAAAATCATTAACTAAAATGTCATTCTAAAAATCATTAACTATTAAATCATTACATAATACATGCAAGCAATCCATATATGTCATATACTAATAATAAAATTTTAAATAGCAAATGTAGATTAATGTAACAACCCCCGAGGAAACTTTGACTTGTCATGCCATACTTTCAAAATACATGAAATAGAAGCATGGAAGTTGTGATTGTTCAAGGCAAGGGGTATAGTAAATATCCAACAAAGAACAATTTCCAACTCAAAATGAGAAAAGTAAGGATATCTTCTTGATTAAAGGAAAAGCAAAAGCATTGAAAAATCGTCATTTAAATTGTTGGATAAAAATTAAAAAGCGTTCACTTAAACTACCATGACAATAAAACTGGTACACATAATATATAAGAATCTTATATAGATTTCTTCAATTATTATTAAACATGTGTTAGATAAAAATTAAAAGGCTTTCACTTGACTTCCCTGGAAAAACATTATTTAGAGATTGCATAAGAATCTTCTAATAATTGCTAAAGGATTAGGCCTCCACAGTTACAGAAAAAAGCGTTTAGTAAGGCCATTGCAATACCCAAGTCTTGATTTTTCATGCATTCAATACAGTTATTGGAATAAACCCACCTCTCAATAAAATGGACAAATTCCATGGATTTGTAAGTTACCTGTAAAGCCACCATCCCCACCGTACTTCCAATTAGAGATCGTATTGCTGGATGCAAGTCTATTTTTCTTGTAGCCCACCAAAAAGTTACTATTGAAACCAACGTTGTCGTTGCTAGGATACGATGGTCAAGCTGTAAAAACCAAGAATGTTAGTAGCTACTTTCACCACACCTCTTGAAAAAATGAACCAATAAAGTACTAGCACAAAATTCTCATATGTTTACAGCAAAGTAATGGAATCAACCTAAAGTCCCTTCCTATTTCCACTGGTGGGTAATCAAAACAAAATTTTAAATCTCATATTTTATAGTTTTCAGAACGTGCGAATAAAGGAAAAGTAATAATAGGGAAGGAAATAGATCATACGATATTTGCAGCTAAAGTGATGCAACAAGACATACAAATCATGACGTCCTTGAAGGGATAAATAGAACGGAAATCATAGCACAAAAATAGAATTCACTAATAATTGAGAAGCAATATATATATGTATATCATTGAAATTATACCTGAACAGTGGATGTATTCTCAAAAAAGTTCCTTAAGAACGGCTTCATGCTAAAAATATCATCAGGAATCCACACGTCACCCATCTTAGGGAAAGTATTGTACGCATGGCCCTGTTAACATACACCGAAATAAGCACAGTCAATGAATAATGCTTCCAGTCACAATGAGGAAAAAATAGAGTTCCACTTATACCGCATCATTTCCAGCAACAAAAGCTCCAGACACGGCTGTAATCCCCACAAGGATGCTGATTGGAAGGGCAAATTTTCGTATTTTGGCAGCGCCATTTACCCAACTTAACGATTCGGTTGGAGGTTCAGGCATGACAACTGAAAGAGCGGTCCACAAAAGACCACTGTATATAACAAACGCAGATGTAAGATGAGTTGCTAGGCGGTAAGGGCTAACTCTTGGTTGAACATATTCAGAAGCTGGCTCCTAATAAAAAGGAGAACAATGTTAGGAGATCTATCAGCTGCTTAGCAGGAGCTTTTACCTAAAAAAACAAGAAGTTATTTTTATACCTCCAGACCACTCTTCACCATCCACCAGCCAATCAATCCCTGGCCAGCACCAAGTGCAAATAGGGCTGACAATCTAATTCCAAGTTGTCGAGTGATGTACCCTTTCATAAGGAAATAGGCAAAAGGGACTGCGAATACAACACCCAGTGCTCTTCCCCACATTCGATGAGCATATTCCATCCAATAAATGAATTTGAAGTCTTGAAGACTCATTCCTTTATTCACCCTAAATCATGCAAGATTTTAATGGTATAAATGAATTATTACCACATTAGCTGAAATAGGCAGCTTTCAGAATGACAAGAAAAACGGGAAGCACTAATGGATGATTCATATATTGGAAGAACCAACAATAACTCTCAAAGATTAAACTGGTTATGCAAAAAGGAGATAGCATGAGCCAATACCATACACAAATCCTCACTTTAAAGTTCTTAACCTCATTTCCATTTTATATTTGATTAAATGAAAGGAAGTTCCAACTGTTCCGCCATTTCAAGTCAATAATGTAAAAATGTGAACAACTCTTTGGTTTAAAACCGGTGGGTTGTACTTTGCAAAGCCCATAAATTAGCGTAAGATATAAACATGATTATTCATCTGATTAAACAGGATAAATGAAGTTATAAGATAGATTCACTAAATCTAAATAATTGAACAAAAATGCTTAATAACTGCCAATAAAGTGAGACCTGCGTTTTCACATGGAAAAAAAATACATTAAAACCGATATGAATTTCAACTTTCACGTGTACAATGTATAGGGTATGCCACAAAAAGATTAGGATTCTAAATTAATTAATCATTGGCACATTAACATGAATGGACATTTATTGTATTCAGAAATCTTCTAAGGCAGATCAAAAAAATTATAAAGAAAATACTAATGTCCTGCATCTAACAAGAATGGCATAGCATGAAACATTGTCTTACCTTTTGTATTCAGGGGATTCTTGATACTTTCTAAACTCTAACAACCATTCTTCCTCTGAAAAGGGAGGAAGAGTACCAGTAAATTTCCAATCGGTCATGGATAGACCAGATCGAGTGAGACGGGTAACACCACCAAGTATCACAAGACTAAAAACCCAAGATGCACAACCAAACAGCCACACTCCAACTTTTTTCTGAGCATGAGGTCCATTAGTAACAAGCAGTTTCAATCCTGAACATGTCGCCTCTGACTTAATTGAACTCGTGACAATTGTAGAGGTAGTCATTTTTCTTGAAGATGGATACAACCAGCTCTGAAATGAAGTGGTTCTAAATATTATTACTAAAATTGTTTCAGACAAGAAAATACAATAATAAATCACAAGTCATGTTTGTTCAAGACGGTTCACATTTGTGTTTATCAGAAGAACTTTTTGATCCCGAGGAGAATACTATTATACACCCCAAATAAATTCAAATTGAAAATGGGGCCACATCAGCTGCATATGTTATACCTGAAGTTAGCAAATTCAAGTATAGTAGTTAATGTTACAAAAAAATGTGTTAAACTAATGGTCATACTTGATCCTCATATTTAGGTCAAGGAACATACATTGGAGTAAAATACCTTACATCTGAGTAAACAACATTATATTTGATAAACCATATGTTTGTGTCAAAAACTTTATATTTGGCAAAAAAAATTAGAGAACTTTACATATGTAGCATGGAATTCCTATATTATGGTATAATGTAAATACATATAATGATTTAGGTGTTAATTATGTAAATACACAAGAATTTAGTGGTATCTATATATAATTCTTCATCTTTGTATCAAGATCAAATACCTTATATTTGACTAAGCCACCTTATAACTGCATCAACAATCTTACATCTAACTAAAAGAGTTGGGAAGAAATCCTTGCACAGGTTTTTATAGTATTAATTAATGATAGTTGATGTGAGTGAGTGTGCACCAATTTGGTGAGTGTAGCATTACTTTTCCAAGCAAACAATACTGTCATTCAACTATCTTTTAACCATCTAGTAATCAATACTAAAAGATCAAAAGCACACGCTATGTTAGAGTTTCCTTGGCAGCCTTTCTCCCCTCAATTTCTTCAGATTCGCTGAGATCCCCCTCCCTTAACTCTGATTCTTTTTTTTATTTTTTTTTTTTTTTTTTTGAAGGGGGGGCTAGGCCGGAGGGTCTCTACCACTACTATATGGAGAGGACAGTTTTCCCACTCTTCCTTTGTCTTCTTCGTCACTTCTCGAGACACAAACCCCTTCTTCTCAAGACATAAATTATTGTTCCTCCTCTCTTAATCATTTTCAGCAACCACCTTCCAAAAACTGGAAATGTTTGATATAATCTCACATCCCTAACTCAAAAATTTTTTTCTCTTGAGTTATATCCCTTGCACTGAGGATAAAGTTTCTTTTTCTAAGGCTAAGATTCAAGAAGGTAAAGAAATGTGGAGTTTGGCTCTTATTGGGTATGCCATCAAAAGATATATGTTCTATAGTAACCTTCTACAAGCAATAAGCAATATCTGAAAATGAAAAGGTACATTTGAGCTTCCACTTTTACAGATGATTTATTTTTGTTCAAAATTTAACTATGTTGAGAATTTGGAAATAGTCTACAGAATGGGGGACCATGGTTCTTGATCAGTTGCCCATTTATTTTTAAAAAAGATCTCTGGATTTCAAACATGTTAAGAAAAATTTCCAAGAAGATCCTATCAAGCTTAGGTTGCCCAATCTCCCTCTCTATTGTTGGTCAGAAACTCAGAATCGGGCATCTTAAAAGTTACTAGCAAAGTTAGGATTCCACTTGCTATTGATTCTCTAACTTCCAAAGCAAAGTTATCCTTTGATAGAGTCAATGTTCAAATCAATACTCCTCGATTCTCTAAGATGAGATTATCATTTCCCTAAATGTAAAGACCATATTCAACATATTTTATATGAATGGAAATCTACCGCATGTATCAAATGCAACACTTTTGCTCATGAAGATCATAACTGTCCTAAGACTCATCCACACCTTAACAATGATATTCCTTAAGTTGTTTAGAATCGAGGTAGAAGCAGGAGCCTTTCCAAGGGTGACTTTGCTAGAGGTAATATCAGGAATAAGGCTGTCTCCTTCAGCCCCAACCTTGCCACAGCCTCTCCTATCCTTACACCAGATCTTAACCTTCCCCAAGCTGCCTCGAATGATAGAAAAGACTCTTCATCAACTAATGTTCTACCTAGATTCACTTCTGAGGCTGATTCCCAGCAGCAAGTGGTTTCCAATACCAATCATTTACCATTATCTCTTCCTGCTATGCCCATCTCAGTAAATGAGAGAATTAATGTGGGTACTAATCAATTAGTGAGTGATCCCTCAAGACTCACAAGTAATAATTTTTTGGTGTTGGATAATCTTCCTTCCTCCCACTGTGTTGACAATGATAAAATCCTATCCTTCAACCTTCAAAGGCCAGAAAGATAAGCAGAAGACTGGTCCAACTCCCTCCAATTAATCATTGTTGATATTTTTTTTTTCTTTCCATCATATCGTCAAATGTAAGACGACTAAATGGAGACTTTAGAGTCTCTGTCTAAAAAGAAATTGGCTATGAACTATATGGTTACATTTTTTTCTTTTGAATACTAAAATCTCTAAGTCTTCTATATTAGATCATGTCATATCCAAAGGATATAAGATTTTCAATAATAAAGCTAGTTATAAAAATTTTTATGGTCAGACCTCGGTCAAATGGGATGCTTCTAAGGTTACTTTCACAAGGCTAATATATCATCCACAATACAGCCATGGATGCCTGGAATATTCCAATATTAAATATTCTATTAATTTTGTTTATGCTGCAAATGGAACCTCTGATAAAAAGTTTTTATGGAACTTTATTGCTAATATATTTGCTTCTATTAAAGAACCGTGGTAGATTCTAGGTAATTCTAACTGTATCGAATCTATCAAGGAAAATGCTGATGGTATAATTCCTATCCCCTGTAATTGGTTAACTTCAATAATTATATTTTTTTTAATATTGATCTTATTGAGTTGGCTAAAATGGGTCTTACCTTCAGTTGTTATAATAATCAAAACAAGTACCCTATTAGTTGCCTTTGGATAGTACCCTTTGCAACAGCTCGTAGTAATAAAATTTCTATTCTACTTTCTACAGGTGGCTTCCACTGCATTTTTATTATCACTCTCCTATTCATATATCAGTGAAAAATTCTTTAGCATTTCACAGTAGATTTTTGTATAAGAAGTACTGAAGCCATTGCCCCAATTTAATGGACACTGTCGCTTCTTCCTGGGATATTCCAATTCATAAGGACCCACTTTTTGCATCCTATAATAAACTTCAAAATGTGAAGAATGCTCTCAAGAGCTGTCAATGGAACCACTTCAATCATATCTCCAAGAGGATTCTTGTTATAAAAAATGAACAACATAGAATTTTCACCCATTTTGAGGATAAGCCTATTTATTCCTCTCCTCTTGGCAATTAAAAATTAGAATCTTTTGTTTGAGGCTTTTAAATGTGAGATTAGATGGTGAAAAACGTGTCAAATATTCTTGGCTTTTTGAAGATGAAGATGATATCAAATTTCTCTATCAAAGGATCAAGAATTGTTAAAACAAATCTCATTAAGGAAATAAATTATCCATTGGGTATGCTCACTATTTATAAGGACATTCTTCATGAAGAAATCCAACTCTATTCCTATATTCTTAATTACAGTTTTTCTTTCTTTACAAATTCTATTGAGGAAGTTGCTGCTAGGCATCATTTAAATTAGGTTGATAGGTTTAGCTATGCATTTCTCTAATGAGGAAATTATTGTTGCTCCTTTTTCAATTGGGAAAAAAAAAACTCATGTGCCAGATGATTTCACCTCTAACTTCATTATGGACGCCATGGATATTGTTAGGTGCCCTTTTTAGGAATCTATTCATTATTTGTTTACTTCTTCTAAGCTTCCCAATCAAATTAAACATTCTATTATTACCTTAATATCCAAGAGCACTCATATTCGCACTTTTAATGATTTCAAGCCCACATCTTTATGTAATGCAGTCCACAAAGTCATTGCCAAACCCTTGGTTGGTAGGTTGAAAACTATTCTTCCCAAATATAAAGGATATTGCTGATGATGTTGCTGTTGCTCTTGCCCATGAACTCCTGAATTCCGTTAATGAAGCCAACAGTCCAACGTATTTTATGCTATGGATTTGAACAAAGCTTTTGATTGCGTGAATTGAAACACTCATTATAGGAGATTACTGAATTTGGGTTTCCTTGCTATTTTTATGACTTGGATCATGGCCTGTACTTATGATGTTACTTTCCATGTCATCATAAATGGGAAATTTAGAGGATATTTTAATTCAACTTTAGTACTTGGATAAAACTATATTTTATCCCATTTTCTCTTCACATGTGTTATGGACATTTTTTTCTAATATGATGGTCAATAGTCATATCAATAAAGCCTTTCATCGCATAGAGAATAAGGGCTGCACAGTCTCTCAACTCATCTAAGTGAATGATTTGCTTATTTTGGGGAGAGCTAATTTATTATCCATCAACACTATCATTTTCATTCTCCATAAATTTCATCAACTAACTAGTCTATTAATTATTTCAAATCTATGATTTATTTCTCTGAAGATGTTTATATTTCTTCTGCTAAATTGTTAAGTGATAGCCTTGATATTGTTTGTAAGGTTATTCCATGGGTTTATTAGGGAATCACTATTTCATCTTCTGGAATAGGAGAGCTAGATTGATTGACAATCATCAGCAAACTTCAAGATTGGTGGGCAGGTCGGAAACAAACTACTTGGTTTATTGGTTCAAGTTAGTAGTTCTTCCTAGTGCATTCTTAGGAAAACTACTAGCTTGGTCTCTAGATTTCTCCACATAACTGCGTGGAGAAGAAGCTTGGCCCTATTTTTGGGTAGGGAAAATGTCCAATTTACCCAAAAATAAAGTACGGGCTTTCTTTCTCGTGCCTTTAAGTTTGATGCATAAATCTGAGATGATTTGGAGCTTTATAACTAAAGCTCCATCCTCAATTCTTCATGTTTTAATGCATACTTATCTCCTTTTAATCTCCCTAATGTCCTTCTTGTGGAAATGTTTACATAGTATTGCTCTTATTATAAGAAGGTGGCTTACTCTTAAAGTCTGCAATGGCAATTCCTAATCATTCATCTATTATCCTTAGCCTAATGGTCTTTTTTTGCTTGAGAGGTTTGGGATTCAGGTCCTTAGCTTGTTTAATACTCCTAAGCATACAACTTTAAGGGATTTCATTTTTAATTCCTACTAGACCTTGCCTATTAGTGTTATTCAATTGAGAGAATGTAAGGATCTTATTCAAAGCACCAACACTGTTTCATATGGCCCTAATTGTTACTAGTATGGCTCTAACTCTTTCTCTTACAATGAAGCTTATAATCTTTTAAATCATGATATTGCTAAAGTGGATTGGCATAAAAATATTTGGTTTAAAGGTTCTCTATTAAATTTGCTCCATTTGCTTGGAAAGTTCAAGTTGGTGAGCTTATGGATGCTTTAGCTACTTCTGGTATCCCCATAAGAAGTTTAAGCGTGCTTTGCAAACAACATCAGGAATCACACTCTCATCTTTCTTTTGAATGCCCATTCTCCATAAACTTACTTAGAAGTTGCATTCCTAATAAAAATTTATTTCATTTAGATTGTACTTTTGCCCAGTTTCTTATGTATGCTCACATTATTAACGGTAATGTCATTAAAAGATTCTTCTTCCTTTTGGTCCATGTTACTGCCCATTATATTTGGTTAGAGTGCAATGATTGCATTTTGGGGGAAATGGTGATTCTAATATGGTCATCTTGAAAGAAAAAATTTATTTCACAATTTGTTTAAAGAGTAGGAGATGAAAATTCAAAAATTCTTTGTTGGATATTCTTTCCTATCTTTTACATCACTCACCAAACCATTGGGTGCCTGTCCACAATTTAGTGATGGTTTTGTAGTTTTTATTCATTATATAGACTCTCATTATGGCTGGATGCTACACCCATTATGCTTGTTTTAGCCATTTGTGGGGCTACGGTGCCATCCATCTGTTATTGTGGGGCCTTGTTTGGGGCTGCTGAGCTATTCATCTAAGACCCCTCTTTGCTACTTCGGCTGGTCATTACTTTAATTTCTGGGATACTCTTTTTGTTGCTCTGTTATGTAGACCGAACTTCGACAGCTTGAAATTCTCTCTTATGGAGGCCGCTACTTCCTGATTTATTGGTTGGAATTCTAATTGGATTCACATTTGGTTTCCTTTCAGATTTATTATATGAGAGCTGGTTTTCTTTGGTTGTTACTTGGTCTAAATGCTTTTGATTTATATAGGCTAGCTTCGGAATTGGTCCTTTTTTTCCCCACAATTACAATTTTTGGCTTTATTTTGTGATAGTCATTTGTGACTCTTTCTTTTATAAATGAACATGGCTGGGAACAGCCAACATTACTCAGCAAAATTTATAAAAATAAAGCATTTAGCTAATATCTATAAAAACACAAATCTTGAGTGACGCAAACCAATACATTAGAAAAAAAAAAAACATTTTAGTTTATCCTCAAAACCCCAAACTCCCTAGACATCAAGCAGAAAAAATGAAAAACAAATAAATATGGAAAAATCAAAATTACTTAATGATGAGGCACCTTACAAGGATCGCTAACAGGGAGCAGTTCATGTTGTCCATAAAAGCCTAAGGTTAAGCTAATTCATAGAAAAGAAAAACTCTTTGAAATAAAACAGCTTCAAATTAATGTTTGGACAAGAGCAAACATACTTCAATGTCTATAAATCCCAATCCCATGCAAAATTTATAAATTAAACGGGCATATCGTGTGCCAAATAGCACAATAACAAAACCTGCTTCAGGGTTCCGAACCCGTAAACAGAGCAATATCTTGAGAGCGAACATTCCCCGGGGGACGTCGACGATGACACTCTCAAAGGTGAAACAAACCCTGATTCAAGCGAAGATCTAGAATAACCTCTGAACTGCGATGCTAGGTTTGTTTGGGTCTTTCCCCTGCGTAGGATTGCTCCCAGTCTGCTTACCAACATCGCGCCGATGCTACACCCCGATAACTTCACTAATTCGATTGATGACGGCGTGTTATAGCAGGAAGTTTTACGTGGACAACGGAAGCGCACGAGAACTAGAGGACGTTGGAGCAAGCATGAGTTTGGGCAGTAAGGGTTTATTGTCAAGGGTTTATTCTCCTTGCGTTGAAGTTAGGGTGTCAAATATGAATTTTTTAGTTGTGTGTAGTCCGGATGATCGTCTCCGGATATCAATAAAAATATGGCGAGTCATTTCAAAAATATACCAAGTTCAATATCTAAATGTAATCGGACGAAAAAATCGTCCGATATCCATACAGAATAATAGCTCCAAAATATGACCCGATTGAAAGTCTGATCTGAAAAATTTCGGATTTCGATCAACCTGTTTGCTACCGGTTGGATTCCAATTTGAGTTTTTAGCCCATTTATAAAATTGGGTCGGATTCGGATTGACACGGATATCTGAAATCAACCTGCATTTACCCGAGAACATGGCTGCCACGTATCTCGTGTGTGACCTCATCTGGTCGCATCAGGCTGTTCGTGCTCGCGTGTCACATGACCACGTCTAGTCTAGTTGCAGCCATCTCTGCCATCGTGCAGCATCTTGTGAGACCCAGGTCGATAGGTCCTAGATCACAACTCCGCCAGTCGACCAAACGGCCCAGACCTGAACGTCCGTATTCCGCATGACTGGTAAATGTCGACCCTACACCTATAGGCTACAATGGCACTGCCTCAGCCCATGCTGGCCTCGCCTGCCATCGTGCCGCATCTCGACTTCGTCGGCCTATAGTGCCTATAGGTTGTAGCTCAAAGCCTCGAGCCCTAACCCGCCTGTTCACATCCGAGTTCACGGGTCGGGTCGGGTTCGGGTTGGAAATCTTGTCCCATTTGCAAAATTGGGTCGGGTTCGGGTTGACCCGTTTAGACCCGAGTCAACTCGGGTTCGACCCTAACCCAACCCACCGACCCATTTTGATACCCCTAGTTGAAGTAATATGCAAGGTAAAGAATTAATTTTTAATGATTTATATAACAAATTAGATATAAAAATGATAAAAAATATTTGTATAAATTAGTCAAGTAAAGAGATAGGAGAAATAAGAATTTAGTTTAAGTGAAGTATATTAAGATGAATATCAAAAAGTATTTTTATTAGAAGATGATATTCAATAAAGGTAGATGAAATTTTTTGATAAGTTTTTCAATAAAAATTGTGAGAATACGATTAATTTTATGACATTAACACCCTAAATTATAATAGAGATTTTTATTTTTATCGGCGTACTAATAAAACTGAAAGAGAGGCTTTAAAGAAAATAAAGTGTGGAAAAATTGTTGGACCTGATAATATTCCAATAAAGGTGTCAAAATGTTTAGGAGATAAAGGAATTTCTTAGCTTACAAAAACTTTTCAATATTATTTTGAAGACTAAAAAGATGACAGATGAGTGGAGAAAGAGTGTGTTGATCCCTATTTCTAAGAATAAAGATGATGCACAAGAGTGTGCGAATTGTAGAAGAATTTAAGTTAATGTGTCATGCTTTAAAACTATGGGAGAGAGTTATTGAGCATAGGTTTCGTCGTGATATTAATGTTTCTCAAAATTAATTTTTATTCATGTTAGGTAAGTCTACTATGAAAGCTATACATTTATTGAGAAGTTTGATAGAGAAGTATAGAGAGAATAAAGAGAGTTTATATATATATATGTATATTGATTTAAAGAAAGCTTATGATAAAGTTCCAAGAGAAGTGTTATGGAGAGTTCTAGAAAGAAAAGGGGTTAATAATGCTTATATTAAAGTCATTAAGGATATGTATGCATGTGTTGTTACATGTGTTACACAAGGCTTGACCAAGTATTTTTCGAATTCAATTGGATTACATCAAGGATCATCCATAAGTCCATATCGTTTTACTTTACTCATGGATGTTCTTACAAGACATTTGCAAGAGGATGTACCCTAATATATATTTTTTGCTGATGATATTCTTCTTGTTGATAATACTAGATAGGGAGTAGAAGGTAAACTTGAATTATGGAGGTTAACCGTAGAGTCCAATGATTTTTGTTTGAGTAGATCTAAAACCAAATACATGGAGTGTTAGACATAATGGAGAGATTATGACTTCGGGCGCTAAAATCATTAAGAAGAGCACATGTTTTAGATATATCGGGTCTATTGTTCAAAGTGATGGCGAAATAGATGAGGATATTATTAATAGAATTCAAGTTGGAGGTTAAAGTGGAGGAATGCATCGGACTTGTTGTGTAATAGAAAAGTACCCCTCAAACTTAAGAGAAAATTCTATAAGATGGTGGTATTAAGATGGTGGTAACACATGCAATGTTTTATGGTGCATAATGTTGGCCATTAAAAGAGAAGCATAAAACTAAGTTAAGTGTTGTAGATTTGAGGATGCTTAGGTTGATGAGTGGTTTTACTCATAGAGATATAATACTAAACAGATATAATACTAAACAAGTATATAGGTGAAAAGCTTGGAGTAGCTCCAATGGTAGATAAGATTAGAGAGAGTCGTCTTAGATGGTTTGGTTACATAAAATATCAGCCTTCCAATGACCCAATTAGAAGAGTAGATGTATTAGAATTAGCTTATGTTAAAAATGAAAGAGGTAGACCTAAAAAGACTTGGTTAGAAAATATTAGAAATGTTATTTCTTTATTAGATTTAAATAAAAATTTGACTATTAACAGATACAATGGAGAAAAAAGATTCTTGTAGCCAACCCCATGTAGTGGATAAAGGCTTGATGTTGTGATTGTACTATGTCCATTACAAATAGGATTTGCAGCCAGCAACCCTCATTAATAAATTCATATATTTTAACAAAATTATAAAAAAATTAAAATTAGAAAGGGAAATTTGACAACATGCATAATTGGCCAAATGTTCAAATTATATTTGTACAAAGATTCAAATCCATTCGAATTCGAATTAATTCAAAAAACTTTGAAGGACTTCAACTTCAATAAACAATTTTGAATATAGGAGTTCATTTTTCATTAGAGATAATGTTTCCAAAATAAAATTTTCAGATATATTTGCCAAAGAAAAAAAATTTGAATTTTTGCTCAAACCTAATTTGAACAGATTTGAATCTTTATTCAAACCAAATTTGAATAGATATTTGAATCATATTTTGAAGTTGTAGTTCATCGTGATGTCAAGGTTCATTCAAACCTTCAACATTTACTCATCCTAAGTAAAGTAAGCCCTTATATTTCGCCCTTAAGACTCCATCACTCCTGCACGAATTACTCTACTCCTTCACATGCTATCGGACCTGTCTATACTTTCCCACAATGAGCTCCCTCATGAATTCCTTCTACTTTGCATATGTCAACTGCTAGTCACTGATCATGTCGATATATAGCCCTAGCAAGCTCCTCTTCTCCTTCATATATTATTGATATATTTGCTGCATGGCCTAGTGAGCTCTCGTCACAAAAACTCCCTCCTTTTCATGTTCTTGATCTCATCGATGCCTGGCCCCAACCATCTCCCCTTATCCTCACATATTAGTCCTATATATGCCTCCAATGATTCAAAATAATATTTGAACATTGATCCAAACCAAGTTAAAACAAAATTTTGAAATAAGGTTCAAACTACTTCAAATGACTTGGGGAGACTGAGTCTAATGAGATGAATATAAGAAGTTCTCTCTTATTGAGGATAAATTCATTTAAAATAATCTTTAGAGTATATTTCTTTAAAAAAATAAAAATATAGATATTTTAGCTAACTACTTATATTATGAGGCATGTATAGCAAAATTTCCCATTAAAGTATTTGTTGCGGGCTAAAATATACGCGGCGATAGAGTAAGAATTCTACATCTTAGTGTTGCACGGATATCCAACTCACACATAGAGAACACAAGATTTAATGTGGAAATCCCTAAAAAGGGAAAAACCATGGGGCCAGGCCTAGTTGAAATGATTCCACTAGAACTTAAGTAGATTATAGTGGGCTGACTCACCTCCAAGGGTGATTAGATTACAAGTATCAACTATATGGTTGAAGTCATGGGTATATGAAAGTCCGACGTCACTCTGGCAGAACTTCGGGGTCACCCGGTGATCTGACAGAATTTTGGGCCTCAGGTGGTGGTCTGGTAGAACTTCGGGCCATAGGTGGTTGTCTGACAAAACTCCAGGTTGCAGGTGGTGATCTGATAGAAGTCCTGGCCTCAGGTGGTAGTCTGGTGGAGCTGAGGACGTCAGGTGGTGGTCTGAAGGAGCTCAAGGCATTAAGCGGTGGTCCGGCGGAGCTGAGGACGTCAGGTGATGGTCTGACGGAGCTTAGGGCATCAAGCGTTAGTCCGGCGGAGCTTAGGACGTTAGGTGGTGGTCCGACGAAGCTCGGGGTGTCGAGCAGTGGTCCGGTAGAGCTGAGGACATCAAGTGGTGGTCCGACGGAGCTCAAGGCATCAAGCGGTGGTCCGGCGAAGCTTAAGAGGTCAGGTGGTGGTCCGACTGAACTCTGGCGTCAGGCGGTGGTCTAGCGAATCTCCGGCGGTGGTCGAGGATGAGCAATGAGGCAAGAGCGATCTCCGATCTCTCTCTTTTCACCTTAGGATTAGGGGCCCCTTTTTAAGAGGAGAGGGAGCTCTATTTATAGATTTATGAGAGTGGCATGACCCGTAAATAAGAGGAAGATCAAGGAAAAATGAGGAGTAGTTTGGATGGACGGCCAATATTGAATCCATTGATCATAGACCGTTTGATGGACATTTGAACGTGTTATTGATATTGGAATTTAGCGATCTTGGGCTCGTTCGATTTTTCTCGTCGAGCTGTTCGATACGACTATAAGAAAGTCATATTTGGAAATCGTTTGGTAATCCAAATTGTGGTTCGAACGTTCCAACAGTGCTTCGAACCCTTGATTAGGATCTATTTGGGCTCAGATTGGGTTGAATTTGGCGTCGTTGGGTTCGTATTTTTAAGACGTTCAGTTCGACTATAAGTTTGTTGAAATCGGAGTTCAGATGGTCCCAATTTTAGTTTCGGAAGCTTCCAACTTGATTCTTGCCTCAAGATTCGTGCCCAATCAAGATAATTTTTTGATGATATATAGTATTATTATAAATTTTAAAATTTAAAAGAGAATTTTAAAAATAGAAAGTTTGTTAATATTCATTTTATTAATAATGACAATTTTAAAGCATATATAAAATTGGCTCAACAAATAGTCTATTAAAAGCTAATGTGCATTTATAGCTTAAAGTTTCATAATTATACTTGAATAGTAAATATATACATGCCACATTCATTTATTTCGAGCTATAGTATATTGTACTGTGCAATTCATGAAATATAATACATAACTTTAATTTATATTAATTAATTAATTAATAATCTAATAACTAACCAAATAGTTCAAATTAGTTTGGACCATTGATCGAACCGGATCATACAATATGATTTATATTATTCCTTTGAAAAATTTTATTACTTAATTTAGTAAGTTTTTAATTTTTAAGTATAATTATATGCTAGTCATCTTATATCATTCCTAAGAACAAAAAATACAGTAATTTTATGAATAAAAAATAAACAAATAATTTTGCACTTGTAGCTTTATTTTGTAAAAGCAGTTGGGTCCACTTAAGTTAATAAAGCTACCAACTTCACTTGAGCCATAATTGTACTTCAGTATGATTTTTAATAAAGCTCCGTAATAATCTCTTCATTTCTTATGATGATAAATATATTTTAGTTAAATAAATAAAGTTTGGGTTTATAATAACACCTCTACAATTATGCATATATATAATAATCTCTTGCTACTACATCATATGTAGGGGTGTCAATTTCGGGTAAAGGGTCGGGTTCGGGTTGAACCCGAAACTGACCTGACACTATTCGGGTCAATCTGAACCTGACTCGTTTTTGCAAACGGGTCGATTTTTCGGACCTGAATCCGACCCGCTTCGGGTCCGGGTCAACCCGAGACGACCCGAATGATCCGCGGCCGACTAAAAACTGCTAGTTTTCGGGTCCAAAAACTGGTTAATCTCCACTTTTCGGGTCGAAAACGGGTCAATCTCGAGTTGCCAGGTCAAAACGGGTTTTCGGGTCAAAACGGGTCAATTTCGGGTCAAAGGGTCAACCCAAACCCGACCCAATTTTTGAAACAGGTCGAATTGTTGAACCCAAACCCGACCCGTTTCGGGTTCGGGCTCGAGTTTGGGTTGACCTTAATTCGAAATTTTCGGATAGGGTTCGAGTCGGATTTTTGGGTCGTGTCAAATATTGACACCCCTAATCATATAACATATGATACTACTAATATCATCATCCTCAATCCAAAGACTCATTTCTTCAATTATGATATCACCATTTTTTATGTCACCCACAATATTAACCATACCTCTTATGACTTCAAGATTGTAAGGATATCAAAGCTGAGGTGGGGCCAAACAACTTGCTGACAAATCTAAATTGAGAGACCTTTAACTCCAATGCCTACAAGTTTAGACGTCCTAATGATCTCTCTTATCTTGTACTAAGGGATAAAGTAGAGCTTGCCATCAAATAAACATCTCATTAGATGGTGTACGAACATACTATTAAGATTATCAACCAAGGCTTTTCTTCATTCTCCATATTTATGATTGGTGTGGAGGAGGAGAGATGAAGGAACATAATAAGGGCTAAAGGCTACATTCATCACCTCCAACTAGTCATGCGAGTGGAGGATGGTTCCCTATGATGAGAGGTCATGTTTGGTGCACATATTATGCAATGATATTGAAGTTTGGATAATGATGGTCGAGCCATCCAGTGAAAACATTCAAAGATGAGAGTGGAATTAATGTATGTAAATAATTACTTGATCTTTTCTTCTTCTTCTTTTACTTTGTTGATTCGATTATTATTTAACTCTGTATGTTAATGCTATTTTTGCATAGTGATTGATTTGATTAAATCATATCGATTGTTGAGCATATACATTAAAATTATAAAATTATTGAGCCTCACTATTAAGATGCCTTTTAATAAATTGTTCACATTATGAGACAATGACATTGAACATCGTATCTACACATATTCTACTTGCTTTTCATTTGATATTGCATAACTGATCAAAGTATTATACTGAGAATCAGAAGATAACTTGCAAATTTCATCTGATACCAAAATAAGTAATATGGTTAAAACCCCTCTAATAAAAATCAACACTAATTTTATTAATAATGATTATGTTCTAAACTTTCATCTAAATATGCTCTAAACTTTCACATACATATTGTATATCAATTTATATCTAATTAACATAAATAAAAGAATTAGTTAATAATTATTATTCCCAATTCATCTTTTAATAAATGGTAAACATTGAGAAAAGTTCAAATAAAGCTATAAACACAAATTATATATATGGCTAAAATAAATTACATTGAACAATAAAGAACCAGTAGAAATTGGAAGAAAGAATAAAAAAAACTTTCATTCCATTTGCGCAGTATTGTCATTTTTTGGGCACGAAGAATCATCTGAATCAAATAACTAAGAAAAATACTTGAAGTTGTTTTATTATCTTACTAATCATAATCAACGAGAAAAAAAATTGTAAGTCATTAGTTTGATCAATTAGGATAAAATTGGTTCAATAGTTCTTATAGGGTAGGCTATGTTAAGTCAATTGAGGTCAATTGACCTAACTAAGGGACAATTGAGCTTTGATTGATTAGAGAGAATTAATTTGAACCATTTAGGACTATTGATTATAATTAATTTGATTAATTAGCCAATTTGGCTAAAATTGATGGGATTGATCGTTTGAACGATAGTATTAATTTGTAATAATTACATTCTCTAAAAGTGAACTAATAGCAATATTCAAATATGACCATATTGTATGATTAGTGCTATTTTAGATGGCAAAATCATTTAATTAATTGCTTTGTTTATAGTAATTCAAATTTGAAACGGATCTTAATAGAAGATAGACATCACATTATACGATAATTTTCTTATTTAATCTTATTTAATCTAATTAAGTATTACGAGCAGATGTGATATGATTCAGGTTAATATTGTATTATATGAATTGTACAATACAATCTGATCATCTAGTACTCTACTTTTTATTATAGAGCTAGGGTTTTCACGGGCTAGAATATTCATGGAGGAAGAGTAATTTTTTCGTCTCAGTAATACACGGATATCCAGCATACAAATAAGTGATTTATAATAGAGAGAGAAGCAAGACATCAGATCTTTTTTACGTGGAAAATTCGAAGTGGGAAAAATCACTAGGCCTCGCCCAGGTGAAAAAATTATACTAAATTTGAGTGAATTACAAAGGTAGATCTGTCCCTTGACTTAGAGGCGATGAAATTACAAGAGTTTGGAGAGTTGAGCAATGGTCCAGTGACGATTGGACCGTGGTCCGACGGCGTCCGGGAGGAATTCAGCTGACGAGCAGTGATCCAAAGATGGTTAAGCGGGAGTCCGACGGCAATCGGTGACCAGGCCGTAGTCTGGGGGTGATCAGCGGCCAGACAGTGCTGCGACGATAGTTGAGCGGAAGTCTAGCAGCAGTCAACTACTGGGTAGAAGTCTGGCAGCGGTCGGCGGTGATACAGGAGCTCTTGAAGCCTTAGAGCTCTCTCTAATCTCCAGCTCCAAGTCCCTTCATATAGAGAGTGGATGTCTATTTATATATTTTTGTGAGTGGCAAATC
The DNA here is from genome assembly GCA_019925795.1 of Dendrobium chrysotoxum. Lineage (NCBI taxonomy): Eukaryota > Viridiplantae > Streptophyta > Magnoliopsida > Asparagales > Orchidaceae > Dendrobium > Dendrobium chrysotoxum. The sequence continues at coordinate 27,960,875 of CM034302.1, read as the reverse complement.
CTGTAAATTGGGAGAAGATCCAGGGCAGGTTCTGAGTGCTCCATTGGATGGCCCATATTAATTCTCTCGATCATAGGGCATTTTTCAGTGTTTAAGTTCTTCAATGATGTCGAAATTCAGCGATGTTGGGCTCGTTGGATTCGCCTAATCGTGTCGCTCATTTCGATTATAAGCATGATATATTTGTTTATCATTCTGTCATCTAATTAATGTTTTGAACCTTTTGAATATGCTTCAGACTCTTAATTCAGACCCATTCAGGCTTAGATCAAGCCGATATAGAAAATTGTCCTGAAAATAAAAAAAAATGATTTCGAAGACCCAAAAACATTCAAATCACACTTTACATTGTGTGTGTGTATATATATATAACGTTATTAATATTTTTATTATTTATTTATTACTTCCTAAGGAAGGCGGGTGTAATAGCAGCCTCAATCAAAAGGCCAATTTTTCTCTATAATATTTAATTAATTAAATCATTTATAGAAAAATTTATATTTTTAGCTCAAAAAATTCCAAAACAAAATTCTTAAAAAATCCAAAATTTTTTATTGAAAGGAAATAATTAATTTCCTGCATATTTAATTTATTTTTTAACATAATTATTTTTATTTTTTTCTTATTTTATTTTTTCAAAAATAGAAATTATTTATTTTTTGGGTATTAAAAAATTATAAAAATTAATTAAAAAATTCAGAAATTTGCCTCACAAACCTCCATTGAAAACTATAAATACTCCTATTAGGTTTAGGGAGAGGGTACCACCTCCTTAAGCCGGTCCAAAGATTTTCCATATAAATTAAGAGAAAATCGGACTCGCAAAAATTTAAAAGTTTTTTGGCGGCAACGATCAAGATCAAGTACTCTTATGCAGGCTCTAGTTCACTCCTGGTGGGGAAAAAATTGTGCGGCAAGAGTTTAAATATTGATAGAGGCAATCAAAGCCCGGTAATCTTACGCAGGCTCCAGTTTACTTCTGGTGGAAGAAAAACTATACGGCAAAAGTTTAAATACTGGCAGCGATAATCAAAGCCTGATATTCTTACAAGGGCTCCAGTTCACTCATGGTGGGGAAAACCTATCCGGCAAGTAAATACCAAAAAAGGCGATTAAAGTTGAGTACTCTTATATAGGCTCCAATTCACTTCCGGTGGGGAGAAAACTATCCGGGAAGTGTTTAAATATCGATAGTGGCGATCAAAGCTTGGTACTCTTACATATGCTCCAGTTCACTCCTTGTGGAGAAAAACTGTCCAACAAGAGTTTAAATTTCGGCGACGACGATCAATACTTGGTACTCTTACACATGCTCCAGTTCACTCTTGTTGGGAGAAAAATTATCTGGTAAGAGTCTAAATATTGGCGACTGAGGTGATTAAGATCTAGTGGTTATAGTTTTCCCCTATTGGAAGGTGATGCTATCAGTTAGAGGGGAGGGCGAGTACCTGAAAAAGTGGTTTTGGTTTATTTGATACGAGGCAAGTTTTAAAGAACCGAAGGATCCACCAGGTATATTTTTTCTCCTTTCTTCTCTTTTTATTATCATTGCCGCATTAATTTCTAAGTATTATCTACTCATTTGTGTCTGCCACTCTAGGCGGTAGGCCATTAGATATGTTAGAAGTTGTTCCTTCTACCCATGAAGTGGTTGAGCTAGTGCGAGCTCCTTGAAATATGGAGGTTGATGAGAGTAGGAGATCGACATTGATCGATGATATTACATCATCAATTACTTCGGACAGCTTGATTGTTATTTACAAAAAATTTTATCAACCCAATGACTTAGTGATGTCTGCTCCTAAAAATCTGACCGAGCACGGGATCCTCGAAGTGGGCTTGTTATGGTGTAGAAGATAACACTATATGCCGAATTGAGGTTCCCTTTTTGCCCCTGAGTTGCTAGAGATTTTTAAGGCGTGCAGTGTCCCTTTGTCCTAATTTTTATATATGTCTTTCTCGATTATTATGGGCTTGAATATTTTTTATAGGGAGTAGGGGTCAGGCTAACCGTTGACCACTTATCCAATATGTATAAGCATATAAGTGATTTTTAAGGGTGTATTTTATATAGAGGTAAAATGGCTGGATTTTTCAACATGCGACCCTTCTAAGAATTGGTCTAGCTCTTTTTTTTGTGAAGAATGATTGGGGCCTTCCTAAAAAATGGGGTAGGTTAAAGGAGCTGCTAGACTTTTCTTACCTTAAAGAGGACGATATATTGAAAACTCTTAACTTTTCTGATACAAAGAGTCTTCAGGATGAGTTACATCATATCAGTCAGAATGTGCTAGAGGAAAAACTTTTTAAAGTTAGTCTTTCTATTCAAGCAGGAAGATCTCATGTAGTTCCGTTGAATAAGTCTAAGAAGGTTCTTGAAACAAGTCCCAATGCTTTAAAGCCTTCATCAAACAATCCTTTAGGAGGACAAAGAGAGAAGGAATCTTCCTCCATCACGAAAAGAAGAATGAATGATGTAGTGACCTTGCCAGGCAATGGCGAAGCATATAGGGAGATCGCCCGCACTTTTATGACTGATACTACTACCCTTAATTTAGATAAAGAGATTCATCCCCTCAAAGTACCAATCCCTAAAGAGGCTCTAAAACATGTATGTGTCGGGCGGTAATGTGCAAAAGAAGTGGTTAATTATCTTAATTCCCTTCTTATTCTTCTCTTTTCTAAATGTACATAATTATACGTCTACTACAGATGATTCAGACGATAAATGTGGAATCCCAATTTGACATAGTGTTGGATGAGTGGAATACCTAATTTATAAAGGTCAAATATATGTAGGGGAGTACAAATAAAAGCTGGATGCAAAGAGCAAAGAGACATCAGTGTTGGAAAGCCAACTAGAGGGTGTCGAGCTAGAGTTGTACGTTGACCGCTCTTGCTCCGAGTTAATTGAGGCTTGCATAGAGACTAATCAAAAAACTGAATTTTTAAAGGCACTTGCAGTGGAGAAGAGTGCCCTTGAGATAGTGAATAAAGAATTACAAGATCGTCTTCTAAAGAAAGAGGCAGCCATATTAGTTGTTGAAGCCTACACTAAGGCTATATTACTAGCGCCTGTGGAAAAATTTAAGTGGTCTTCAACTTACCATCGAGAGATCCAGAATCACGTTTAAGAGGTTTATGATAAGTTATTTGATGTTGAGGTGAGGGATTTAGAGCATTAATGTCTTGAGGAAAGATTCATCCATGGATTTTTTAAAAGTGCTTGGTTGGTACAGTGTTAAGCAAGGGTTATAATCAAAGGGTTGTCTCCCAGCCAGGCCTTTGAGGACTCCTTTCCATATTTAGATGATGATGGTGTTAAAAGTGAACTGACGAAGGACTTCTCTAGCAATGATGAGGATGTTGAGATCATGTAATATATAGTATTTTTTATTATATGATTATCTCTTCTTTTTTATTTATCTTAGTGTGTATGTTTAGTTACTTGAGATGTCTATGTTTTGATATTACAATGAATGATATATTTTTAGTGCATAATAATATGTTATTTATATTTGAATGAAGCTTCTTATATAAATAGCCCTACATCTTTAAAGGCTGGAGAGAGGGCTTACCAAATATTTTTCAACCATTCCTTAGCTATATGTTGGGAGGTCACTTGATGAAGTTAGCTAGGAAGAAGTTGAGAGACATCCCCCTAGGATTGATCATCCAATGACTGAGATACAACGAATGTTATGTATTTCTCAAATTAATGGCAAGGTTTAATTTTTGTTGGATCATAATGATCCTGCTTGAAAAAGGGAGACATTAATAATAATAGTCAAATAAAATTTTATTATCTTGAGAAAGAAGATATAATATAGTATAAAGGACATAAGAGTTATAAAATACTTAAGTTAAAATATATAAGATATATAGTAGGTAGCTTTAGTAATAACTACTGATAATATTTTTGAAGGTTCTTAGTGTTCCAGGTCTGAGGTAGCATTTTTCTATCAGCATCGTTTAGCTTAAAAGTTTCAGGCTTAATCATAGCTGCCACTATAAAAGGTCATTACCAAAGGGGGAGAGTTTGTTGCATTGGGGTCCTTTGCCAGCTGCCTTAAGGCTGCATAGAACCAAGCCTCCGAGGGAGATTCACCAAGGTTTAACCTTTTGGTTATAGAAATGAGATTCTTTGGTGGTAAGCAACAACTTTGAGTAAGGCTAAGTCTCTAACTTCTGGGAGGAGATCCAGTTTATTTTGGAGTTTCTCATTATTATTATTGAAATTGAAAGTTTTCACTCTTGGGCTTGGAACTCCAATTTTGACTAGGATGACTGCTTCAATGCCGAAGCAGAGCTTGTATGGTATTTCTCTTATGGGGGTCCTAAAGGTAATACAATATGCCCAAAGAACATTGTGGAGTTCATCAGCCCATTTCCCCCCAGCCTTCCCGAGGTGCATCTTCAGTCCCTTCAGTATTGTTAGGTTCGTAACCTAAGTTTTCCTATTTGTTTGAGGATGGGTCACAGCTTCTGAACCAATTGGATATGGAGATCTTTGTAGAATGTTGTAAAGATTTTTCTAGTGAACTGAGTCCTGTCATTGATAATAATCTTTGTCAAAAAACCAAAAAGACATATTATATTTTTTCAAATAAATTGTTTGGCATTTGCTTCAGTGATTTTTTTCAGGGGTTCAACCTCTACCCATTTAGTGAAGTAGTCCATGACCAAGATGATAAACTTTCATTATCTGGTAGCCATAGAGAAAGGCCCCATTATATCATTCCTCCATTGGGCGAAAAGCCATGAGTTTTAAAGTGATGAGATCTCCATAGTACGAGAATGGGTGACATGGAGTATAGCTGACAATTGTTGCATTTTTGTAGTAACTCTAATGCATCTTACTTTATCATAGGACAATAAAACCCTTGCCTCATAATCTTAGGAGTGTGTGTTTTCCTCCTAAGTGTCTCCACATATACTTGAATGGACTACCCGTAGTACATAATTGGCCTCTAACGGTGGGAGACACTTAAGGTATGGTATGATAAAGGTCTGCTTATACAACTCTTCACCAATAATGGTGAAGCTAACTGCTTGTCTTCGAAGTCACATTGCAATTGTCAAGTCTTCAGGCAGCACACCATTTTGCAAGAATGATAAGATAGGATCCATCCAAGATGTTTCCCCTAATTTATCAATGGATTATATAACCCAAGGACCTTGAATGCTAGGTAAGTGTATTTTCTCAATACACCTTCTTCTAAAGAGATCCTCTATTGCTGATGTGGTCAGCTTTAAGAGAGCATCTACATTATCATTTTGCTCTCAGAATATATGGATAATTTAATATTTTTTTATGTGGGAAAGAAATGACTTTGCTATGTCATAATATTATACTAAATACGGCATATGTGCATCAAATTCTCCTTCTACCTAAGAAAGGACCAATTGTGAATCAGTATGAACCACCAAATTTTGTAACCCACAGTCTATGGCCACCCTTATCCCGATAATGAGAGCTTCATACTCGTAACATTATTTATCATAGTGAACTTTAATCAGAGCCTATATTCAAAAGTAACTTATTATAGGGAGATAAATAAGATTCCAGCCCCAGCCCCAGAGCTCTCAGAGGCTCCATCGATATATAGTGTCCAGCAAGGTGAAAGAGAAGGAATGGCTATCGATTCTTCAAAGGCAGGGATTATACATTCGACCACAAAGTCTATAAGTAGTTGTGACTTAATGTCGAGCCTAGGTAAGAAACGGATGTCAAATTCTCCAAGTTTCACCGACCACTTGATAAGTCTTCCAAATGCCTTAGGTTTTTGGAGAATATTTCTCAATGGAAGATTAGTATAGACCCATATTGTATGAGCTTAAAAATAGGGGCGTAACTTTTTGGCTGAGAAGACTAACGCTAAAGTTATTTTATCAGCCAAAGGGTAATATCCCTCTATCTCAGAAAGGATCTTACTGATATAATAAACAGGATATTGAATAACATTCTCCTCTCGAACCAAGACCAAGCTTATAGCATGTAAAGAGATGGTCATCTATATGTATAATATTTATCCTAGCACTAGAAAGTAGTGGAACTAAGGCTAGATAAATATGAAGCTATTCAAAAGTCTCCTGTCATTTGTCTGTTTAATGGAATCCCGAGTTACGAGCTCCTCTTAGTATCTAGAAAAAATGGCACGTATTTGTCCCTTGAGCTAGCCAAAAAGTGAGATAGGGCTGTAATTCTCCCATTCAAATGTTGGACTTCTTTGATATTTCTTAGGGGCATCATATCTCTCAATGCCTTAATCTTCTTAAGATTGGCCTTGATCTTGCGATGGATAACCATTAACCCCAAGAATTTTTTAGAGGCAACTCTGAAAGCACACTTTATTAGGTTAAGCCGCATATTGTATGATCAAAGTATATAGAAGCATTATTCTAAATCAGATATATGTTGTAATTTTTTAAGACTTTTTATTAGTATATCATCCACGTATGCTTCCATAGTGCACCTTATAAGCTTTTTGAAAATCTTATTCATAAGGCCCTAATACGTGGCTCCAATATTCTTGAGCCTGAATGGCATAACTAGATAGTAGTATAGTCCTTTATCAATCTAGAAAGTTATTGCTTCTTTATCTATGGGATCCATCTTTATCTGGTTGTAGTTGGAGTAAGCATCCTTAAAGCTCAGCATTTAGTGGCTAATATTGCATTGACTAGTTGGTCAATATAAGGAAGCAGAAAGTTATCTTTTGAATAGACTTTATTAACATCTTTGTACTCCTCACACATTCTCCAAGCTCCGCTAGCATTCTTCACCATGACGATATTCTCCAGCCATGTGGGATAGTGTATCTCCTGTATAAATCTAACTATTGAGAGTTTATCAACTTCCTCTTTGATGGTTGGTTGACGATCTGGCGTAAAATTTCTTTTTTTTGGATGATTGGCCTACAAGCAGGGTTTATTTTGAGAGAATGGATGATTATTTTAAAGTCAAATTCATGCATATCCACTGAACTCCATGCAAAAATATCCTGGTTCTTGTGTAAAAAAATCTTCGTATTCCCTCTTCTCCTACACTGAGAGCAAAGATCCAACCTACACTTTTCTTGAGGGGTGTTCATATAATATGGAGATAAAAATAAGGTCTTCTAAAGGGGATGCCCTCTAAGGGACATTCTTATTCCATAGATCAAAATTCTCAATGCTTAGAGTAATTGATGGGTGTGATTGAGACTGTCTGAGGTAACATGATTGTGCTACTGATTGATTTTCACGCACTATGTCAATCCCATATGGGGTTAAAAACTTTAGTTTGAGATGCAAAATGGAGGAAAAAGCTCTAAAAATTAATTGTAGGGGTCTCCCAAAGATAGTATTATAAGTTAATTCTGACTTAACTATAAAAAATTAGATTGGATGAGCAACATGTCTAAGAAATTTTCCAAGTGTGACTGGGAGGTTAATCGTCCCTTCTACCTATATAAGTTGGTTGTCAAACCCATACAATGCTCCTACAGCGGGTTGGAGCTTTTCCCTGATCAGACCCATACTAAGTAAAGTAGAGTAGAATATGACATCCACCGAGCTCCCATTATCAACTAAGATCCTTTTAACGTTAAACACATGTCTCCAATCCCAGTGTTAATCACAAGTGGATCCTAATGAGCAGTCTGAACCCCCTCTAGATTGACGCCATCAAAGGTAACAGATTGGTCAACATGAGCCTTCTTTTATGCTGGCTCCTCATTCACAATGAGTAAGACTTGGTTAAATAATAATGGGCCTCCAACAATGGTCTCAATCTCTCCAACCATTTGGAGATTGTTCTGTAATTATCTTTGTGTCGCCACCCCTCCCCCTATCACGTAGGAGGAATATCCTTATGATCGGCTTGGTTTTGTAGGAATCGGCTAAGGTAGCCTTGTCCGATTAGCCTCTTGATTTCCTCCTTGAGCTGTTTGTATGCTTCAGTTGTATGTCCACGACTATGATAGTAGTGGCAGTATTGCTCCTAATTTCCTGAGTTTGGCTTTAAGGGATTTGGCCAATTAACATTCTCTTCATCTCAGAAGATCATTAGGATAATTGCCTGAGATGTATTGAGAGGTATATACTCCTTCTCTGGTTAGGAAGGTTATTACCCCCTGCTTCTTCCACTATGAAGATGAATCATCCATCCTCGATACATTTTTGTGCTTCCCAGTTTTTTGCTCAAATTACTTTCTTATGAGCATTGATGGATTCAACTGCCGAGATATGTGCCTCCATACAATGAATCAGGTCATCATATGAATGTACTTTGTCTTGAATGAGTGTCAAGTAAAAAGAGCTAGCATAGAGCCCTCCGAGGAAAACTCCTTTTAGTAACTTAGGGTCCATGCCTAGAATTTGTTGAGCCTCAACGAAGAACCTTTGAAACTATTCTTTGAGTGACTCTCCTTCATTCTAACAAATCCCAAAGAGATGAGAAGAGTCCTTAATAATTCTTTGATTAACGACATTATTCGATAAATAATTTGGCCAACTTGATAAATATGGGAATAGTTCTGGTTGAAAGCGAGTAGAGCCACGTACGAGCTTGTCCATTGAGGCTAGAAGGAAATAATTGGTAGAGGAGCGCATCTGAGACTCAATGAATATGCATAATAGTTATGTAGTGATCGATATGCTCGTAGGGTCAGAAGACCCATCGTAGGAGTCTATGCTTGACAATTTGAAGTCCATTGGAATGGGGTGTTAAAGGACGGCTTCAGTTAGAGGTGATGACTCCTGAAAGTCTTAATGATGGAGAGGTTGCCTTGCACCTCTTAAAAGAAACTCTTCTCGGACCAATCATCGTAGTTCATTACATAGGGCAATGTTCAAGAATTTTAAGAGTGTGAGGCTGATCCAAGTACTCAACGATGATCAGAGGAATGCGGGTTGGTTGACCCATACGAGAAGGATGGTAGAGCTAGCTGTGTCGATGAGGTCGAGGTCTAGCTATGACAAGGGCGACCCCTTGACTAAGGGAGAGGAATCTCTGTACGAACAAATTTAAGTCAAACATCCTCGGCTAGTGGTAGATCTCGAGGGAGATGGGTCTCCTCTTGTTACACTAGCGTTGGTTGGCGAGTGCCCCGTAAAAGTTGAAAGATTTTATTATGAGACTCCTCTATTTTTTGGATGTGATCTTCTAGGGATGGTCTTGATGTTCCTTCCCCAATAGGATTTCTTCCACAGGAAAAGAAAGAAGCAGATGCCTTGTGTCCCTGATTTATAAATTGATTTCTAGATTGATGAGAGTGGGAGATAGAGACAGACTCCGTTGTTACGATTGCTACACATGTTATCCATTGAAGGAGGGCTTCAATTGATTTTATAAGGGTGGTATTGCTTCCCATAGATGACACCAAACTGTTGTGGGCTAGAATATTTACGGTGGTAGAGTGAGTAAATTTTTATCTCAACGATGCACGGATACGGATATCCATTACACAAACATGTAATTTATAAGAGAGAGCAGTAAAATACCAGATCTTTTTTACGTGGAAAACACGAAGAGGAAAAAATTACAGGGCCTCGCCTAGGTGAAAAGATTCCACTAAATTTAAGTGAATTACAAAGGTTGACCAGTCCCTTGACTTAGAGGTGATGGACTTACAATAGTTTGGAGAGTTTGGCGAAGGTCCAGCCACAATCAGGCTAAGGTATGACGGCATCCTGACAGAAGTTCGTCGGACGGGCAGTGATCCAATGATGGTTGGACAAGAGTCTGATGGTGGTCGGTGATTTGAAGGTGGCCTGACGATGGTCGGGTAGAAGTCTAGCGGCGATTGGTGGCTGGTGGTAGTTCGGCAACAGTCAGTGGCCAAGCGGTGGTCCGATGATGGTCAGGCAGAAGTCCTGCTGCCGAGTGGAAGTCTGACAACGGTTGTGTAGTGGTCCGACGATGGTTGGGCGAAAGTACGTCGACGATTGACGGCTGGGTGGAAGTCTAGTGGGTTATCGGGCGGCAATCCGGTAGCGGCCGGGTGGAAGTCCGTCGGTGGTCCGACGATGGTCAGAAGAAAGTCTAGCAGCTATTGGCTGCCGAGTGGAAGTCCGACGGTGGTTTGACGATGGTCTGGAGGAAGTCCGACAACGGTCGAAGACAGGTGGTAGTCCGGCAATGGTCGACGGCCGGACGATGGTCCAATGATGGTCAAGCAGAAGTCCGACGGTGGTCAAGAGCTGGACTAAGGTCCGGCGGAGTTTGGAGGCCTTGTGGTGGTCTAATAATGGTCAGGCAAAAGTCTGGCGGTGGTCGGCGGTCGGGTGGAAGCCTTGCGATGGTCGGCAGAGGTTCGCTAACGGTGGTGCAGGAGATTTTGAAGCCTTAGAGCTCTCTTCAATCTCCAGGTCCAAGTCCCCTTCATGTAGAGTGGGGGCTATTTATAGATTTTCATGAGTGGCACACCCCATAAATATGGAGAAGATTCAAGGCAGGTTCGTAGTGCTCCATCAGATTACCCGTATTGATTCCCCCGATCATAGAGCATTTTCCAATGTTTAGCTTCCTTAACGATGTCAGAATTTTGCGATCTTTGGCTCTTTGGATTCTTCTAACTGAGTCACTCGATTCAATTATGAGCATGCAATATTTGGATATCATTTTTTCATCTAATTAATGCTTTAAACCTTTCGAATATGTTTCAAACTCTTAATTTAGACCTATTTGGGCTCGAATCAGGACGATTTTAGTGTCGTTGGGTTCGTCTCTTTGAAATGTACATTTTGACTATAAGTTAGCTGAATTCGAAGTTTAGATGATCCCAAATTTAATTACGAAAGTTTTCAATTTGTATATGTCTCGAGATTGTGCTGGATCAGGTCAATTATTGGTGAAGTATCAACTTTACATTTGTTGGTGTTAGTTTTATTAAAAAAGAAATTTATAATATATATATATATATATATATATATATATATATATATAATTTTTAGTGATGTAAATTTTATATTTGTCTAATGTGATATTTATGAATAAAATTATATTATTTTTTGAAAATATCTATATACATTACAATAAATCAAGAATAGTTTTATAAAACTTATAATAATAAGTATAATAATGGAAAAAAATTTATATAATAAAGTGCAGGAGAGTTACTTTATAAAACAAAGAACTTAGTCTCAAATCGCTATGTAAGCACCTTTTTCATTAGAACTATTTTGGGCTTTGATGGGCCACTGGGGCCTCGTGCCCCAGGCCACCACTCTAGATCCACCTTTGTGTTAATATTGAAAGATGATATAATAAATAAACAATTAAAATCTTAACATATAAAACTAGTAAGTTACAAAATTAGTAAATTATAATTGCTTATGAAATACAGTATCCCAATATCATCATCAAGGATTATTCCAAAGCTGTGATGATTGCTTGACCCACCTACTATCACAAAGATTCTCATAAATATGCTTCAATAATAGTTCTAAGAGTTCTTGGAAATATAATACCTATAAGCATTCAATACAAATTGATATATTACATTATTACTTTCATGAAGAAAAAAAAACTTAAAATGTTTGAGTGAATTTACAATTAAATGCTACTAATATCCGTAAAAGATAAGCAACACCAAATTATAAATGATTATATTTCATAAATCCTACTCAAATGTAAATAAAGTAGAAAAAAGATCAAAGTTAAAAAGAAAAAAAAAAAGCTCTAGTATAAATAAAAATTTAAAATTTATTTTACAATCAATTAAATTTAAAAAAAATAAAAATATTTTTTATTTAATTTATTAATTTAGCATACAAAATTCTTATGTAACAAAAAACATTTGATTAATTCATTTACTAACCAGAGCTCAATCAAAACTACAAATCAATATATTTTTTTAGTAATGTTCATCGAGCCAAATTCGCAAGCAGGTTGCGTCTGCCCAAGAATAATCTCCTAGCTTTTTACAAAAAGAGAGAACAGTCGCCCATTAAGGCCCAAAATAGGCTCCAATTAGGTTCCCCTGCCACCATTCTCTCCGATCTCAGAACATCAACATATTACAGAAACCCCGCCTCCTTCCGGCGAACTAGCCCAAGGGCGGAGTCCATCAATAACCCGCCGCTTCCACGGTTTTTGCCTAAGATCCTACCAGCACTGATCCGTCTCCCACTTTCTTGTGCAGAACCTCTCCCCTCGCCGGAACACTAACCCTACCAGACCCATCGAGCAATCATACCTCTCCCTCTCTCTCGGATCCGAAAGCGTCGCGTACGCCCGCTGGATCTGAAGAAAAGCTCCAGCGCCGCCTTCGCCCGCTACATCAGGATGCCATCTCTTGGCCAGCGTCCGGTACGCCGCCTTTATCTCTCCCATGCTCGCCCGTTCCCCCACTCCAAGCACCGCATACAGCCCCCTTCCTTCCACCGCCTTTGCCGCCGCCGGCGAAGCCATCGCCACTGTCCCCCTCATCCGCCCCGGCGATCTTATCGCCGCAGCAGCGTATGGGCATCCAGCCACGCTTGCGATCGCAGACATCAAAATGGAATCGACCTATAGATCAAAAATTTTCAATTGTTTCGAATATTTCGGATTAGGTCTTACTATGATTTATAGGTGGAAGGGTCCAAACTAAGAAGTAAAAACAGGGGGGCCGCCCGCCGGTTTTTTTTTTGCCCGGTCCAATGCACCGGGCCGTGGGGCCACGTGCATGATAACCTAAGAGCTGACGTGGCACCGACTCGTTCTTCTGGAAGGCGATGTTGCGGACGGTATGTAACGTGCTGCCTCCGCGTTAGCGGGACTTGATCGTCCGTCCGATGGAATAATCTTGACCGTTGGATCTTATTCCGGGGGCGCAGGGTTGCTATTGCTGGTCCAAGTGGGCGCGTATTTCCTCTTGCTTACGAGTAAATATTCAATAAAATTAAAAAATTGCAAGTAGTCGCTTCCTATAATGTATTAGTTGGTGAGATTGTACTTGATAGCTAACTATAATTTTAAATTAGCCTTTTTTATTTTTATTAATATTTTATTTTGTGCTGAAAGAGAAAATGATTGATCGAGGCAGATCTTTATTATTTATTTAATTATTTAAATAGTTTACACCGAACATTATTTTAATCATTAGCCAGTTCTAGATCGCTTCAGAGTTCAGACCAAGACAAATAGTGTACGTAATTAGCTCTGATATCGCTTTCATTAGACCATTACACTATAGCTTAAGAATATTGTGGCTTTTATATGACCGAAGATCTAGAAGATGGGCCCAGTTTTTCCTTTTTCGTAATGGTTATCCCTTCAGGAATTTTTTTGGATTTTTTATTTTTTTTTTAAAGTGAGTCTATGCCCCCACATATATTATTTAATCATAAAAATTAATTTCATTTGATTACATTGACGACGTTTGCTACGGATGTGGCCTACACAGAAGTCTTAATGACTCTACTGGTGGTTGAGTTTACTACTAGTATGAGGAAAGATAAGAAGAATTATTTGCAAACCATAGTGAGAATTCTATCTGTTGGTTAAGTGTCTCCTTTTATCAACGAAGCTAAAGTGACCACAAGAGCTTCCCACTTGGAGGCTAACACCCTTATGACAGCACTGGTAAAGAAGGATTAGTTGGTGTTGTAAATCATCGAGGAAGTAGTGGAGATGCCTACAATCTAAGAAGCTCTGGCGAGTCAACCAGTGGCGAAAGTTGTGGCACCATCCCTCTCCTTCTAGCACATGTCGCCGCTCATCTTGCAGACCTTAGTCGAACGTGTCAACCTAATGGAGAAGGTCTTCATTGTCCAAGGCATCCTTGATGAGGGGGCTGGTGACTTGCAAAAGGGTATTGGGGGTATGTATGATGCTCAACTAATGACTAGACTTGATGGCCATTCAAACTAAATGAAGCGGACCCACCACTTCGTCAAGGTGAGCACTTTTATTGCATGACAGCAATTCCTCCTTCAATGTTTAGTAAATACAGGAATGGTGCCTTCTAAGGCAAGGCTAGATCTTGTATGTAAGGTTTCTAGTGGGGATGAGTAGGTTTGTCTCTCTCTTTTTTTTGTTTCATGTATATGGACTTTGTAAACATTTTTTAAGTAATAAAAATTTTATTTTAAGGTAATTACTTTTGTGATGAATTATTATTAAATGCTCCTTTATCAGCAAGTTGATGTCTTAGATTTTCTTGCTTCATATTAGGTTGAGCAACATATCACTCTTTGAAATGAGATTATACAATGACCGATAATGGAACAAGCTTGTGGTGAGTTTGAGTGATAAGTGAAGTGAGTCATTGATGTCTCTTTGTAAAGTGAAATTAAGATGAGTCCTCTATTTTCTAGGTCAGGGTGACTCAAAAATGTGCTTTGGCGGATATAACTTTTATTAGCAAGTGAGAAAAAAACTCCTAAAAATCTTACAATAACGATGAGAATATGAGTGAAATATGAGTGTTAATAGTATATGTGATTAGCACATTGAAATTCCTATCATGGCCCTTCACTATAAGTACCCCTTCGTCTGACCTTTTAGGGGTGCGAGCTCTATATTGAGAGAATTTCTTCTACATTTCGTAGCTTGAGTGAGTGCGAGTAATAGTTTCGTTACTTAAACATGTTTCAGCCTTTCAAATGGCAACTGCTTTTAGTCCTTGACAGTAACTTCTCCATATGCCAACATGGTGTATTTAGGATATTGCTACCAAACAAAAACTTGTGAGTTCATGATCTAGTTGAGGATGAGTAAATCTACACATTCTATTGTGAAGAGCAATATATTCCTAGTCGTCATTTCAAATTGGTATTGTGACTCCCATTCTATAGAGAGTTTACCGACATACAAAATTTCTATGGCCTCGTCCTACTATAAATCCTCCCTAAATCGATTACGAGTGCGATCATGCTCGTTTCTTTCCTACAACTCCCCAAACTGCCATGGATAACCGCACTATTCTATCATGTCCTTGTTATGAAGACATTTAAGGTTGGTTGCATCAAGTTCTCATAAGTGGTAATGACCACGAGTGGGTTGGTGAATTAGGTCAGGGACTGGAAAGACAAGTTCATGTTCGTCCATTCCTCCATTGTATGGTTCATGCATACTTCTCCCATCCCCTTCACAAAGGATAAGGTGGCGGTACGAGAATTGAAAGATGAGTCGGCAAAGATCTTCTAGCTCTTATCGAGGAAGTCTCTAGCAATAGAAAATCCGCTAGGTGTTCGACACATCCACGACACCTATATTTAGCATTGCATTTGCTTTTACTTCGACAAAATTGGCATTGAATTTAAAAAATTCAAATAAAATAAAAATTTTATCAAATAATTTTTTGAAGTTTTTATGATATTTGAAAATAGTGAGAATAAAATGTTCAAAAATTTAAATTAAAAAATATATTTAAAAATTTTTATTGATAAAGTGTGCTAATAAATTAAATAAATCACAGTAAATACAAAACTCATTCAATCAAATCCATTCTTATAGCTCTTGTGACAAATTTCAAGAAATTTCTACTTAATTTAATGAGCAAATATAAATAATATCATTTAATCATATATAAATTCTAGAAAATCAAACTTAAAATAAATGAGCACAAATTTATTTGGAGGGCTTTTGAGGTACTCGCTAACCTCTAAAAATTTTCAAATAATTTTTAGATCCCGTCTAAATAATAATTTGGATTTTTATCATTAAAAATTTTAAAATAATATGAATGTAAAAAAATTTAAAATAGATTCAAATTTTATAAGATATTCATGAGGTTGTTCCTTACTTCAAAGAATTATTTCATAATTTTTGGACATCATTTAAACGTAAAACAAGAATTAACAAACTTAAGATTTAATAAAATAATAACTAAATAATGTAGAGATTAAAATATTTTCAAAATAATTCGAAAAAGATAAATAAATTTCTATAAGATAAAAGTTTACAAAGAATAATAAAATAAATATTTTAAAATGATATCAAATTTATATTAAATTTTTATCATAAATCTTTAATGAAAGCTTTAAATAATAATAATTATAAATGACACCTTATTATATTGGAGACATTTGTAAAGTGTAACCTCACCCCTTAGGTGAAGAGCACACCTTACTATGTCTAGGATACTTCAAATATCAAGGTTCACCTTATGGTGAATGTTGTACATTTAAAATATTCTTTAAAATTTAAAAATAAAAAATAAAATCTCAAACTCCCAAAATTCAAATAAAAGTTATAAAGTATTAAAAATTTTAAATTGAAATCATGCCTAAATAAAATTAATAAATTTAAAATAAAAATGAAACAAACAAACAAATAATTAACTGATAACCTAACGACATATTATACGATAGATTTTGGATATGATACCAGCCCTAGACTTTCTATGAAAGGTTTTTTTCTTTTCCTGTGATTTATTCCTAATATTTTTATTTATATTTCATTATATTAGATGTACTAAATTATTAATTATAAAATTTTAAATAAAATAAAATTGAAAGTCATCTTGATTACAAGATTTTGACCATAACTCTAATTTAAAATTTTATTAGGCAAAACCTGATCAAACTCAAAACTAAACTAGTATTCAAAATATAGAATTTACAACACCGACATCCTGATTTATACACAAAAATTAGAATATATGTGATAGATATAACATGCATGATTGATTTGAAGAGAGCTTTTTTTCTTTTGACAATAGATTTTTCCTAGGATAAAAAATCATGCTATAAAATGAAAGAAGTGAATAAAAACAACTAGAAATGACATTTATGAAGTAAAATAAATAAAAATAGAGATGCCCTAAGGAAAACAAAAAAACAAAAAAAAAGTAAGATTGCATTAACTAGAAACATTTGTGTGCGATTCATATCGGGGCTACTTAGCTATGATAGCGAAGTTGTAAGGTCTAATTCCTAAAATAATAATAAATTGTCTTTTATTGCATATAGAACTTGACTTTATGGTTTTTAAGCGATTATGTTAGTTTAGCTGACAACTATCTCCAAGTAGGATTACATGTCTAGTAGAGTTAGAAATTCTTAAACTCTTTATAGGATAATAGTGATATGCCCCATTAATTTTCTTTAGACTTAAGTTAGAGTTATTGTTTTGTATTATTCATCTTATTTTTAGAAACTAACGCTAATTTGCTATATTATAACAACTAACTTCCTTAATTGGTCTTTTCTCAATCTTATATTGATGAAATATAAATCCAAAATTTCTAATAAAATGAACCACATAAATAATAAATTCAATTTTTAAAACTTTAAAGCCGAGCATAGGATAATTTGGAGTACAATTAAGTTTCTAAAAATTTAGTACTCCATACTCTTCTTCCTTTCACTCTTAAGAAGGACTATTCTAATGAATTAATTTCTTTAAATTTCCAAAAGAACATTCTTGTCTAAACTTTGTAATCCTAAGAATATTTGTAATACTTTAATCAGGAGTTTTCTCAACAGATCACTTCTCTTGATATGTAATTAACCATAAGATATTGCCTTTATATGGAACCTATTCCCCTGAATAAAATATATCCTATATTAATTAAACATCTTATCCATAAAAAAATTAAGTTTAGATAATCTTACAACCAATTCTTACTTAGATAATATAGATAAGATAAGCATACTAGCAAAAAAAAATTGCCGATGTCATAACCAAGGAGCATCATAAAGAGCCTTTGAGCATTTAACATAAGTGGACACTAAATATCTTATTTCAAGCAAATACATATTATTATAATTAAAGCCAATAAAATAAACTTCATCTACCAACTTAATCAATCAACGTTAATATAAGAATTGAACATCATACCCATTATTATATAGCTCGATAATGGTTGTCAAATTACTCTTTAATTTGTGAACAAGGAGGACCTTCTCAATGGCATATGTGTTGGATCTTTATATCCATTTATAAAAGCAGAAACAAAAATTAAGATTTAGAAAATTAAATTGAGACTTTCTCAATTTTAATTTTCTTAATAAATAATTCTTCTTAAAATATGGAATGAAGAAAACTTATCGAAATGTTGATTGAGACCGTAAATAATCTTCATCGAAATGTTGATTGAGATCGTAAGTCTTCTTCTAATCACCTCACCAAATATATTTTTGTAAGTAGACACCTTCAATCAATTATTGATGAACACTTTTTCTTTTGAATGCAATTTGTGTTTTCAATATAATTTCATCCTTCAAAAAGAAAAAAAAAACTATGAGACTAATTTTTCTCGTCTATCATCTTCCATCCTCTCATGTAGAACTTGATTTATTCTTTTATAAGAAAAGTTCACATCTTTTCAATTTGGACACCTCTTTTTATATGCATCTTTCTATAATTCATGAAGCATCTTTTTATATTAAAATGATAATTATCATGACAAATCTTCATCTCTATCTTTTAATGACACACCACCATCTTTATCTTTTAATATTAAAAGATATTTATTATGACACATCATCATCTCATAAAGTTTTATATAATATAAAAAATGTTCTTATAACATAAAAGTGTTACTAATATAATCATAATTTAATATTTATATTATATAAAACAATAGTGTTAAATTAATATATAATACTACTAAGGTGATGAAGAATGGACTTATGGACTTATCCAATACATTTGACCATTAATTTAACTCTTATACTAATAAATCAAAATTATTAATTTCAATATTATTCCACTATAAACATGAAATTGCTCTCTTGAATTTATAGCATAATTTACTCAATTTAAAAGATTGAATTGTCCATTGATTTAATCATTACATATAAAATAATCCTTAATAAAAAGTTCATAATTGGAGCTAGGTAATTCTGTTACCTCACTAATTACATCTTGATACTTGAATTTCAATTAATTCTCTTATAAACAATAAAATTTGTGACCTTAGCACAAAATTCGAGCGCTCAATTCTTCAAGTCTGAATTAATTATTCAAGGAAACTAATTTTTTAACTTTCAAAATTGGAAGGAATGGATTCCATATATGTATATTAACATTCCCAACCACTTATTTTATTATGTTTCTAAGATACAAGGATATTGTCTATATCTTCCAAACTATTTTCGAGTGAGTTAAGAAACCAAATTTCATAAATAGGAGTTTATTAATATCAGGATTAAGATTATTTTATATATGATCATCTTAATGATTTATTTTAAAATCTCTCTAAAATAAAATTTATTAGAGAATTCAAAATTTATCTGGGCCCATTCTATATAATCATATTATATAAAGTGCCTCAATCCTTAATATCTCCATATCGAATAATCCGAATAAAACTATCCCATTCTTAATGTTGATGGACCGTACTAATAAAATTTAATTATAGATTTCTACTATAATTAATAATTATGAACTTGTTTAGATTATTATCCATAATCCAATCCTCTTGTACATAATTATATATTGAATATGGTTACATAAATAATCATGAAATAAATATAATAATAAAATATTATATCAAATGAAAATATCCGTACATGCTAAACTTGTCTTTTAATATTTATTTTAGTCAGCAATAGTAATGATATTTTAGTCACTCGGGTGGCTTCTCCAATTACTAAAAATCTGATGACATCAAGAATGTCAAGAAATTCGCTATTTTGATCCCTTAATAATTTTTTTTTTATGGAAATGAAATGATGTTGGAATTACTGATGAATAGCCACTATAGAATTTTACTAAGAAAAACTATATTGTGAAAATTTTTTAAAATATTTATGAAGAAATTAAATTTTAAGGGCACTATATAGAAAATTTTCAGCCAATTTAGATATGAGTAAATAAGGCATAGAAAGTATTTGAAGTCTACTATCAACAAATAAGCACATTCTTTGATATTGTCATTCTTAAAATTTTTATCTACCAAATGATAGTATTTTGATATAAAAAATTAATGGAGATAGCTTATAGTGTCACAAACATAAATAAAAATTTTCAATTTTTTTTTCTCACTTGTTTCATTGTAGAAATTTGTTGAATTCAAAAGCATTACAATTTAAGCTTCAATACATATGAAAAAGAAATTCTTCCAAAAATCAAAATTATAGAATTTTAATCCAAAAATATTTGAAAGAAAAAATATCCATATGAAAGATTGTATATGAAAAAATTATACAGCTAAGATGACAAAAAAAAAAAAAATTTAGAGAAAATCATCTAAAATGGATCAAAATTGCAAGGGTTCCCAAAACTTTTCAGATGAACTTTATTATCGTTTTCACATAAAATTATTATGTGCGTTCATCGGACACCGTCCGGAGGCTAATCAGGACGCGTCACATCACCAATATGATGTATATCGTTACGGTGTACTGCTGTGTATCAGATGATGTGGCACATCCTGATTGACTTTCGGATAGTTCGGTGACCGCATGTAATAATCTCTCTGTCTCCACATGACATTGACAGAAAGTTCTTACATGGTCCCTCATATAATCCAATCAATGAGAATGCTTGAACCATTTTTAGAGTGAAGGATAGAGCCTCGTCACAAGGATTTTTGAACTTAAAAAATCACCTCCTCATATCTCATTCATTCAAAAATGGAAATTTACTTTATTTTCAAAATATGATTTAAGCCTTATCATAAAGACTTTTGAACCTCATTCGTCATTTTTTTTAATCTTACATATCCAAATGAAGACAATCAACTTTACTTTTAAGAAAAGATTGGAGCTCATCATAAAGATTTTAAATTTATTACTCATTAATGTAACAAATTGCATTTGTTAAATATATTACTCCTGAAAATTTTGATATTTTCTTTCTCATTAATGTAAGAAATTGCATTTACTAAATTTGTTATAAAATAGAAAGTAACAAAAAGAAATATTTGTGAAAAAAAATACAAAACTTTTAAAATAGAAGAATGCGGCTAAGATGCGCATCACAGATGCCAATGATATGTAGGGACCAACTAGCTGTGTGGCCAACTAACATGTATCCGGGGTTTGTTTTAGGTCAAAATAAGTCTTTTTTGACATTTTTGGGCTTATTAGGACCATTATTCGATGTTCAAATAAAATTTTGGATTTTGGAAACCTAATGAAACCCTTAGATGCAATTCCGACTCATTTTAGAGAACTTAAAGCTAAATTTCTTTAAAATTTTTGTTGTAAATGCATTGTCAACTTTAGGGGAGTTGCAATTATGATTGAGAAACTTCTAATTAGTTCGCTCCCCCGATAGGAAGTGGTTGCGCCTAGTAGCTTTTCAAAAATTGTGATTGTGCACTACGAATTTCCGAACACTTGATTTATTTTCAAATAGATAAATTTTAATGTTTGAAAATAGGACAACAAATATATCATTAGAAAATTCATTCAAATCAAATATAGATCTTAGCATAATTATTTAAATTAGAACTTTCATAATACTTTAGGGACTCCATATTTAGCAAGTAATAGCCAAAATTAGCATTTTTATGAGATAAAACTAACAATATAAAAAATGTCTTGATAGAAGTCAAAGTGAACAAAAATGAGGTGCGAGAAGTATACTAGAAATTTTATTATATTATTTAAGGGATCAAACCTTTTTAAATGTTCTGTTCTTATTCTCAAAAGGAGTATCACAACGATACAAATATGTCGAGCTTGAGATTGCCCAATTTTTATATCATTAAAGTATCAAGATATCTAAAAAATATTATATAATTAAGAGGCTCAACACAAATAATTAGATGTTATGCTTAGAATATCTCTCTCTAGGAATCTTCAAATATGCCAATCTTCTACACATTTGAGTTGCTTCAGATGAAACCGCAAGAACGATTCCAAATGAGAAATTTAAAATTATGTTTGTCAGTACCCTAATACTTATCGTCGCCAACAAGACCAACGCCAACATTCACGATTGCTAATAATACACACAAAAGAAAAATGTTGAATCCAATATTCAGAATTAACGTCGATATCACCGTCAATACCAACACGATGCTCAACACCGACACTAATTTCAATGCTAGTGATCGCTAATAAGACCGACAACCACCATCATCACTAATACCAACACTTATTATCATCAACAAGTCTAATGCCTAACATTTATACTAACACTCACCGTTATTTAAAAAAAAGCCTATATATTCTTTAGTGTTGGCCAAGATTTGGACTAAATTATTTAGAACATCTGCACCTAATTGTTTCAGGGGCTGATTGGTATCATATTATAAGTAGACTAAAATAAAATTTAATTTATAATTTACCAAACATATTATAAATTAAAATAAAATTTAATTAATAAAATAATATGTTTGGTAAAATTTAATTTATAATTCTATATCAGCTCGGTTATTAATTAAATTTAAAATTTATTAAATTCCTCTATTTATAGAATTTGACAATTAGAAAATTGTTTTATCTCATAATTTTTAAATCTGAAATCAAACAGACAAAACCAGCGCTCAAAATTTTGCAAAAATTAATAATTATTATTCAAAACAACTTAGAGATTTTGATTCTCCTAAAATTTTCTGAATCTGAAATTTTCAGAATTTACTAAATCCTAGTTGCAGCCATCAGGTCCATAAAGCTTTCTTGCCCAAAACCGACGTCGCCCCTGTTTTCCATCCTTCTGTATTTACCACCTGCCAATTAAATGCTAGCGAGCCCTAATCAGACGAATTCCCTTTCGACTTTTTAATCCATATCTTGATTCTGATTCTTCCCTTCAATTCTTTTGCGATGCCTGCAGCTGCTAGCGTAGCGAGACTCCTTTCGTCGGCGCCTTCAGTAATAAGATCGCCGGCGCGGCGGAGGGAGACTGTAGCGATGGCTTGTTCGGCGGCAACGAAGGCTCCAGAGGGAAGGGGCCTGTATGTAGTTCTTGGAGTGGGGGAAGGAGCGAGCATGGGGGAGATAAAGGTCGCATATCGAACGCTGGCGAAGAGATGGCACCCTGACGTAGTAGGAGAAGGCCGTGCCGGAATCTTTCTCGAGATCCAGCGGGCGTACGCGACGCTTTCGGGTCCGAAGGAGAGGGAAAGATATGATAACATGATGGGATTAGGGCTAATGTTAGGGATCCGGCGGGGGGAGAGGTTAGGTGTGTAGAGGAGGTGGGAGACGGATCAGTGCTGGTAGGATAGATGTAGGGTTATGGGTGGGTTCGAACTTCAACTTTTGCTTCAGGTCGCAGGCTGAAATGTTTGCGTAATCTGTAAATGTTATGAGATCGGTGAGGACGTTGGCAGGGGAGTAAATTGAAGCCTATTTTTAAATTTTCAATTGTGTTTATGTTCTCTTAGCCAACAATAATGTCCCACTACGGCTGCATGAATCTTTTTTCTTCATGTGTCATGTTAAAAATTAAATTCTCGTTTAAATCTAATAAAGAAATATAATTTTTAATATTTTCTAACCAAGTCTTTTTAGGTCTACCTCTACCTTACTTAGTATAAGTCAAATCTAATACCTCTACTTTTCTAATCGGGTCATCAGAAGTCTGTCATTTTATGTAACCAAACCATCTAAGGTGATTCTCTCTAATCTTATCTTCTATTGGAGCTATTCCAACCTTTTCATGTATATGCTTATTTCGTATCATGTCTCTAAGGGTAAAGCAACTCATCCACCTGAGCATCCTCATCTCTGCAACACTTAACTTAGTATTATGCTTCTCTTTTAATGGCCAACATTCTGCACCATAAAATATTGCAGGTCTCACCACCATCTTATAGAATTTTCTCTTAAGTTTGTGAGGGACTTTTCTATCAGGCCATTCTGATTAATTCAATTTTCTTTCACTGTTTGTTCCATGAGCATGTCTCTAGTTCTATCTATTTCTATAAAATCCACAATGGTTTACCTCAAGCCTTGGAGTATCAAAATTGGTTGATGGGTCAGATTCAAATCTGAATTAAAATTAACCTAACTTGAATCCAATCAACTAAATCTGAGCCGCTAGCAACCCAAATGATCTAA
Organism: Dendrobium chrysotoxum; assembly: GCA_019925795.1. Classification (NCBI taxonomy): domain Eukaryota; kingdom Viridiplantae; phylum Streptophyta; class Magnoliopsida; order Asparagales; family Orchidaceae; genus Dendrobium; species Dendrobium chrysotoxum. The sequence continues at coordinate 27,936,998 of CM034302.1, read as the reverse complement.
ACATTACCTACTTAACTATTTTAGTTAAAATTTCTTTATAACTTATTAATTATAATATATAGGATATTTGATAAAAAATAAATAAATAATTATACTCAATAAAAAAATTAGGAAAGAAGATATTTAGCAGGCCATTTTCAGATAAAAAAATAATTTGTTAGTCAACTCGAATTCTACCCTAAACCCTAAATATTTGGTCTTTAGGTGATAGGCATCAAGCCTGTAAGAGATCTACATCCAACAAGAAAATCATCTATACACACCTTGAAATTGATGTAGAATATCCCAAATGAGTTGTCATTTCAATTGTAGTCTTAACTTATATGAGGGCCAAGTCACCTCTTAATAAAGTCTACATAGATTGCAAGAATCCGCTTCTCAGTGTCATCACTTAATTCAAAAATGTTACCCCACGCCAACTCGTGTGATCTCAACAACTTCATATATGATAGTGAAAGTCCATATGTAATATTTAAGCTAGTTCTTTTGATCAAAGAACTAGTATAAAATTGTAGAATCATCAAATATAGCCCAAACTAATAAAATCATATCATCTATAGCGTGATTAGCACAATGACCATCAACGCAAGGATTAATTTCATCAAAATATTTATCAATATTGCTAGAGCTTGAACAAAAAAATCTAGTATTTGACTTCCATTCATAGTTTCCCTAATTTGTAAGGAAATTACACCTCTACCATGTGACATAACTTTAATATCTTGCACCCAATTATGATTTGAGTTTTCTTTTGTTAAGACAACATCCTCAACTTGATTAATTTGGCTAGATAATTTTACTATTTTCATTACCTCACTATCATTTTCGATAAACGTATACTCTTTTGAAGATATTCCACAAATATAGTAGAAAATTTCATAAAGATGTCATCTTAGTTAAGGATAAATTCTATAAAACTCCTCTATCAATATATATATATATATATATATCTTTCTCTAGTTTTGCAATCCTTCGCTTCCCATCTTCCTCCCTTCATATTTCTTTTGATTTGTAGTTTTAGATCTACCCCAATAACCAATATATATATATATATATATATATATATATATATATATAGAAAGAGAGAGAGAGAGAGAGAGAGAGAGAGAGAGAGAGAGAGAGAGAGATCATAATGTAAAATTTATTCATTGATATTCAAAGATCCATTATATGCCAAAAGATCTTGGAAGTAATAAAAAGATCGCAAATGTGCATCCTCACCTCTTATTTATAAGGCTTGGAGGGCTAGAATGAAAGGCTACACATAATGAATAGTATAAACAAAGAACAAACAATGTTAATAATGACCCTTTATAGGTTGTACATGACACGTGGCTCGAGTTGATAGGTGCTTGCATGGCTCCATATATTCAATATAGTTCTTAGCCCTAAGTTGAGCCAATTAAGCTAGTCTTTATTGGTGAGTGTGCTAGATGAGTCCTTTGAAAAGGATCTTGCAGGATGAGTCTGCGTAGGCGAGTTGTTTGCATGTAGAGGCAAGTCCTTGTGAGGTGATGAAAATCAAAAGCTGAGGACTATTCTGGGTTAGGGGGTCGTAGTTCTTGACCCTTGAGGTGTGCACTGCTTGTAGCTAAATCCAAGGATGTCTGCAAGAACTTGATAGATTTTCCTTTTATGGAAAATGATATTGAGAGGTTGATTTCTATTGAGATATGTGTCTTTTTAGTGTTTAATAGAAACCGTATGAGTTCCCTGCTATGCATTGTTGAGGAGAATCCTTGATTTAGTTGATTTGGATAAGTCATGTTTCATATTGGTAAGTGTCTTAAGCAGGCAGTGTGACTGCCTTAGATGACTTTTCCAACTAAGTACAAGTACCTTTATGGACATGCATGAGTATAAATTTAGTTCCACAATTCACCTATTCCCTTGACATGTGATTGGAAAAATGAACATGTGAATTAAAGACGTGTATTTAATGTTTTTACTAGATTATAAAAAGGAGAGTAAGTAGAAGTTACTATCATGTTATTACTGTAGTCTTGGGCATTATGCAAATTTCCTCATCATGATAGTGATTTGATTCCACTCACTTCTTCCTCCTATAAGTATTAGTTTCAAAGGTTCCCTTTCTTTAGATGTGAACCTTCATTGATAATTAATTGCCCAATAAGATTGAAATGGACTCCACTGAGCTTGCTAAGTTACGCTTTAAGCGAGTGAAGAGGGTTGCTCTTCGCAATTGTAATTAGGAAACATGATGAGAGGAAAATGGGGTCACCGATTGTAAGGTAGTACAAGTTAAGGAAAGTGCCTTTAAAAGCTCGGGACTAGTGGAGTTAGTTGTATTGTATGGCACCTAAGAGGGGCGCTAAATTAATGTGTGTTTAAAAATTAGTTTCATTTTGTGAAAGTTTAAATACACCAATAATATTTTATTTTATTTTGTAAATTAAAGTGCAAAGTAAATTATTTTATGTTTTATTAACAAACAAAAGAATATTTTTCAAGAGTATACATTAAATACTAATACTATTTTTTTTTCGAAGACAAAAATAATTCTTTATTAAATTATATTCAATTTTAAGAATGTCTCATCTTTCCATAATTTTCACATCATGATTATCGTAGTAGCATAACTAATAAATATTTTTATAGATTAAAAGTAATGGTGCAATTAAAAATAAAATGAAAAAAAAAGAGAGAAAGAATTCCAATGGATTTATAGTGGTTTGGCCTAGCGGCCTAGATCCACTCCCCAAATCCTCCACTCAAAAATTTTATTATTTTTCTCTTCTTCTGCTTCTAGTAAGGCAAAGAGGCCTCTCCCTTTCACAGGTAATGCGGAAATACTTTACATTACTTTCTCTTGAAAAGAATTCCAATCCTAGCCACATCAACTAGTTCTACAAAACACAGAACTCAATGACATTTCAATGATCTTTACAAATAAACTTAAGAAGCTCTCAACCTAAAATCTCCGAACTCACAAATTAAAGTAACAAAAGGATATGATTTAAGAATAATCAACATTGTAGCCTCAAACAAGAATCTCCCCAAAATTTTTCAAAGCTTAAAAACAAAGATAGATTGTAAAGAATATATATATTTTTTTCAGAAGCATCTCAAACCTCTCGGTAGCCTTATATCCCGTCTTCTTTAAGGTTTCTATTTAATCATACTTATATGCCAAATTAGTATAAATAAACCTAAATATTGCTATGTTTTAAACATAGTGGCTAGATCGCACAGTATGATTAGCACAATTGTCATCAAACACTAAAAACTGTCTATCTTCATTTGAGACAGAATTATATTGTATAGAATGATTATTATAATTAGCCAATTCCAAGAAAAAAAACCCCTTTTCTATTTTATCGGCTTGTATGATCATATTCATACAATATAAACTTTTCTTGAATTTGATTGTTAATTTGTTCTTTGATTCTCTGCCTATAATCATGTAAATTGTACAAGTAATTATAAAGTATGATTCCTACTGTACATTACATTTAGTTAAATTTTGAGTATACCTATTGAAGACAGTAATAGTACAATTAGTTTTGTAATTTTTTTATTTAAAAATTTTGGTTAATAAATACAATTTGATTATTCAAACTTTTCAAAAGTGTCATTCATTTAATATAATATGATTTGAGTTGTATAGTATGATTTTTCATTAATCAATTTATATTAATTAATTAATAATTTCTTTATTAAAATGATACATGAAATTAATTTAACCCCTGTGCGTGTGCTTGATTGTTTCATAAACCATATACTTGCCACATATAATGAGGTTGAATAAAATGAAGAATATAAGATTTTGCTGATTTGCAATCTTCATATCCTTGATGGCTTTCCTTCTTCAATTAGACTAAGGCTTCCTTTGGGTTAGAAAGTCGTTTTAGAAAGCAACAAAAAAACTACCCCAAACGAAGCCTAAGTACAGATTTATGATTGTCATCCAAGTTGTACGTTCTATACCATTTGACTTTGAACACTTGATTTGTTTTGTCATATTTAGCTTGATTAGAAGGCAAGCATGCATAAATTCATTAACTTAAAATTATTACAACTAATAATATTTTTAATCATCATAATATTAGTAACCACAACAGGTTTCTGAAGTTCACAAATTCCTTTCTTTTTGATGATGATAAATATTTTAGTTGGATCTTAAATAAATTATAAATTAGTAAATATATTAAATTTAACCTTTTTATAAGATAGTTGTCCCCCTCAATTTATGCCACTAAGAATTATAAGCTTAATTACACAGTAGAAACAATTAAAAATAATTAATTTATAATAGAAAGGATAGATAATTTTTTTATTAATTTTTAATAAGATATGCTAAACATGAGTACAAATACATCAAACAAAAGTAATGATAAACATAAATATGAAACAAATGTAAATTCAAATACATGTATACAACTAAATATTCTCTAGTCTCCATTTTGACATCTCTAAAAGGTGAGTAAATTAATAAAAATACAATAAATTCAAAAAATAAAATTAGTAATCAGATAGTCCTTGATATGGGGTGTCGAATGAAAGTAGTTGTGGAAAAGTGAGAACTGATCATGAAACCGGGTTCGATTCTCCACATGTTGGCACTACCTATGCTTCCATAAGATGTTTTCTTACTAGATGTGCTCATCAAATTTTAACTCTACCATACAAAATGTTATGTCCACTTATCCTCAAGGTAATTTCATGCAAAATGAATAGGCGGAGTAATTTCACTTTTTTCCTCTCTCTGGTTTACACCTCCTCTCTAGGTTGGCCTATTGATAAGTATAAATTATGTAGTATTTTATTGTTTTAAATATCAATAAAAATATTATTTTTAATTATTATTGTGTAATAAACATATCACAAAAATGCAAAAATTTCACTAGTATCAAGTCAACACTGTAATGCCCAAATCATCAGTGCCATAACGTCTGTGATGCCCTAGCGCCAGAATACAACATTGCAGTGTCGTCGCTCTAGAAAATGGGATGGAAGCAGTGCTCCAATGCAGATCACATAAGAGTCGTAACGTTACAGAGGATAGTGCTGCAGCATTCACACCACTGCAGCGCAAAAAAATACATTTTAGTGCTCTAATTTCTATCATTCAAGCACCAGAGCGGCAAACCATATAACACCGCTACGTCGGAGAGCACACTCAAGCATCACAATGCTCAACTTTTCCAGCACCGTGGCGGATTAGTTTTCAAATCAAAGAGCCACATTGATTCATCCAAAAGTCATATCGTTACAGCCAAGAGATGCATCGTCAGCCGAAAGCTATAGCAGTGCCATTTTAGCAGCACCGAGGAGCTAATTCATTTATCAATGCCGTAACATCACTCTATCGAGATCTTTAACATCTGAGGTTATTTTTGTACTTAATATAAATAGTTTTTCAGTTTGAGACTTTCGATATACTTTGAAGTTCTATCCAGTTCAGTGTTGTGTTGTACTACTTTTGAGGAACTTTAGCCAATATTGTTGTAAGAATTCCTACATTTGCAGAAGAAAGGAGTGTGAAGAGTATAATTATGCTATCTGGGTGACTTTTTACTTTACTTTTTCTCTTGTATCTTTCCCTTATATAAGAAATAAATATTGAGTTGTTTTCTTACTCCATCATGTATGAGTTTTGGGCTAATGATGTGATACTAATATTAGTACTAATATAGACTCTTGTGCTTTGAATAAAAATATGGATATTTTTAATATCTATCATTCTTAATTTAATGCATATAATGGACATATGTGTAGCTAAAAACTAATATGATATATTATCTCGAGAGAGGAATATTAGAATAATTAGGAATATTAAAATAAAATATTGGCATGTCTAGACATATGATGTTTAACCTTCAAGGTTCCATGGAGATATTAGCATTATAGGAAGGCTATAAAACTCCCTTTTCACCCCTAGAAACTTAACAGAGATCTAGGGTTGCATGTACTCTGATCCACATCAACATAGAAGACTCTTATAAAAAATGTTAGTGATTTACATACATTGGTCCAAAATAATTTTATCATCAAGTGACTTATCTTTTCATTTGCATTTTTGCTGTAGTGATAGAAACCAAAATTCCTTACTTTTGTTCAGTAGGATAAATCTTGCATCTGTAGTAGACAGTGTTATTTTTTTTTTGCATTTTACAGAACACTTCCTTGTGGAGTAGATAGGAACCCTTATTGTTTGATTTAGAGATTAAGAGGACCCTAAAAAAAACTAAAAATATTTTTTCCTTAGGAATGGTTGAACCAATTCAAGACCCAAACCATCTTAGACTGCTTAGAGAGTATGTCAATCCTGTAGTAGATGAAATTCAGTAGAGTATCAATAGACCTACTATCCAGGTCTATAACTTTGAGATGAAACCCTTTATAATTCAGATGGCTCAACATTTTCAATTTAGGGGATGTCTTATTGAGGATCCTAATCTTCACTTAGCTAGTTTCTTAAAAATCTATGGAATATTCAAGTATAATAGTGTTAGTGATGATGCTATTAGGTTTGATCTATTTTCATTTTCTCTTAGGGACAAAGCTATAATGTGATTGACTTTCTTGCATTCAAGTTTTATATCCACTTCGAATGAGTTGTTACATAAAATTTTAGCTAAGTTTTTCTCGCCTTCAAAAACCACTAAGCTTAGAAATGATATTATCTCTTTTTTTTTTAGTTTGAAGGAGAGTCAATTTATGAAAGCTTGAAGAGATTTAAGGAGATTCTTAGGAAATGCCCTCGCTATGCCTTACTTGATTGGTTAGTTATTCATATATTTTACAATAAATTTGTAGGATCCCTTAGGCCAATCATTAATGTAATAGTTGGAGGATCATTATTAAAATCCTAAGCCTTTTGATGATGCCTATGTATTAATTTAGGAGATGATAAAAAATAATTTTTAGTGGCCTTCTGATAGGATGAATCCTAAGAGAGTGACATGAGTTTATGAATCTGATGCTTTATCTATTTTGACTGCTCAAGTAATTATTATTTCTAACAAGTTAGATAATTTCAAAGTTAGTTCAAGATCAAGATTACCTATTTAATTGGAAGAGCATGATTTAAATTCTATTGGTGATATTAGTGCTCAAGGAATTAAGAATATTAATTTAATTGGAAGATTAAATAATTCATATTCTAATACATATAATTCAGGTTGGAGGAATCACTCTAACTTTAATTATGCTAATAATAATAATATTGGTGGTAATAATTAGTGGAATACCGGTCAATTGAATCACGGAGAAAATTGGAATAATCCTCAACAACCTAATAATGAATCCAAAAATATCTTTTCCCTTAGGTTTTAATCAAAATAATCAGTTTAAAGATAGGAAAACATCTTCTAAAGAGGTAGTGATTCAGTTAGGAACCCAATTACAAAGCCAAGATGCATCAATAAATAATTTAGAAAATTAATTAGGATTGCTTGCATTTTCTGTTAGTAATAGACCTCATGACATATTACCTAGCAATACTAAAATTAATCCAAAGGAAAAAGGGTGAGAACAAAGTGCAGACCACTTGAGGAGTGGAAATGATTCCTCGCAGCCAAAATGATATATCCAAGTATGTCTGACTGAAGATTATAAATTTAGAGCTATTTGGGAGGCAACCCCATTATATTTTTATATTTATTTATTGTTTATTTATTTTACATGTTTTTGTAGTTTGTATTTTATTTAAGACATTTGTAATGTTTGTAAAGTCAGTAATTATGATTTTGAAAAAGTTAAAATAATTTTTTTGAGCAAAGTTTATGTGGTTAAAATTGAACTAACGTCATAGCATTAGGCTTTGGAGCGCTACAACATTTGCATGCCAAATGCCACAACTTTTAAAACTAACATTACAATGCTTTTGGCTCTAGAAAATTCTTGGAATGCAACGTTGGAGTTTATTTTACAACGTCGCAACATCGTGCTATCATATTCAGCACTTCAGAGCTAATCTTTTGAGCATCTCGTAGTGTTGAGTCATTTATTTCTATAGTACTACTGGCAGTGCATTCAATGGATCACACTTTGATTACTTTTTCATCATGATGCTTTATTAAGCATCGTAGTGCTATCCTCAATGCCACAATGTTAAGTCAAAATCATAAAAAAGGTTGTTGGAGCACCACAATGGTGGTCATTGTTAGTACCGCAGTGCTTATATGTGTCAAATGTCATAGCATTTATCTAGTCAAAAGGTTGTGATTTAATTTTTCACTGTTAGCGCCATAGCACCACGCATCCTGCACTATTGTAGTGTCTATTAGTTTGATCATTTTATCAGTTTATGTTCTTGAGCGCTATAATGCTAGATTATTCTATAAATATGGAATGCTTGATTTTGGTTTTTCAGCTCATTTGAAGTTTTATTTTTCTTTCTTTGCTGAGTTTTTGAGTGTTATTTCTACGTTTTTTTAATTACTAAGCAATGGCCCCAAAAATGTTTTTTAGAAGAAGAGAGCCTTATCATCCTACGATAAAAATCATTTCATCTCCACTAAAGTTGAGTAGCATTATGCTCAATTGTTTGTAAGTAAACAACTTATCCCTGAAAGAGGTTTTTTAACCTAGGTTGGGTCGTAACGTAGATTATTATGAACTGGGAATGGGAAACTCTATGTGAGGAATCTAATGTTATTGTAGTTTTAATTGTGAGAGAACTTTTGGCAATGTCACTGTAGAAAAGAGGTGCTATGTTAGAGGGAAATGGGTACCTTTTTTATCCTTTCAGTATTAGCCATTTATTTAAATTGAGGGATTTTGAGTATGATGAGTATACCCCTTTTTGCTAAGAACTTATTGATCTTGAGGAGTTATTGAGAGTTCTTTGTGGGCCTCGCAGTGGGTTAGTGTGGAAGAAGAGGGAGAAGAAAATAATTAATTTTCTTGCATCTTATATGACTCAACTTTCAAAAGCTTGACATTATTTCAAGTTTGCTCATTCTATGCCTAAAAAAATATCAATGAGGTAACAAAGGATAAGGCAATGCTTAGTTATGCTATCCAAGTGGGTCATTTTATCGATGTCAGGAAACTTATCTTCTCTTCTTTATCTTATTTCATCAAAGGAACTACTTCTGTAGGTTTGGGACATCCTTCTTTAATTTATGCTTTATGTTTTAATGCTGGTGTGAAGGGAGATCTTAGTGAAGAACAAATTTTTCCAATTCTGACCTCATAAAAACATATTGAGAGTTTTAAATTAAGCACTGTGGGGGGGGGGGGGGGGTTAATCAAGTCAGATCATTGGTGGGAAAATTTATGTCGCCACGCAGATTTTGTGTTCTCCTGTTTTGTAATCGAATACTGCATTAAGAATAAAGTACAGTCTCGGGAGACTGACACAATGTTCTATAATAGATTCAATATCAAAACAGGATTTTGAAAAATGACATTTCTGTGATCAAACACGATTCAGAGAATAACATATCATCTCGAAAGATGATTATGAAATTCTATAGAATATGTTTAAAAATAGAAATGAAGTTTTAAAAATTCAACCACTCTTCTGATTAGAGGCAACGAGGAGAATACGAGATCATCTTAAAAGGCGAACATGATAATCTTCAAGACATCCAAAAATAAGAATGGGTTTTATAAAATTCGTCACTTTTAAGATCGAATATAACAAGGAGAATGTTATATCATCTAGGGAGACGAAAATAATATTATACAAGTATATTCAAAATTAAAAATGAGTTTTAGAAAATAATTTGTGTTCCCAGAGATTTTTCCCTTGTCTTATGTACATAAAACAAGGTTTATTTTAATCTGGGGTTCTCAAATCCCTATAGGGGCAAGCCCCTATAGTTAATTACATCCTAGGAGGGATACTCCTAAGAAAACTCTCGATTAAAGCAGTGATTTCTTATCCTTTGATTACAAAGTAGAAGGCAAGGAAAGAAATAAGAATTTTCAAGGAGAAAGCTCAACGTTGAACAGTTATTAACGAGTCAAAGGAAGAAAAGTAGGAGGTACCGGATTCTGAGAAGCTCAGAGGCAACCTCAGTCTACCCTATGTTGGGCTTTACATTTTAAGAGAGAAATTTCATGTTTAAGTTGACATTTTATTAGAAATTTGGGATCATATTCCTAGAGAGTGAGGACTTAAGATTTGACAATCTGCCTCAGAACCTAAAACTAAATTGGGTACTACAAAGTAGCGACCCGAACCTAGCTAATGCAGTGCAAATCTGTACTTACCCCAGCCTGGATTAGGGAGCCAGCTAACCACCTAGGCGCTTCAAATCCATGTGTCCAGTCTCTTATGAAAGATTGGTAGGGACGTTATTTAAGTTTTGAGGAATCGGGGCCGACATCTAAGACAAAACCTAATTGGCCCCTTTACTTATGTAGGGTAAATGATGCCTGAGAGCATAATACAATTAAAATTTTAGACTCTTTTAATTTGTATCTAATGCAATGCATGTTAATTGACTCGAATGCATAAAATGATTTATGAAGCAGTTTTAAAATCAGGCTTAGAAAATAGATTTTTCCCTAGAGATTGCACAACATCCCCTTGACAGAACTGCACCCTAATAGGTCAGGTGGTCTGCCAGAACCCGCAGGCGGGGAGGTGCCTAACAAGGAAGAGAAAGTAATAATATGCTCATGCTTACTCTCGGCGGTCCGAGCTTACTTCTTAGATTCGTTAGAGTTTCTATGTGAGCCTAAAAAAATTTTATTTTAAATTTCAAGTAGAAAAAGTTTATCGTGGTCCTTACCAAAAAACACTCCGATGTGTATCTAGGCTAAAACAAAACACGGCATGCAAGAGTCCTAAAAAAAGCTAGTGCACAAACAATGTAAACACTCAAATTAAATTATCCAAAAATATAATGTCCAATATCCAGTTTATTTACAACCCAGGGTCTGCTGAAAAAGTAAAGTGGCCGGGTACCACTGACAACAAACCCGGATTCTAATCCTAAGACTGACGCAAGTGATTTCAAAATGGGATATATTTTTCTTCTTATCTTCATTTCTTCATTTTCTTCATCTTCACTTCTTTGTCTTCTTTCCTTTATAAGCTTCTTGGATCCCCTACGAGCTCCTTGGATCCGCTATGAACTCCTTAGGTCCGCCGGGCCTGGATATCCAAATGAAAAGAAACTCATCCCCGAAGGGGTATTTTCTTTTTTCTTTGGATATTAGAACCACCCTAACTTGGCTTTCCAAATAGAAGAGAATACTCCCCTAACGGACATTCTCTTCTCTTTGGATTTCGAGTTGGGTGTGATATCCCACTTTTGAATCACTTTCATAATATTTGACTTTAACAAATAATTACATTTATATTATATTCCAGAAAGAAAAAGAAAATCTAGACACACCTGCAAGGTTATCCTAGACATTTATAATAAAACCATTCCCAAGCAGTTATATATTCAAATTAAATTTATCAGCCACACTTGGCCATGCTCTTTTAATTTTAAAGGGGGCTTAGCATTTTCTGAAGCACCTGCAGAAATTTTATGTTAATTTAAATCTTTAATTTGCCCCCTTTAATTTGGCCCTGCACGAGCATGGCCACCTGTAGAAGATTATGTGAGCATCCAGATCGTTCCTATCCTAGGGGTAATCTATCGCCCATCGCATCATATCTCAGATTGCAGATATAAATAAATAAACACACACACCTATCATTTTTACAAACAACATGCAATGAAAACCACGAGAAAGCCCGTCACACAGCAACAAGAAAGTAAACATCGGCCTAACCTAAAGCTAAAGTCGGTTGTCCTAGCAAACAAATCTAAGTGTGTGCGGCAGGTCGTGTGGTTTAAAGATATCCTGGGTTTACTATTAGTTAAAGTTGTCTAATTGATTGAAATTAGTTTGTTGAAGGGTCAAAAGGGAATTTTAGTTCAGATTTAAGTTTTAGTATCTTTACTATTTTGAATTTTGTTTTAGATTGAATTTTGATTGTTAAAGTTGATTAATAGGATTTTGTTATTTAGTCATTTGAATTAACCTATTTTCTTTTATATCATTTAATTTAACAACTTACTGAATCTTTGACGATTTATTAGACTTTTAGATTACTATGTATCTCAATCAATTTTCTTTAAAGATGTTTTATATTATGCTTATAATTGATTTTTGAAAAGACTTTAATGAATAGAGTTTGATTTTTAAAGGGCTTTTTATTTTGGATTATATTTATTATTTATTAAATTTGTTCTCATTTTAGGTGTATTTTGTATTTTGGATTTTAATTTTATTTTTTTTAAATAGATTTTATTTAATTATTATTTAATTATGAGATGGTTGAAATATTAATTAGGTTCAATTTTAAAGTTATATTCAAATTTAATCCCTTAGTGATTATGTGTGTTAATTACGATTTAATTATTAAAGATTATATAATTTTCGTGTATTTTTATCTGAATTATTATTAGTGTGTTTGAAATTTTTGTTAATTGATTGTTTGAATTTGATTAGCATAATTAAAAAATTATATTAATAATAAATACTAGGCCTAAGGGGATGTCACTATGTTTTCTATGTTCTGAGTCTCTATCTGAAAGTGTGCATGCAACCTAAGTTTAAGTTTTCTAAGACTCAGTCCTTAATTTTTGTCCTTAGATGTCACTAATGTTATATGGAATGAAAAGAATTCTGTTATCACTAACCCTTAGGACTTTGCGCATGTGTAAAGAGGTTCAAGGATCTAAAATAGAATAAATAATCCTAATAAAATTGAAGTTACTATAGGGACGTAGAGGGTAGAAGTTCGCACAAATTATACTATGGCCTCCTAGGGGCTTTCTAAGTTTTAAGAATACTTACAACACCGGGGGCTACGACCCGGTGGTTCCGCCCGTAGCACCTCTACCCGGTTGGGTAGAGGCGACTAACGCCATTGTCCCTTGTCCCTTTGTTCGCTTGATCAGTACCATTACTCGTATTTCATGCAAATAAAGATAAGAAAATAGGGAGGATTAGAAGCACATTTAATAATTATTAATAAAATAATTAAAATTTACTAAAAATAAAACGTACCTTTCTTCGGGCTTGAAGACCGGCGCAAGCTGTCTACCTTTTAAACTGTTCCCTTTTGAAAGCATGCCAAAGATTAAGTGGATTATTGGTGCCGGCTAGAGCAGAGAAAGTGAGGACTTTGGCTAGGGCTGCTGTCCATGCAGGCAAGAGAGGTGGACCGGACTTGGGGCTGGAAATCAGACGGCGTCAAACTTCGGCTAGGCTTGGAGAACTCCCTTCGGCTTCCCTAGGTCAAAACAGACAGAAGAGAGGAGGCTTGGGTTCGGTCTGTTTGGTTCCGAATAGGAGAGACAGAGAAGGAGCCGGTGACTTCTCACGCAAGGAAGAAGAAGAGGACGGGGCAATGGGGATTTTCCGCTTGGGCTAGTTGCGAGAAAGCAGGGAGAAGGACGGCTGGAGATTCTTACGAAACCAGGGAGGCAACAGGGCTGAGGATGTTCGGACCTGGGGGGGTTTCTCCTGGCTTCTTCCGAACAGAGGAGAGAGGGAGGCAGTTCGTGAACTGGGAGGAAGCGGTTCTGTCTTCGTTTCTTGCGAACTGGAGAGAAGAGCCGGGGGAGAGTTCGTTTCTACGAATTAGAGGGAGTGCCAGAGAATGGGGGCGGTTTGCGAATAGATAGGGAGAGGAGCAGTTCGTCCGAATAAAGGGGAGATTGTGGGAGATTCGGTTCAACCAGCCTGACCGAATCAAATCTCAAATCTTAATTCAAATAGATGGCTGAGATCATTTGCGCTTTAAATAGGGATCTAATGGTCGATTTTGATTGAACTCTAAGTTTGATGGGTCGAGTTGATTTGAGCTGAATCATATATCAATTTGATCGAAAAATGAATTGGGTCACATTAAATCGAGTCGATCGAAACCGACGAGCCGTGAATCGAGTACGATTTGAGTCGAATCGGCTTGATTCCGTTTGTTTTAAATTTATCTAATTAATAATTAAATTAGTTTTAATAAATTTGGGCTCGAGTCGAGTCAAAAATGACTCGACTTGGCTCAAATAAATTTATTTTATTATTAATTAAAATTGTTTTAATTAAATTGGACTCAATTGACTCGATTTAATGATCAATGACAACACCGGGTTTAAGTCGGACTCGAATTGAGTTGACTTAGCTTTGACGTTGTCAAATTAAATTTGTTCGATCAAACAATTATAATTAATTCAAATTTCAACTCGACTAGAAATTTAATAGTGACCAACGAAATGATTTAGGTCAAATTAAGGAGGCCGAGTCAATGCTACGTCATTAGGCATCCACCTAAAAGAAATCCTGTAGGGGACATCTATGCTAGGTTACGAAGACCTAGAAGCTAGATATGGATTAGTTCCAGGAGAATCGACCTCGAATAATGAGGTCAATAAATGGACCCCCAATAGGCATGATAAACTTGCCAAAGTTTATCTTGCGTATTGGTGTTGACCGAAACGATCAACTAGATCCAAAACTGATGTTGAAAATCTAACTATATGAATTGGAAAGATTTTGCGCTTTGATAGAAGGTCAGAATGAAAGATTTATAATGAGATTTGAGCTGATTGATTGAAAGATCTGAATTGATTAACTGATTTGAAGGTTGATGATAACACTGATGGCTTTAGCAAATAATGACTAATGAAATTAGTATTATTTGGTAAAGTCAAAGTAAGAAATAACTGAATATAGTGATTTGAAAGGGGTTTGATATGAATGGAAAGGTTTGACAATTATTTTGATTTGAATGTGAAAGTTCGAATGTGATTTTAACACTAGGATGGACAAGGACTTGCCCCAACACTAGTAGATCTAATCCTAAGGAAAGGAAGCACGGGGACTCACACCTATCCTTAAAAGACTAGAGGGTGACTAACCACGACGCGACCAAAGAGGCTTGAATCTTAGAATAGCTATCCAAGGTCTAAGGAAAATAGGAAGCTCGGGGACTCACACCTATTTCTAATAGACCAAATTTATTTCGAGTTTTCAACGATTAACCTAGCTAGAAAGCACGGGGACTCACAACTAACTAGGGAAAATTAGCCTAAGGAAAGGAAGCACAAGGACTCACACCTATCCTTAAAAGACCAAATTTGTTTCGAGTTTTCAACGATTAACCTAGCTAGAAAGCACGGGGACTCACAACTAACTTGGGAAAATTAGCATAAGGAAAGGAAGCACAGGGACTCACACCTATCCTTAAAAGAGCAAACTTTTTCTGGGTTGTCAATGACTAAACTAGCTAGAAAGCACGGGGACTCACATCTAACTAGAAAAATTAGCCTAAGGAAAGGAAGCACAGGGACTCACACCTATCCTTAAAAGACCAAACTTTTTCTGGGTTGTCAATGACTAAACTAGCTAGAAAGCACGGAGACTCACATCTAACTAGGAAAATTAGCCTAAGGAAAGGAAGCACAGGGACTCACACCTATCCTTAAAAGACCAAACTTTTTCTGGGTTGTCAATGACTAAACTAGCTAGAAAGCACGTGGACTCACATCTAACTAGGAAAATTAGCCTAAGGAAAGGAAGCACAGGGACTCACACCTATCCTTAAAAGGCTAGAAGCCGACCGAGCTATGATGGGGCCAAAGAGGCTTAAATCCAACACAAGTCAGTCACGATCCTATAAGGTAGGACGCTCGGGGAATCACACCTACTCTTAAAAAGGATCAAATTCTCTTTTAGGTTTTCAATGACTAACCTAGCTAGAAAGCACAGGGACTCACATCTAACTAGGGGAAACTAGTCAAGGAGATAGTCTACCTAAACCCCTAAGGATTTTGGCAAAAACTATCTAACCAGATTTTAATTCTAATCCTAAGGAAAGGAAGCACGGGGACTCACACCCATCCTTAAATGACTAGAGAATTTCTTTTAGGTTTTCAATGACTAACCTAGCTAGAAAGCACGGGGACTCACATCTAACTAGGAGAATTAGTCAAGGAGATAGTCTACCTAAACCCCTAAGGATTTTGGCAAAAACTATCTAACCAGATTTAATTCTAATCCTAAGGAAAGGAAGCACGGGGACTCACACCCATCCTTAAAAGACTGGAGAATTTTGATTTTGATTTGAATTGGATTTGAATTTTGAATTTTGAATGAGTTTGATTTTGTTTGATATTAACTAAAATTTTGGTTTCAGATAGAGTTCTGAATTTGGAAGATTGATAGTCTTGGGATTCTTTGGATTAAAAAAATTTATTTTCTTCTCCATTATAAATGATCCTTATAACTTACAAATATTCCACTGGAGATTATGTTTTTATATCGGATCATCATATATGAAAAAAAATAAAAACAAAAGGAGATTTCTACAATAACATTATAGACATCTCGATCAGTTTAGACTTTGTAACATTTTGATTTTCAAAAGAAATACATAAACTGCTTGGACCCAGTGTATGTCACATTCATAAGCTTGAGAACAACGTGTATGTTGAGAAATTTATAATTTTATTGCAAATCTTCATAACAATGTCATTACACATAGTATTTCTTAAGATACCGCCCATTGATAGGCAACATAGGACGATCACCCTTACAATCCACTAATTGGTAAGATCCCCCTTGGTAGACTTTCTCCACCACAAAAGAACCTTCCCATGTAGGCTCAAATTTACCACCAAACCTTCGATGAGTTAGGATAGGTCTACTTAAGACCAACACCAGCTCTCCTGCTCGAAAGGTTCTAGGACGGACCATTTTATCATGTGCTTGAGCCATACGGGATTTATATAACTCGAGGTTCTGTTGAGCCTGCAATTGCTTCTCTTCTAAACCTTCGAGTTCTTCTAAACGAAGTCGGACGTTCTGTTCAGATGTAATACTATTGTTAATTGCAACCCTTAGAGAGGGAAGCTGTACCTCTAAAGGGAGAACAGCCTCAGCCCCGAAGACTAAAGTAAACGGTGTAGATTGAGTTGGGGTTCTATATGTGGTTCGATAAGCCCATAAAGCCTCACCCAAATTTTCGTGCCACTGTCGCTTATTGTCCTCTAAGATTTTCTTTAGAATTCCTACTAACGTCTTATTGAAGGCCTCCGCCAATCCATTCGCCTGTGGGTAGTAGCTTGTGGAGTACCTCCAATCAATATTATGACGTTTAGCGAAATTATTCATTTTGGTGCTCTTGAAGGAGGGACCATTATCGGATATAATTCGACGAGGAATGCCAAATCGATATACAATATGGTCTCGGAAGAATTGGAGCACATTATGAGTTTTAATTTCTTGTAGTGGAACAACCTCCGCCCATTTTGAGAAGTAGTCTGTTGCTGCTAGAATGAACCGGTGACCTTTAGAAGAGGGAGGATCAATAGGGCCAATAATATCCATGTCCCAGCTTTCAAAAGGTCACGAAGTGATCGTTGGATGCAAAATATTAGGAGGTTGGTGTAGGACTACACCATATACTTGACACTGGTGGCAACGACGTGCAATAGACATACAGTCGTTAATCATTGAGGGCCAGTAATAACCCAGTCTCTTGATTTTCATCTTCATTTTGGGGCCAGATTGGTGGGCACCACATAATCCAGCATATACCTCGGTCATAATCCTTTGGGCTTCTTGTTTACTAAGACAACGTAGCCACAATTGATCGAAAGACCGGCGGTACAAAATGCCGTTTATTAGTGTGTAAGAAAGAGCCCTTCTCTTAATTTGATCTGCGGCAGATTTCTCTCGAGGGAGTTTATTTTCTTGCAAATAGTCAATGAAAGGTTGTCTCCAGTCAACCGTATCATCATCAATGGTAAGAACAATCTCACCCTCGGAAGGAAACTTTTTATTGATGTATTCCAAGTCTATAGGAGACAAGATCTTACGACCTTGAACTTCTATAGAAATGGACTCTTCTTCTGTACAGGCTAATTCCTTTGCGAGCTTTGCAAGGGCATCCTCCATAGAATTTCTTCCACAGGGTATCCTATATAAAGTTACACTTGGAATCTGCTCGAGAAGTTTCATAGTGTACTGATAGTACGGAAGAAGTTTAGGTTTCAAGACTTTGTAAATACCAGCAACTTGATTGATAATAAGTTGTGAATCTCCAAAGATCTTGATTTCTCTGATTTCCATTGATATTGCTAATTCTAATCTAGTTATCAGAGCTTCATATTCGGCCTCGTTATTAGTGCAAGGCTCTAATAAATGGTAAGAATAACGCAACAATCCCTTTTCAGGGGTTATGAAAACCAACCCGATACCGGCTTTCCCTGGGATTACCTCCTGAGGTTCCCCGATCTTTTGTGAAGATGCGGCACCATCAAAATATAATTCCCAAGTATTTCCTTCATGCTCCTCTAAACTCATAATTTGTTCATCAGGGAGATCATCATTCAGAGGGGACTCAGCAGGGATCGGGTGTGCTGCTAAGAAGTCAGCCACAGCTTGACCTTTGATAGCACGTAATGGTATAAACGTGATATCAAATTGGAGTAGAAACATTGACCACTTCGCTAAGCGCCCTGACAACGTTGGATGAGTCATCAGGTATTGGAGTGGATTGACTCTAGAGATGAGATTGATTTTATGAGCTAACATGTAATGCCTTAATTTTTGGGCAGCAAAAATCAAAGCTAAATAATGTTTCTCAATAGGCGGATAATTAGCTTCAGTTGGCAGAAGTCATCTACTCAAGTAGTAAAGTGCATTCTCTTTTCTTTCCTCATTAGTTTGGGCTAACAAGGCGCCAAGAGAACTGTCTAAGGCTGTGGTGTAAAGTATTAAGGGTTTTCCAGGGATAGGAGCTGCTAGAACTGGTGGCGTTAACAAATACTGCTTTATGCTTTCAAATGCATTTTGACACTTTTCATCCCAATGAAATCAGGCATCTTTCTTACACAAAGCAACGAATGGTTGACACCTACCAGACAAGTTAGAAATGAATCTTCGGAGGTATGCCAACCTACCTTGAAGAGATCTTAACTGCATAAGACTTTTAGGAGGTGGCATATCTAAGATGGCTTTTATTTTGGAAGGATCAATTTCTATGCCTCGGTGCCTCACTATGAATCCTAAGAATTTTCCTGAAGTAACTCCAAAAGCACATTTCAAGGGATTCATCTTTAGATCGTAGCGGCGCAACCTTTCAAAAATGATTCTCAGATCATGAAGGTGGTCTTCCCTTTGACGACTTTTGACTACCAAATCATCGATATAACATTCCACCTGTTGGTGTATTAGATCATCGAAGATTCGGGTCATAGCCCGCTGGTAGGTTGCACCAGCGTTCTTAAGTCCAAAGAGCATGACTTTGTAACAGAAGACCCCTATAGGTGTTCTGAAGGCAGTGAATTTTTCATCTTCAGGAGCCATCTTGATTTGATTATATCTAGATGAACCATCCATAAAAGAGAAAATTGTATGCTCAGAGGCGATGTCTACCATGAGTTCCGGTATAGGCAACGGGAACTCATCTTTTGGACAAGCCTTATTCAGATCCATATAATCGATGCATACGCGAATTTGACCATTCTTTTTCTTTACTGGGACGATGCTAGCCAACCAAGAGGGATATTTTTCCTCTCGAATAAAGCCTGCATCGATTAGTTTTTTGACTTCAGTCACTACTTGTTGTTCAATTTCTAAGCGCATGCGTCGTGGGGCTTGCTTGATAGGGATCATGTTAGGTTGAATTTCAAGTTTATGGACTGCTATTTCTGGAGATAATCCAGGCATCTCGTTATAGCTCCAAGCGAAGCAATCCTTAAACTCTGAAAGCAACTTGACTAAGTTAGTTGACTCATCCTCGTTCAATAAGGCACTTATGAACGTCGGATGTGGATTTTCTTTATTACCAAGGTTAATTTCTTTCAGTTCATCAACAGTTGATTGGATCTCTTCCTCAAGTTCGGGAGGTGCCTCCTTAACTTCAAAGTCATCCGAATCATCTGAAGTTTCTAGACAAAATTCATTTAGAATTTCAATGTCCTTCATAAAGAGACGATCAGATCCTAGATTGTTAGTTATCACCAAGCAGTAATCATCATCATCAAATGGACAAACAGTACTAAAGCCCAATCCTGCCCTTGACTTTGGTTTATAATATTCAGTATTCCAAAGGTTTTCAAAGGACTGAGCTTGACGTTTAGTCCAAGTAGATGGGGTTAGACCTTGCTCAATTAAATTTTTAACACCATAAGGATACCAATCAAAAGGGAGTTTCACTATTTCATTCATCAAAGGATCATCAATGTGTACATCAGTTTCAACATTCTTGCTAGAAGAAGGAATAAACTTAGTAGTTTTACAATCATCGCTCAAAGCAGGTGAAGCCTTAACTGCCAACCCGGCTATACTATCTTGAGATAGTGGGGTTAGAGCTAAAGTCTTCACATATCATTTAAGCTTTTCATAGGTAGACAAATCTAAATCATCCTCTATTTTTGTCTTAATTTTATCATCGTCACTGTCATGTTCCAAGGAGATCTCAAATTTTGGCCTCTTGTTACTATTTTCATCCTTAGATACACATGATTCATCCTCTGAGTCAGATTCTAAATCAATATGCATCGTAGGAGTTTGCTTTTGTATGATTTCATACGTTGCACTTTCATAATATTGCCATCCTCTGCCTCTACCTCGCCCCCATTGGGTAATCCTACCACCTCTTTGTGAGGGAGGAGCAGGATGCCAACGGATGCTATTTTCGAGGTAGGGATATTCTTCATCTCTTTTTTCTTCTTTTTCTTTTTCTTGTTCATTTTTCTTTTCAAGTGCAATTTCACTTTTGGCCAATTTGAGATCCTTAGGAACAGTTTACTTTTTAGGCAAATAATAGGCGGCATCTTCATAAATTTCTACTTCGTGAATTGAGAATGGTTGCAAATCTCCCTTAATACAGTGCTCAACACCATCTCTGATGTATTTAATGCACTGATGTATGGAGGAAAGAACCATCCTATATTCATGAAGCCAGGGTCTACCTAGAAGAGCATTAAAAGATGTTGGAGAGTCTATAATATGAAACTTTGCTTCAGTTTTAAATTCTTCAATCTCCAACAACAGAGTAACTGAACCCAAAGCCCTCTCGCCATTTTCGTTAAACCCTCGTAAGATCATTTTGTCTGAACTGAGCTTACGAACGTCTATTCTCAAATAAGCGAGAGTTCTGAGAGTCATAATATTAACTGATGCTCCAGGATCAACCAGGATACGTGATAATCTGAAATTGTCTATGTTTACTGTTATGTATAGTGGACGGTTGTGATCAGCCGTCCCTAAACATAGATCTTCATCAGAAAAAGAAATTTCAGGAACTCCTTTGAAACAAAGAGCTTCAACAGGCTGTACAGCTGCTAACTGGGCCATGCAAATATCTGGATCTAGCAGAGCTTTGATTAACGCTTCCCTCATTTCTTTGGAAAGGATCAGAGCATCATAAATGCTCAGTTTGGCAGGCAGCTTTCTGAGGTGAGCTAGGACATTGTAATCGACCTTGGGTATTCCACTCTCAACTGGACCCTAAAGGGGAACAGGCTGAGGTGGAAAAGAAGACTCTGGTTCGTCAACAACTTGCTTCTCTTTATCTTCAGAAGAAGCTTGAGGTGGTAGCACTTTGCCACTATGAAGTTTGATTTGCACTATCTCTTCAGAAGAAGCGACATGTGAATTATCTACTTTGACCTCAGCTAACTCTGATTGTACTTCTGCTAAATTCTCAAAATCTGACATCTCTGCTTCAATACAGATAGGCGTACCCTGCAAATCAAGAGCAGGGGCATCACTATCTGAATAATAGCCAAGAGAATGTTTTAATTCTTCCAAATTAAATTGATTGTTAAGAGAATCATTTTCAGGTAAGTTTTTCAAGTCATCCGTAACATCGCTATCAGAAATAGACAAGATATACACAGAATCCTTTTTCATTAATTTGACATCATCACATGGAACAAAATAAAAGTCATCTAAGATAAGAGGATTGAGGATAACAGTCTCCCCATCCGCAGAAAACACAACTCTACTGGATATATCACAATTAACACTACTAAAAGTAACAAAATAATCTCTAGCATGCTCCTCCTCCTGAGCTATAGGACCATGACTAACTTGGGCCTCCTCGAGCTCTAAGGGTGAAGTCATCTCTACATCACCTTCCGGAACTATCAGATCAACCTGGAGGGGCTTCTGAGCTCCTGAAGACTCCTGAAGAGAAGAAATGTAAAGTTTGTTCAGCAATTTCTTTGAAGAACGGGATAAAGATATATCCCTAGTTGAGTCAGAATTTAAAGGAGAAACAGGAACAATAGGCTCACCAGTCACACACTTAGCTGATCCCTGCCCTGGATCCACTAAGTATTCTTTGGAAATCAGTACCGCTCTTGATCTGATGTTTCTATCAAGCCACTCTTTAAAGGTGAAACAATCTTCAAGCTGATGGCCCAACATTTGGTGATAAGGGCAATAATTTTGTTGATCAGACTTACCCACCTCCTCTGGCCTTTTGGGTGCAGGTAATTTGAAGTCTGGCTTTTTCAGAAGATTTTTTAATATCCTCTTTAAAGCCTCCTTCTTAAATGGATAAGTCTTACTAATCATCACATTAAACCTTTCCCTTCTTTCTTTTATTTCTTCTGGGGTAAGGTAAGGTCGTGGCTAGTTAAACTGTGGCTGAGATTGTGGTGGTGGATACTGTCTCTGATACTGTGGTGACGTATGCTGAGGCCCTTGATACTGCTGACTGTAGAACTGTGAAGGGGGATTTTCTGCCTGAATTTTCATTGGCTGCTTTCCCTTATCAACAGCTGACACCATCCCAGATTTCTTCTCAAAGACCTTCTAGGGTTTCAGCTTCTTAGGGTCTAAAGTAGACTGATCAGTAAGGAAGGTGAACTGCGAAGCTTCTTCTTGTAGGCTGGAGGCTTTATTGAGCAGTTTTTCAAATGTCTTAATGGTTAATCCTTTCAAAAGAAAGGCTACCGGTCCATGAATGTTCTTAAGCAGAATCTCAATCGCGTGTTGCTCCTGCAATTGAGGTTCACATTTCATGCTCAAATTCCTCCACCTTAGTGTATAATCAACCAGCTTCACCTCAGGCTTCTGTTTCTCTACGATAAGATCTCCAACTGTAATGTGATGCTGACTGCCTGCAAACCTTTTGACGAACATATTTTCCAGCTCTATAAAACTGTGCACTGAACCATTGGGTAAATCTGCATACCAGTCAAAAGCCACCCCTGACAGGCTACTAATAAACTGCTAGAAGAGTAAAGCATCACTTCCTCCAGCGTTGCAACAACTAGCTACGCTATGTGCTGTCTAGGGTTTTCGGTACCATCAAAAATCTTGAATGAAGGGGGCACAAATCCCTTTGGGTAGGGAACTGCATCAAACTCCTCTGGGTAGGGTCTACCCTTTGGGGTATACGACGCACTCTGTGACTCTGCAAATGCCTCCCTCACTTGTCTTTCCACAATCTGCTTTAGCTCTTTTGATTGAGAGGCTTTAATCTCTGGATCTGATTGATGCTCTTCTACGGCCTCAATTATCTGTTTCTTTCCTACCACCTAAACAGACTCGGGTTGAGAAGACTCAACCTGTGCTCGTGGTGGTAAAAGACCCTGGCACTGGAATGATGCCATAGTGGCCATCATTTCCTCTATCTTCTTCTCCATACTTGAGATCTGCTCATCTTTTTGTTTTAGCTGTTGTATAAGACATTGAGTTAAGTCCGGCGCAATGCCTTCCTCAACTACGACGTCCTGTATTCCAGCATCTTCAGCTTGATCATCATGAGCTAATCTCATTGTTTCCACCATAAGGACATCGGCTACTGCATCATCTAACATGTCATCTTGATCTACATCAAAGTTCAATGCATCTTCATTCTCCAGATCTTTAATGCTATTTTTTAGTTCACTTAGCATCTCCTCTATAGACCTTCCGGAAACATAGTGGGGATCAACGGGAACATATCTTTCATAGTCCATATGATCTGGAGGGTTAATTTCACGTTTCTCCTCTATTTTGGGTTTTTCTTCTATCATCTTTTCAGGTGAAGCCACTACCAGAGAAGCAACTTCCTCCTTAGGTCTCCAGATCTTCTTCTCAGCTGATGTTGGAGAGAGTTGGCTTGATGATTCCAACCACCCTACATCCGGATGAGAAGACTAAGAAGGACCCATAGAGGGGTGCCTATATATCCGGGGAGAAGAGTGGACACGAGAGAACCGCTGACTTGAGGTGTCATGGAGGAAGGAGACAACTAACGACTAGTTTTCTGGGCAACATACTGAATACTCTTGGATTTTCTCGACACATCAGTCAAAATAATACTGTCTATCTTTCTGTGCGATTTCCTCGGTTCCCTAGGGTATCCATCAGTGAGTGCAGAGATTGCAACAGGTTTGAACTTTCTTTTGCTATCTCTTGCCCTCGATTGACCCACTACCCGGGCTCCAGTATTCTTCTGACTCGATTCTTCTATCCTTTCATTAATCATCCTTTTCATATTCCTCAAAAACCCTTACTTAGTTTGGAAATGATTATCTGCACACTCTTGGACTATTGCCCTTACCATATTCTGAATGTGTGTTTC
The DNA here is from genome assembly GCA_019925795.1 of Dendrobium chrysotoxum. Lineage (NCBI taxonomy): Eukaryota > Viridiplantae > Streptophyta > Magnoliopsida > Asparagales > Orchidaceae > Dendrobium > Dendrobium chrysotoxum. The sequence goes on along the minus strand of CM034302.1, from coordinate 27,912,478 downwards.
CTTATCTTTGACTGGCTCAGCGGCAGACTTTCCAACAGCAGTAGGGGCTGAGCGGGCAATCTTCCTCACATCTTCCTCTCCATCAGCAGCGGAGAGAAGATGGAACCTACTACCACTAAGATGTGGAGAGGTAGGAGGAGTTTGCTCATTCTTAGTTGACAGCCCCAATTTTTCCATTCTTCTCTTTGTACGACGATTTTTATTTCTCCTCTAAGTTTTAGTCATAATCGTCGACATGTTAGAAGAGGAGCCTATTTCAAACTTGCTCGGAGCACTGAAAGGAGTAACATTGTCTGCTACGACAACTGATTTGAGTTTCTGATCCTGGCTAGGCTGTTCAATTCTAGCAAACACTGAGGGCCTAAGGGCTACAGGGGCAGTTAGAGACCCACATCCCAAAGTGAATTCTAGAACAGGCCTCTGGTTTGCAATTTCAACAGGTGGGACAATAGTGAACTCAGGTCCACTAACAGACAACTGCAAATCCTCAAATCCTTTTTCAAATTTGATTATACTTCCATCAGCAAAAGGATTATAGGCCAAGTTCATATTATCCGATAAGCAAAAGATTAGTTTACCCGTCATTTTTCCTGAAATTTAAGAAAATTTTTGAATTAGTTTTATGAATAAATTATTTTAATTGCAAAAGCTTAATTGACCCAACCAAATAATTTAAGTCTTATCTCATCACATATATATCGAGTTATATTAAAATATAACTGCAATACATAATGTTGAGATAAGAATGAATATTATTTAGTGTTTCAATTTTCACTCTAAAAATTTGGACCCAATGCTAAGTCAAACATCAAGCTACAATAAAAATGTAACTGCAACGTTCGAGTTAGCACGTAGGGATTTTATTTTCTGATTATTTAGACAAAAAGGTCATTAAAGGAACTTTCCGTCGATATTTTGATGGGGGTCCAAAATAAGACCTCTACAATTTCTTTTAGATACCGGCCAAATTATTCACGAGTGAAATGAATAATATAACCGTCGGAAGAAAGGTAGTTACAACCCATGCCAAGCAAAAGTATACTACCGATGTAAGGGTATGAATCACTGCTAAAGATGGAGAGAGGATGAGTCCCCAGTGGAGTCGCCAGAAAAACCTTGGTGGGAAAATTTATGTCGCCACGCAGATTTTGTGTTCTCCTGTTTTGTAATCAAATACTGCATTAAGAATAAAGTACAGTCTCGGGAGACTGACACAATATTCTATAATGGATTCAATATCAAAACAGGATTTTGAAAAATGACATTTCTGTGATCAAACATGATTCAGAGAATAACATATCATCTCGAAAGATGATTATGAAATTCTATAGAATATGTTTAAAAACAGAAATGAAGTTTTAAAAATTCAACCACTCTTCTGATTAGAGGCAACGAGGAGAATACGACATCATCTTAAAAGATGAACGTGATATTATTCAAGACATCCAAAAATAAGAATGGGTTTTATAAAATTCGTCACTTTTAAGATCGAATATAACAAGGAGAATGTTATATCATCTAGGGAGATGAAAATAACATTATACAAGTATATTCAAAATTAAAAATGAGTTTTAGAAATTAATCTGCGTTCCCAGAGATTTTTCCCTTGTCTTATGTACATAAAATAAGGTTTATTTTAATCTGGGGTTCTAAATCCCTATAGGGGTAAGCCCCTATAGTTAATTACATCCTAGGAGGGATACTCCAAAGAAAACTCTCGATTAAAGCAGTGATTTTTTACCCTTTGATTACAAAGTAGAAGACAAAGAAAGAAATAAGAATTTTCAAGGAGAAAGCTCAACGTTGAACAGTTATGAACGAGTCAAAGGAAGAAAAGTAGGAGGTACCGGATTCTGAGAAGCTCAGAGGCAACCTCAATCTACCCTATGTTGGGCTTTATATTTTAAGAGAGAAATTTCATGTTTAAGTTGACATTTTATTAGAAATTTGGGATCATATTCCCAGAGAGTGAGGACTTAAGATTTGGCAATCTGCCTCAGAACCTAAAACTAAATTGGGTACTACAAAGTAGCGACCCGAACCTAGCTAATGCAGTGCAAATCTGGACTTACCCCGGCCTGGATTGGGGAGCCAGCTAACCACCTAGGCGCTTCAAATCTATGTGTCCAGTCTCTTATGAAAGATTGGTAGGGACGTTATTTAAGTTTTGAGGAATCAGGGCCGACATCTAAGACAAAACCTAATTGGCCCCTTTACTTATGTAGGGTAAATGATGCCTGAGAGTATAATGCAATTAAAATTTTAGACTCTTTTAATTTGTATCTAATGCAATGCATGCTAATTGACTCGAATGCATAAAATGATTTATGAAGCATTTTTAAAATCAGGCTTAGAAAATAGATTTTTCCCTAGAGATTGCACAACATCCCCTTGACAGAACTGCACCCTAATAGGTCAGGTGGTCTGCCAGAACCCGCAGGTGGGGAGGTGCCTAACAAGGAAGAGAAAGTAATAATATGCTTATGCTGACTCTCGGCGGTCCGAGCTTACTTCTTAGATTCGTTAGAGTTTCTATGTGAGCCTAAAAAAATTTTATTTTAAATTTCAAGTAGAAAAAGTTTATCGTGGTCCTTACCAAAAAACACTTCGATGCGTATCCAGGCTAAAACAAAATACGGCATGCAAGAGTCCTAAAAAAAGCTAGTGCACAAACAATGTAAACACTCAAATTAAATTATCCAAAAATATAATGTCCAATGTCCAGTTTATTTACAACCCAGGGTTTGCTGAAAAAGTAAAGTGGCCGGGTACCACTGACAACAAACCCGAATTTTAATCCTAAGACTGACGCAAGTGATTTCAAAATGGGATATATTTTTCTTCTTATCTTCATTTCTTCATTTTCTTCATCTTCACTTCTTTGTCTTCTTTCCTTTACAAGCTTCTTGGATCCCCTACGAGCTCCTTGGATCCGCTATGAGCTCCTTAGGTCCGCCGGGCCTGGATATCCAAATGAAAAGAAACTCATCCCCGAAGGGGTATTTTCTTTTTTCTTTGGATATTAGAACCACCATAACTTGGCTTTCCAAATAGAAGAGAATACTCCCCTAACGGACATTCTCTTCTCTTTGGATTCCGAGTTGGGTGTGATATCCCACTTTTGAATCACTTTCATAATATTTGACTTTAACAAATAATTACATTTATATTACATTCCAGAAAGAAAAAGAAAATTTAGACACACCTGCAAGGTTATCCTAGACATTTATAATAAAACCATTCCCAAGCAGTTATATATTCATATTAAATTTATCAGCCACACTTGGCCATGCTCTTTTAATTTTAAAGGGGGCTTAGCATTTTCTGAAGCACCTGCAGAAATTTTATGTTAATTTAAATCTTTAATTTGCCCCCTTTAATTTGGCCCTGCACGAGCATGGCCACCTGCAGAAGATTATATGAGCATCCAGATCGTTCCTATCCTAGGGGTAATCTATCGCCCATCGCATCATATCTCAGATTGCAGATATAAATAAATAAACATACACACCAATCATTTTTATAAACAACATGTGATGAAAACCACGAGAAAGCCCGTCACACAGCAACAAGAAAGTAAACACCAGCCTAACCTAAAGCTAAAGTCGGTTGTCCTAGCAAATAAATCTAAGTGTGTGCAGCAGGTCGTGTGGTTTAAAGATATCCTGGGTTTACTATTAGTTAAAGTTGTCTAATTGATTGAAATTAGTTTGTTGAAGGGTCAAAAAGGAATTTTAGTTCAGATTTAAGTTTTAGTATCTTTACTATTTTGAATTTTGTTTTAGATTGAATTTTGATTGTTAAAGTTGATTAATAGGATTTTGTTATTTAGTCATTTGAATTAACCTATTTTCTTTTATATCAATTAATTTAACAACTTACTGAATCTTTGACGATTTATTAGACTTTTAGATTACTATGTATCTCAATCAACTTTCTTTAAAGATGTTTTATATTATGCTTATAATTGATTTTTGAAAAGACTTTAATGAATAGAGTTTGATTTTTAAAGGGCTTTTTATTTTGGATTATATTTATTATTTATTAAATTTGTTCTCATTTTAGGTGTATTTTGTATTTTGGATTTTAATTTTATTTTTTTTTAAATAGATTTTATTTAATTATTATTTAATTATGAGATGGTTGAAATATTAATTAGGTTCAATTTTAAAGTTATATTCAAATTTAATCCCTTAGTGATTATGTGTGTTAATTACGATTTAATTATTAAAGATTATACAATCTTCATGTATTTTTATCTGAATTATTATTAGTGTGTTTGAAATTTTTGTTAATTGATTGTTTGAATTTGATTAGCCTAATTAAAAAATTATATTAATAATAAATACTAGGCCTAAGGGGATGTCACTATATTTTCTATGTTCTGTGTCTCTATCTTAAAGTGTGCATGCAACCTAAGTCTAAATTTTCTAAGACTCAGTCCTTAATTTTTGTCCTTAAATGTCACTAATGTTATATGGAATGAAAAGAATTCTGTTATCACTAACCCTTAGGACTTTACACACGTGTAAAGAGGTTCAAGGATCTAAAATAGAATAAATAATCCTAATAAAATTAAAGTTTCTATAGGGACCTAGAGGGTAGAAGTTCGCACAAATCATACCATGGCCTCCTAGGGGCTTTCTAAGTTTTAAGAATACTTACAACACCGGGGGCTACGACCCGGTGGTTCCGCCCGTAGCACCTCTACCCGGTTGGATACAGGCGACTGACGCCATTGTTCCTTGTCCCTTTGTTCGCTTGATCGATACCATTCCTCGTATTTCATGCAAATAAAGATAAGAAAATAGGGAGGATTAGAAGCATATTTAATAATTATTAATAAAATAATTGAAATTTACTAAAAATAAAACGTACCTTTCTTCGGCCTTGAAGACCGGCGCAAGCTGTCTACCTTTTAAACTGTTCCCTTTTGAAAGCATGCCAAAGATTAAGTGGATTATTGGTGCCGGCTAGAGCAGAGAAAGTGAGGACTTTGGCTAGGGCTGCTGTCCACGCAAGGAAGAGAGGTGGACCGGACTTGGGGCTGGAAATCAGACGGTGTCAAACTTCGGCTAGGCTTGGAGAACTCCCTTCGGCTTCCCTAGGTCAGAACAGACGGAAGAGAGTAGGCTTGGGTTCGGTCTGTCTGGTTTCGAATAGGAGAGACAGAGAAGGAGCCGGTGACTTCTCACGCAAGGAAGAAGAAGAGGACGGGGCAATGGGGATTTTCCGCTTGGGCTAGTTGCGAGAAAGCATGGAGAAGGACGGCTGGAGATTCTTACGAAACCAGGGAGGCAACAGGGCTGAGGATGTTCGGACCTGGGGGGGTTTCTCCTGGCTTCTTCCGAACAGAGGAGAGAGGGAGGCAGTTCATGAACTGGGAGGAAGCGGTTCTGTCTTCGTTTCTTGCGAACTGGAGAGAAGAGCCAGGGGAGAGTTCATTTCTGTGAATTAGAGGGAGTGCCAGAGAATGGGGGCGGTTTGCGAATAGATAAGGAGAGGAGCAGTTCGTCCGAATAAAGGGGATATCGTGGGAGATTCGGTTCAACCAGCCTGACCGAATCAAATCTCAAATCTTAATTCAAATAGATGGCTGAGATCATTTGCGCTTTAAACAGGGATCTAAGGGTCGATTTTGATTGAACTCTGAGTTTGATGGGTCGAGTTGATTTGAGCTGAATCATATATCAATTTGATCGAAAAATGAATTGGGTCACATTAAATCGAGTCGATCGAAACCGACGAGCCGTGAATCGAGTACGATTTGAGTCGAATCGGCTTGATTCCGTTCGTTTTAAATTTATCTAATTAATAATTAAATTAGTTTTAATAAATTTGGGCTCGAGTCGAGTCAAAAATGACTCGACTTGGCTCAAATAAATTTATTTTATTATTAATTAAAATTGTTTTAATTAAATTGGACTCAATTGACTCGATTTAATGATCAATGACAACGCCGGGTTTAAGTCGGACTCGAATTGAGTTGACTTAGCTTTGACGTTGTCAAATTAAATTTGTTCGATCAAATCAATTACAATTAATTCAAATTTCAACTCGACCAGAAATTTAATAGTGACCAACGAAATGATTTAGGTCAAATTAGGGAGGCCGAGTCAATGTTACGTCATTAGGCATCCACCTAAAAGAAATCCTGTAGGGGACATCTATGCTAGGTTACGAAGACCTAGAAGCTAGATATGGATTAGTTCCAGGAGAATCGACCTCGAATAATGAGGTCAACAATCATCTAGCAGATCTAGCAGTTGTATGTGTTATAGGACTCCTAAATCCTTAGGAAAGCAGGCAGAAGATTAGAGACAAAAGGTAAATAAGGTGCTTGATTTTTATAATGATAGTAGGGAGTGGCAGGATAATTTGGATATACAGTAGAAAAACTATCATTACACTGTAGACTTTAGTGATACTTTAGTTGGTATGTTCAAAATGAGTCCATTTGTTGAGAACCCCGATCAATTATAGTTCCCTTAGGCCCTTACTTATGATCCGCTTGTGTCGCACCCGTCTGCTAGATTGATGAGAAGTAGAAGGATAGAGATTTTGAGTAGTTATGGTGGTTTCTTTGTTGCTGTTGCTTGTGGTTGTTTTCATTGTTAGCAAGCTTGGAGAGAGAGAATGTTGTTGTAGTTGTTGGCAATTGATTGTATTTTTTCGTTTCTTTAATTTTTCCTTTATTTTCTTCGAGAGATCCTCGTAGTGGTTATTGTTGTAAATGGCTATGAGAGTCATTTTTTCTTATTCCGATAAGAACAGGTAACTTGATCTTATGGATGGAGATTAGGATTGGAGAACAGTGATTCATGCACTTTAGTTATCTTTTTGTGTATGCTTAGTATTGCCTTGTGCAATTATACCATTTATAATGAAAAGGTAAGTTTTTCATTTTGTGCTTAATTATTTCATTTGTGACGGTCTTTATTAGTGGTTTTTGTTCATGTTTTTTAGTTTTGTAATTTATATTTAATTAAAAGTTCCCAAAGATGCTTAATTATTGAAAACTGTTCTCTACATAGTGCTTGCACATTGTTTGTCTATTTAGCCAAAATAAAAATAGTAATTAAAATTTATATAAAATTAAGAATGATAATAAACTCTAGGTGATAAATTGGATGAACAAAAAATTTTCAATTCTAATTTTAAAAACATAATAATTAACTAAAAAAATAATCTAAGTCATTGCATTATTTTGTACTTAAAAACTATACACTTAAGCACTAACTACGGAATTGAAGAATGATTAATTGAGTTTGGATAAAGGGAGTGTATGGATTAAATTTATGAAGATCATTGTAAACTTAATTATGGAATTAGCAATCTTAATAAATCCTTACATTAATTCTATTTAGGATTGCTGGAGGGATTAAAGCAAATTTATATTCAAAATCATTATTATGTACTCAAAGTATAAACAAATGAAGAACATGAAAGTCAATAGAAGATTATGGTCAACAGACAATGAAGATCAGCGAGACTGTGGTTGGTGGGAGACTAAGGTTGGAGGGGCTGTATTTGGGTGACAAATGTCAGAGAGACCGTAGTAAACTGGTGACGGTGGCCGGAGGATTGTTTTCGGGTGACCAAGGTCAGAGAGATCATTGTTGGGTAACCAGGGTTGGAGAGACCGTAGTCGACGAACAATGGAGGTCGGAGGGATTGTGGTCGGTGGGCGACCATGGTCAGAGGGACTGTAGACAGTAGACGACGGTGGATAGAGGGACTATAATCTATGGGCGACTGTAGTCAGAGGGACCATAGTAGGCAGGCAATAGTTATCAGAGAGACTGTAGTTCTTGGGCAACAGTGGTCGGAGGGACCGTAGTTTGCGGGTGACTGTGGTTGGAGGGACTATAGTCAGCAGGCGACTGTGTCAGAGGGACCGTAGTTGGCAGGGGATGAAGGTCGGACGTAGGCTCGTTGATGGCTATCGGAAGTAGGTCTGATGATGTTGATCTCGCAGAGGTCCAATAGCGGCGCCATAGTGGCGAGGGTTCTCTGATGGTCGTGTCACGGTGGAGCTCCGGAAAGCTTCAAGCCTTAGAGCTCTCTTGACACTCTAACTTAAAGTCTAAGCCTCCAAAAGTTTAAGCTCTCTTTTATGCAAGAAGATGTGGTATATTTATAGATTTTGAGAGTAGGATACCCTGTAAATATGAAGAAGATTTAGGATAAATTCGGAGTGCTCCATCGGACGACCCATACTAATTCTCTTTATCATAGAGTGTTCATCATGCATTTATGAGTCTCAATGATGGTTGAATGAAGCAATCTTGGGCTTGTTGGATTCCTCTTATCGGGCTGCTCAATTTGACTATAAGCATACCATATTTGGATATAATTTTGCCATCCAATTAATACTTTGGAGCTTCCAAATATGCACTAATCCTTTGGTTTGAGCTATTTGGGCTCGTATTGGACTGATTTTTATGACGTTGGGTATTCTCATTGAGATATTTTAAGTTTGTTGAAATTGAAGTTTGGATGATCCCGCATTTAATTTTGTAAGTTGCCAACTTGAATATGCCTCAAAATTCGTACTTGATCAAGGCAATTTTTGGTGACGCATGAGTTATATATTTATGTATAATTTATATCTATAGATTATGTACAAAATTTACATTATAAAATTACATCTCACTACTAAAAAAATAGTATTTCGCAGCATTTTTTTTACCCAACAGCAGCGGTTAAAACACTTACAAACGTTTTAGCAGCGGTTTATAAACCGCTGCACATCCGCCGTATTTGCTATCGCTACAAGCACCTACCGCAGCGCTAAGTGAACCGCTGCCGTAGCTTATGATTTAGCAGCGCTTGCGTTAGCAGCAGTTTTAACCGCTACAGATCAGCTGGGCATTGGGTATACGGCAGCGGTTTTACCACCTACAAATTTGGACGAACTGTCTGTCGCGGCGGTTAAAACCGCTGCAATTCTGGAAATTTTTTTTAAAAAAAAACTTGTTTTATACATGAGCAAACTTCATTACAAAGTACAATCATAAACATTAACTGTATAATACTTACATAATTTCCACAAATCTCAATCATACAGTTGAATATATTGACAAATCTCATAAAACTTAAGATTGAGAAATCTTTCATGAGAAAACCTTTTGTCAAATGAGCAACATATTGCATAAAATCAAATAGTGTGCACGTAACTTGATGAATAATTCAGCCTTTGCCCACTTATTTGATTGGGGAGAAACTGAGTGGAAAAGCAAATCATAAAGAGGAATACGAACACATTCTAGTTTTTGGTCAAACAAATTCCTTATCAATAACAACTACACCAAGCATTCAAGATGCAATTATTAGGTAAATAATATTTCTTTTCCGCTTAATTTCTCCAGCAGAAACACAACCAAAAGAGAGGCATTCTCAAAAGGAGATGAGAACAACAGGAAAAAGAGAACAAGAATAAGAAGGAAAATATGACTGGAATCCATGAAATACAACAAGCAGAGAAGCTTTGCCTATTATTTTGCAAATACATGAATAAGAAGAGCGTTCAGTTGGTATTGGAAGTTACAAAATAAGATAGATGCAAAAGCTTTCTACTAATAGCTTTGCATGAATCTCCTAGATAATTGCAGCCATGCGGTCTCTGAGAAGCTCCAGACCATCCAAACACACCACATCATTACCATAAGACATATAGAGATTTTTCATAGCAGCCTTGTGCAATCGATAGCTAAATTCTAAATCATCATCATCATCTCCCTCACAAATTCTTACCTCAGAAAAATAGAATCTCACACTATTGAACATAGTGAATGGCACGAATCTCGATAAATAATATATACCATTTGGAAAAATCTGTTGGGAGCTTGAAAAAATCTGTTGAGTAATAGATGCACATTGGTTCTACAGAAACTAAGTTATACCAACGCAGTCCTGTAGTTGTTGAGAAGCTCTAGGCCATCTCTGAGAATATCAAGTCATTGCCAAAAGAAACTAAGTTATACCAAGGCAGCCCTGCCTGGTGATGGTTAACATCCATCTTCGTCACCCATGCATATTAAACACAGCCCAGTTCTTCATGCTGTTTATGACACTAATCCTGATACAAACATATAATTAGGACCTCCGAATTGATTTTGATGGTAAAGATCAAGCAATTGAAAGGATTTCCATCTACAGCTCATAAAAACTTTTGAGTTGAGATAATGGCAATTAAATTGCTCATTAGAATATGATAAGGATGCCTTCACCCACTAAAATTGGCAAAAGCCAAACATAAAAAAAAAAAAAACATAATCCTTCTAACATTTCAAAACAAAATATTAGTCATACATAAGAGAAATATCATGCCCCATTTATATTACGCCTTCTCTTCTTCTACACCTTGGATGTTAATTAGGCGAGAATTGATCATTGTCTCCCTGTTAATGATATAGAAGTCATCAATAAAAATGAAGATGATAAAATAAATAAATAAATAATTTTATTTTTTATTTTTACATACCATAGTTGAGCTTCCTGGTGGTGGATGTTGTACCTGGTTATTTTCCTTCAATTGTCTCACCTCATTTTGCAGTGTTCGCACCACCTCCTCAAGTTTTACAACTCGATCAAATGCAGTATTGCCTGCATTGCTACTGCCTGGAGTCGTGGTGCTATGAGGAAAATATCTGCTCGGAATGACCCCAAAACCTTGTGTCCGTACCCTCCCTGGATGTTCTGGCCCCATGATCGCTTTAAACACTTTCTCATTGGCCTCGAAATTTCCATCTTCTGGCATCAACCCTTCCTCGGTAAGCATTTCGGAAGCATGTGCCTAGATTCAAAAAAAAAATTATGATTTTACCCATCGTCAAGCATTTTAGAGCATTTCAGAAGCATGCGCCTAGAAGCATATTAAACTCATCATGTGAAATGCCTATGATTTTACCCATTTTGTCTAGCCTCCTCAGATGACCATGATCCATCTTTACGAGTACGATTGATTTTCCATAATAAGAGACGATCTTGTACAGACTGCAAACAAATGAAATTAATAATCTTCATAGAAATATAAATATATATGCAATTGAAATACATACTGTTTCTTGTTGTCTCCTTACGGAGCTCACCCGACCCATCGTATGCGGACATGTTTGTTTTTTTGCATTTTCTGCATTTCTGAGTAGTTTGTGATTCAAAATTAGACATATTAACAACACCTTCATTTTCTGTACCTCTAACAACTTGATGATCCTCCCCAAGTCGATTCCAAACAACATACCCAGTAAAGAATCCATTGGTGATAATGTGTTCCTTGATATCTTGTACTGAATGAAAATATCTGTTGATGCACGATTTGCATGGGCATAATATCTTTCCTGATAGATTCTTACTACGACTAGCAAAATCTATAAAATCTTCAACTCATTTATTGTATTCACGACTACATCTTGCCTTGGTTATCCAACTCTTATTCATTTTAAATTCAGCTGCAGTTTTTAATCATTGACAATAATTAAGAAACTAATAAAGTCGTCACAAATGAAGCCTTAGATTTGAAACAAATATGCTATCAAGTGATCTGAGCAACTCATCTTAATTTTGGATTATAAAGTTCTAATCAGCCACCAATCTAACTATAAAGAAGTTTGATGATTTGGAACACAAAATCAGATTGATTAATTAGCATTGATCTCAACTTAAAATAAAATGAGTGATTCAAATATGTATATATAATAATTTTTTATAATAATAATAATACTAAAGCTCTAACTAAATCAAACACGGCATATCATTATATTACAACTCAAACATCATAAAACACCAACCCAACAATTCACAAATATTAAAAGGAGTGTCACATAAACATACAAAAGACAAAGAGGCTTTTTGAACAGATCAGTCAGCAAGATCCAATATCAACACAGAACGATGCTAGCTTTAAATATACAGACAGAATAGTCATTCAAATATATATTTCATAATCCTTCATATAAAACAATATAACAGTATGCTAAAATATCAATATATAATCACAATAATATTCACATATATCCAAATATAACTTATCATAAATTTACCAAACTACCTTTCATAATTTTTATGTAGTTAATCTCAAGATACCGCAAACAAACAAGAGGATGTTTTGCATCTACCTATTTGAATCCAATAACCATAAAAAAAGTATCACTCAATGTAATCAAACGAACCAACAAATCATTTTAACTATTAGGAAAAAAACACAACATAGCAAACACTACATATGAACTTTTATTCTTTTGTTAAATCATGTAAAAATAGCACATAAAAACATAATCTCAAACTAAAGAGAAATAAAGTCATCCACTTATAAAATAAAACTGGTATTGAACAACAACATAAAAAAAATAACCTACAGGAAGTAAAAGCAAAAACCCATAGGAGTCGGCATTTTTGTTGGAATGAATAGAAAAATACTAAGCAAAAGGAAAACCTACATAGAAACAACAAAGAAGTTTTCGTTAGAATGCAAGCATCGGCCCCGGGTCGGCGTCGGCCTCGGCCTAGGCGCGGCGATGTTCTTTAGGGTTGGTGATTTGCTAGAGAGATTTTCATTGTTGTTTCTTTTCTTTCATTTAATTTTTAATTTTAGGGATTAATACAAAGAAACAAGAAGAAGAATGAGAAAAGAGGTAGAACAATATGAAGAAGAAGAATGAGAAGAAGAAGATGAAGAAGGTGAAGAGACTCACCGTGATCACGAAGGGCCGCCTGCCGGAATTCACCTTAGGAGCTGCGCACGACGGGCTTGGCAGTTCGCTATCGAGCACGGGAAACCCTCTTTCGGAACCGCTATGGAGCACAGAGGAGGGTTTTTCGGAAAAGAGAGATTTCGGAAAGCAGAGGCGAATTAGGGATAAATCCAGGAGTCTCCGTAAATTTAATATTCCACCGGTTTTAACACCGGTTTTAACCGGTGGAAAAGGGGGGTTTTGACACTGGTTTCAAAAGTGCTGCAACAAAATCGATGCAAAAGACATCATTTTTTGGTAGTGTCTACAAATTCATACAACATTATAATTAAAAATTAGATAAAATTTTAGTTTTCTATATTATATAATTAAGGAGCTAAATAGTTAAAAATTAAATATTTTTCACTTAAAATAAAAATTATTTAAATTGCAAAATTAATTAAAATATATGTTTAAAAATATATAGTTTATCTGAAGTCATATGAATAAGCTTTGATGGAGCTTGTTTGATAAATGATTATTGTAACAGTTTAAAAGTGATTTTAAAATTAAAATATATTAAATTTAAACAAGTTTAATTAATTCATCAATTTATATTAAATTTATTAAACAAATTTATTTGATCATATAAAGGAAATAATAATTAAACCGACCGGTTCATAAAAATCAGAATATGTTTGACGGTTTGGCGGTTGATCCTCAGTTCAAATGGATTATTTCTAATCCAATGCAAATATGATTTTTGAAAAAATCCAAATGGGCTAGTTACTGGTTGAACTGTTTAATAATTAAGATGTGTAACATATCAACTATTTAATAATTAAAAAATTATACAAGTTAATGTGTGCTTGATACAAAATAAAATATTTAATTACTTAAAAAATTATTTCAAATTAATAAATATCAGTCATTTTAAAAATATACAGTGATTATTTTTAGGTACGATTTCTTATTTTTATTAATTTAAATATAAAGTTAATTTTCATTTTAATAATGTAATCAATATTAAGTTAATATTCAAATATCTCAAGCCTCATTTTATTAAAATATCATTATTTAATTAAAATCTCTAATAAATTTATTCAAACAATTATAAGCTTTGATAAAAAAATTAAAAAAAAAAAAAATAGTGCAGCTGATTGTAGAAAAATAAAATATAAAAAATCTCACCTTTTATAGGCATCGGATCCTCTCCAATATTCTTAGCATTTGGCATTTCGAATCTCTCATCAATAACAAAATGTGATCAGCGTCGTATTAAATAGCAAAAAAACAATCCCCACAAATAGCCAAAAAGCCCATCACCACTCATGAAATTATTATATCTGGTCACTGGACGCCTTTCAGAAACTAATCAAGACACATCTCATCACCATTTGCTATATATCGTTGCTGTATACTGCTATATATCGAGATGACGTAGCACATATTGATTCACCTTTGAACCGTCCAGTGACCCTACAGTGACCCTACATAATAATTTCTCCGGACCACTCATCTCTGCCAAACCACAACAAAAAAGTGGGTCCCACAACACCAAACGGTGATCATATTTTGTTAGAAATCTGTGAGATCATTACCTTCTGTTTTAAAATTAATTCAAATATAAGACTAATTTTAAAATAAATTTATTAATTTTAAATATAAATTACTGATATAATTTTGTGGGATTTACATATCCTATTTATTTTTGTAATACTTAAAATTTTAATATTATATATATAATTACTTTCATATTAAATATAAATGACATATTTAATATTAAAATAATATATAATAATATATATGCAAATCCTTTTATAATTTTTCCGCATTTTATTTTAAATTGAGCTCAATAGCTCTTAAAATTATGCTGAAATTAATATTTATTTATATATTTGATATATTAAACCTCCTAATTGAACGCAAATTCAGGCTGCTAAATGCGTCTGATGCAGTTTTTTGTTCAAAATTTTATTCCATCGTTGGAGTGCCGTAACAAATTCGTTTCGATCCATTTCTCCTCATCTTTATAGGCATTCTGTCCTCACGGCAACGGAATCCATCCCCTCTTTTTGATCTCTCTGTCTCTCCGGTCCGAACTCCGGCAATCCGGTCATCTTCCCTCCAATCTGCAGTCAGTGTTGTTCGTTGTCAGCCTACTGTCTTGGGGAAAGAGGAAAGATGTGTTGTCCGGGTAAGGCTTGCTGCTGCTGCTTGCTATTGATTCTTTTGGTGATCGCCATTGGATTCATCTTTGGTTTCGGTATTTTTGCTCATGGATTTGAGAAAATTAAGGAAAGTTTGCACTACGATGTGCATCGATATGGGGATTTCGGAGGAAGACCCTTCTACCACGCACCCGCACCGTTCTAGGGTTCTTATCTTCCACTAATTTTGAGATCTTGTTTCTAAATCTGTAATTGCTATTCTTGGTTTGGGAATATAGGGTTTCGGTTTTCCCAGCAACAGCTATTGGATCTGATGTCATTATTAGTTTAATTTTAGTGTTCTTTCTTCTTTGCGAACTTTTACTTTCGCTCTTTTCTGATTTTCGAAGTTCTCTCTCCAGATCTCCAAATCGTGGATTTCGGTTGGTTTCTGAAATAAAAAAAACCAAGAAAAAAAAAACAAAACAAAACTGGGTATTATATATATATATATATATATAGATAGATATAGATATATGATATATGTTTCTGTTTCAAAAAATTGGAAAAATATGTATTATTTTAAAGTTTTAAATTATATTATGCTTAATTTACGATTATTATTTTTATTTATGATAAATATTTCTATATATGTGATATTATGTGATTGTAAATATATATATATATATATATATATATATATATATATATATATATATATATATATATATATTAATGTTTTGGTTATACCTAAATACAAGTAATGTAATATGTTTCCCTTATGTTAATAGTTCTACTTAACACTCTTATGTATATACATATTTGTTGTGTGTCAAAAAAACTTTTGACAATAAAGAGAATGTTTTACATTATAATTTTGCATGAAGATTCAAAACACATGGATAAAAGAGAAAAATGCATGAGACACCTGTAAAAATTTGAATAAGAAAAAATCATGAGACTTAACTTAGTTGAAATAATTCATTATGTGCTTAAAGCTATAAAAGTCAATTCATCTTCGCATTGTAGAAGAGATGATTACAAGTTTGAAAGCATCTGCTTGTTCTCTTAGATGATATTAGTTGGGTGTTACTCTCCCGATGATGTTAGTCATGCACTAGCAGTCATATGAAGTGGATTGAATGTCGATAGTTGGGCAATGATTATTAGATGATGGAGGTTGGCTGACAATAGTTGGGAGGTAGTGGTCGAGTGATGACAATCAGATGATGGTCAGATGTTAGTGAATGTATTATGATTATCATGAGCCAATGCTTAAGCAATGGTGGTCGAATGATGACATTCAAACAATGAGGATCGCGGGTGATAATTATCGACATTAAACATTGGGTAGAGCTCTAATATTTTTTAGACTTCTATGCTCTCTTCAAACTCAAGTCCAGATCCTCTTCAAGTAATGAATGAGGGAATTATTTATGGTTTTTTTAGCGTTACATTTTGGTAAATTGGCCAAAATTCCACGACACTCGATTAAATGGCCTATATTGAATATTTTAATTATAGACTATTTATTTAGCATCCGAGTACTCTAATATCCTCAAATTGAATGATCTTAAGCTCATTTGATTTTTCTAATAATGATGCATGATTTTAAATATAAGCAAAATAATATTTAGATATAATTTGGCCATCTAATTAATTTCCTAAAGTTTTCAAATGTGTTTCAAGTACTTGATTTAAATTTATTTGGAATAAGATTGGATCACCATTGATGCCATTGGGTTCTTCTTGTCTAGATGTTCAATTTGACTATAAGTTAGCTTAAATTTTTGCTCGGATGGTCTTGAATTTATTTTTAGAGATTTCCAACATGAGTAATGCATAAAGATTCGTGATAATCAGGTGAATTTTTCTCAAGATGAATCACTTGACCACTTATTTTTGAAACTTGAATTTTGTGCAATCCAATATGCAGTTTTAGAAAAAAATCATGACATAAAATTATAATTTTAGGAAAGTTATTAGGCGCAATTATTTCATGAACATTGATATGTCACCAAAAAATTACCTTGATCAGGCGCAAAACTCAATACAAATATGAATTAGAAAATTTCAAAAATAAATTTGGCATCATCTGAACACCAATTTCAGCAAACTTATGGTCAAACTGAATGTCTCAAAGAGACGAACCCAACAACACAAAATTCGATCCAATCCGAGCCCAAATGGGCCAAAATTAAGGGACCAAAGCCTGCTTAAACACTTTAGAGTTTTAATTGGATATTCAAATTGATATACAAATATGACATGCTTATAGTCCAATCAATCAGCTCGACGAGACGAATCTAACGAACCAAAGATCACTCAATTCTAACATCTCTAAGACATTTAAATGCTTATAAACGCTCCATGATCAAGGGGTTTACTATGAGCTGTTCGATGAAACACTCCCAACATACCCTTAATCTTCTCCATATTTACTAGTCATGCAACTCCCCAAAAAACTATAAATAGCTCATTATTCTTCACATGAAGGCCAGGAGGAATAGAGGAGAAAGATTGAGAGCTCTCTTGCACTCTCCATCCAATAATGCAAGCGTTGGAGTTCTTCTCGACCACCAATCGTTTTCGGAATTCTGCTCGTTCTTCGACTATAGCCAGAACTCTTCATGGATGCTATTGATGTCGAATCTCAAATATTGTCATCCATTGATGATGGTCCTTTCGATCACGACGAACCGATGACAGTCCTTCCGACCTCCGTTACCCATCGACTACGTTCCTTAAGACCTCCGTCGCCCGTTGACTACGGTCCCTCGGACCACTATCGCCTGATTATGATCCTTCCAACCACTACCACCTGATTATGTTCCTTCTGACCATCATCATCCGACTATAGTCTTTCCGACCACCGTTACTCATGAACTATGGTCCTTCTAAACACCGTTGCCCAACAACTGTCTGTCTGACCACTATCATCCGCTGACTACGTTGCCCTTCGACCTCCATCACCTGCTAACTACAGTCCCTCTGACCTATGCTACCCGTCGACTACGATCCCTCGGACCACCGTCGCTTGAGTCCAGTCCTTCTAACCATCGTCGTCTGACTATGATCATTCTTACTATCATCATCCGACTATGACACTACCTACCAAATGTGCAGGACATCATTCTCTTAAGAACAATTATCATGTCATTATTTCACTACATAATGTGCTCTCTACAATGTATATTTCTTTCATTGAGCCAACAGCCTCCTTTGAGGAGGGGCATTATTTGTAATCAACCACCAATAATGGTGGATTCATTTCAACTGAGCCAGGTCATGTGAATTTTCCTCCTTTTTAGGATTCTTATGTAAAAATTTTGATGTCTCTTATTAACGCCGCACTATTCTCTTTTATCTATCTGTGTGTTGGATTTTTGTAGAAGGATAGGATGCTAAACTTTATATACTTTATCGTTGCAAATATTCAAAGACACGGTAGTTTGACGTAATCTGTGGGAAATGATTCCTGACTAGGGAGCAACTTTTCCAACCTCAAAAGGTTATTCACGTTAACATCCTTGGCAGGGTTGAAGCGAGATACTCCCTTTGCCATGGCTTATTATCAGGTCCTAAATAAGTTCTTCAATATTGAGGATAACTTCATTGTAATAGTGAGCAAATATTATTCTATCACCTCTCAACCATCAACTATTGCTGCGTCGATTCTATAAGAAATAGATTTGGACTAGGGGAAAACTTGATTGCTATCTCAAATATAATTTTGGCCAAGCCAATCACACAATATCTTCTATGTATAAAAATGATATCATGATGGACTTCTACCCCTTGGGCAAGGTCACAGTTTTGACCTCAAAAAGGTAATAACGGTCTAAAGAAAGATCGTTCCTCAACTTTTTTTTGGGATATACATAACATTCACCCCCTCCCAATCAAGAAATAATCGATTTGAGTGGGGTTCGATTCGACCTCTTTCATACAAGTTAATATTATTGAGTAATGCTTTGACAAATAACCTCAGATAGGTCAAACATCATTGGTGGATTTTATCGACCTCTTCCACACAAGTTAACGCCATCAAACAATGATTTGGCAAACACCCTTGGATATGTCTTTTATGGATTTATTTTGATATCTTCTATGCAGGTTAAGGTCATCGAGCAACGCTCTGACAAATAATCTCAGATAGATCAAACACCTTTGGTGAGTTCTCCTGGCCTCTTCTATAGAGGTTAACATTATTAAGAAACACTTTGACAAAAAACCTTGGATAAGTCAAATATCCTTAGTAGATTTTCTCAATCTTTTCCATACAGGTTAATATCATCGATCAACACCATGACTAATAACCTTAAAAAGGTCAAACATCCTAGGTAGATTCCATTGACTTCTTCTCTATTGCACTCTAAGGCATCTCTTTCAACTTATTATTTAAGGAAAGTTTGAAGTCCTGATAGGCCTTCACTTATCTGGCACTATTAGTATGCTGTTAGAATGCTGCCATTAATGCACCATTTGACCACCTTTGTCAGGTTGTTCACTATCCTACCCAGTCAATATAGATGCCTAAAACCTTTAATAAAATGCAACTCGACCGCTGCCATTATCTTCCATTCATCTGATGGCCACTCTTTGCCTCTCAACCATTACTGTTGGCCCTTCACCTTCTATCAGACATCGTTGGCCCCTTCACCTTCTATCAGCCATCGTTGGCCCCCTTACCTCCTGTCAGCCATCGTTGGCCCCTTGCTCGACTACCATTAGCAGCACATCCTCCAATCATTGCCATCAACCTTCACTAACCATTGATGGAGTTCCACCTATCCATTGATTATCACCAGAGTTCCTCCTAAGTATTTGATGCTATCATCTCTCCCCTCACGTGTTACCACCATAAGCTCTTTTCCCAAATTTTGAAAAAAAAACTTGGATTAGTATTAAAGGATCGTGCCATTAGACAATCTTGTGATTCCTGCAGGACAGTCTTCAGAGGAAGATCGGTGCCTGCGATGAAGGTCTGAGCCTTTATCAAAGATTGACAGTCTCGTGACTTCTATAGGAAAGCCTTCAAAGGAAGATCAAATCCTGCGATAGAGGACTGAACCTTTATCGAAGATTGATGGTCTTGTGACTCCTACAAAATAGTCTTCAGAGGAAGACTGGAGCCTGTGATGGAGGACTGGGTCTTTACCAAAGATTGACAATCTTGCGACTCCTACTGGATAATCTTCAGAGGAATATCGAAGCCTGTGATGGAGAACCGGACCTTTATCGAAGATTGACGGTCATGTGACTTCTTCAGTATAGTTTTCAGATGAAGACCAAAGCCCACATAAGAGGACCGAGCCTTTTTTTTTTTTTGACGGCCTCCAAATTGTTGCCAGTCTATTTCTCTTTTAGTTTACATGAAAAATTTTGGACCGGCCCAAGAGAACCGTGCTTTTCCCCAACCTTAGTGGGCTATTTATAAGTACAAGGGGGAGAGAAAATGAAAAGGATTTTTAGAAATTTTTTCTAATTTTTTAATAATTTTTAGGAAATTTAAAAATATAAAATAATATTTTATATTACTTACCCTCTCTATTTCCAAAGATGCAAAAGATAAATAATAATTTATATTACTTACCCTCTCTATTTCCAAAGAGGCAAACAAGTGTTGTTTATTGTGCCACCTCATGCCTCATGTATTTTATTTTTCAAAAATTTTCAATGGCCAAAAAGAAATAATAATAATAATAATAATAATAATAATAATAATAGAATGATTCCTCATTTTTTGGCGGCACTGTGCTGCCTGAAATTCATCTCTGCCTCACAGGCGGCAAATGCCAAAAAGCCACAAAAAAAATCTGGATATATGGGGTAGGCAATCATAGGGACTTCATGGCTTATATGAATACTACTGTCCCGTTCATTAAAGTACGGTATGTTGAAGCCTACCTAACGATCCAACAGTCGGCCAATCAATAGCATAAGGGTGAACCAAACAATATCTGCAAATACCAATCTATAAATAATAATAATAATAATAATAATAATAATAATAATAATAATAATAATAATAAAGTGTAACAAATCCTAAGTTTCTTTCACTCTATCTATATTAATCAAATCAGTTCAATTATTAATATCATATATTAAGAAGTTAAAAATAAATGCAGAATCTCATAAAAGTTAGAATAATAACTTTGTTTTTTTTTTATATGCCAAAATTGGTATTTATCCGATTTACAAATAATTTGTGAATTTAGACATTAATTAGGACTTGTGTTTGCTATTTTTTTTTTTTTGCTTTAAAACTGCCTTTGCTAGTTAACATCGAGAAGAAGGTTAAGCCTCATAATTATAATTATCAGTCACAAGCAGCTTAGAAAGGTATAAATACATTTTTTCCGACTCAGGGGGCTTCGACGTTCAAAAATAGGGGGACAACTGATATGTCATCAAAAAATTACCTTAATCAAGTGCGAATCTCGATACAAATATGAATTATAAACTTTTAAAATTAAATTTAGGATCATCCCAACACCAATTTTAGTAAACTTATAGTCAAACAAAATGTCTTAAAGAGACGAATCCGCAACACCAAATTCGATCCAATCGGAGCCCAAATGGGCCCAAATTAAAGGACCAAAGCTTACTTGAATGCTTCAAAGCATTAATTGAATGACCAAATGATATCTAAATATGATATGCTTATAGTTAAATCTAGCAGCTCGATGAGGGAAATCCAACGAACCCAAGATTATTCAATTCTGATATCTCTAAGACATTTAAATGCTTGTAAATGCTCCATGATTAAGAGGATTATTATGAGTTGTCTGATGGAACACTCTCAACATACCCTTGATCTTCTCCATATTTACTAGCCATGCCACTCCAAAAAAAACTATAAATAACCTCTCATTCTTTACTTGAAGAAGGGGAGGAAGAGGGGAGAAAGCTTGAGAGCTCTTTTGCACTCTCCATACAACAATGAAACAACCGGAGTTCTTCCCAACCATAGATCGCTGTCGAACTTCCTCTCATTCTCTGACTATCGCCAGAGCTCTTCTCAGATGCTACCGACATCAGATCTCCTCCCAAATATTGTCATTCACTAACGACGGTACTTCCGATCACCATTAACCAATGACGGTCCTTCCGACCTCTGTCACCTGCCGACTATGGTCCTTCCAACCTCCATTTCCCACCGACTACGGTGACTACAGTCCCTCAGGCCACCGTCATCTGACTACTATTCTTTCAACCACTGTCACCCAATTATATTTTTCCAACCACCGTCATCTGACTACATTCCTTTGGACCACATTTGCCCTCAAAATACGGTCTTTCTGACCACTGTTACCCAACTATGATCCTTCCGACCTCTGTCATCCGCTGACTAAGTTGTCCTTCAACCTCCATTGTCCATCAACTATGATCCCTTCGACCTTCATCCCTTGGTAACTATGGTCCCTCTTATCACCGTTGCCCACCAACTATAGTCGTCCCTCCGACCTCAATCGCCCGCCAACTACTATCCCTTAGACCACTGTCGCCTGATTACAGTCCTTCTAACCATCATTGTCTGACTATGATCACTTCTGGATATCATTATCTAACTATGACCCTACAAACCAAATGAGCAGGACAAAATTATCTTGACAATAACTATCATGTCATTTTTACTATATAATATAATCTCTACAAAGTATATTTATTTCATTGAGCCAACACCCTTCTCCGAGGGGCTTTTTTTGTAATCAACCACCAACACTATAGATTCATTTCAACTGGGCAATCCGGTGGCTTTCACCCTTTTCAGGGGTTTTCACATAAAAATCCTAGTGTCTCTTATGAATTCTGCTCCATTCACTTTTATCTGACTCCAACTGACTGAACCTCTTTCCAATGTGAATAAATAACCAATCGTAGACCTAAGACTATCAATATCATCGACATAATATGAGTCAGTATAGCCTACACACAAATTAACAACATATGACTACCTCTCAAACACCAAGCCTACATCAAATATACCCTTCATATACCTTAGGATATTCTAAACAACATGCTAATGACTTCTTCTTGGATCATGCATAAACCTACTCACAACACCAACAACTTGTGCAATATCTAGTCTAGTACAAACCATGATATACATTAGAATGCCAACTACACTAGCATAAGGAACTGATCACATATCTTTCCTCTTTTGATCATCTTTAGGGAACTAATCTGCACTCAACTAGAAATGAAATGCAATAGATAGACTCATAGCCTTGCTTAAGCCATCAATGCTAAACTTTTTTAACACCTTCTGAGTATAAGCTCCTTGTGGAGCCAAACTTTCCCAGTTGCCTTATCCCTAAGAATCTCCATGCCAAGAATTTTGAGAGCTTCGCCCAATTTTTCATCTCAAAATATTTTGACAGTTGCTTCTTTATCCTATTAATCTTTGACTGATTAGCAAATGCAATCAACATGGCATTAATATATAGAAGAGGGTAGATGAACTCATCATTGACCAATTTCTTAAAAAATGCATAATGATCATAGTGGCACCTTGTGTAATACTCTCCAATCATGAATTGGTTAAACTTCTTATACCATTGTTGTGGTGACTACTTCAACCCATATAAAGTCTTGTCCAATCTATAAACCAAGTCTTTTGAGGATCCATATCCAGACAGTTGTAACATATAGATCTCTTCTTATAATTCCTCATGTAATAATGTATTTTTCACATCGAGTTGCTCTAGAATTAGACCATAGTGTACTATAAGTGCTAAGTTAAGACGGATCGAGGGATGTTTAACCACTGGGGAGAACACCTTATTATAATTAATCCCTTCCTGTTGTGTAAAGCCTTTTGCCACCAACCTAGCCTTGTACTGCACATCAGTTCCTTGATATCCTTCCTTATTAATAAATAACCATTTGTACCCAATAGGCCTCCAAGTAACATTCTTCTGAAAATACTCCATCTTCTCATCTATAGCCTTTTTCCAAAGATCACCATCAGGACTCTCCACTACTTCCTTGTAGTGACTTAGAATTTTAGCCTCCTTGATTGAAAGTGCAAATGCAATGTGGTCCCTCAAGAAAGTTAATTTTGAGACATTATGGTGCTTGGTCCTACTCCTAATCTACAACTGAATAAGGTATATGGATAGAAATGATTAGAATCTATGGAACAAATGGAGTTGCATCAAACTCTAACTATTATAGTGCATTTATGATATTAATAGAACTCTCCACCTACTTTGAGTTCCGAGGCTTCAACATATTTGCATCATTGTAATATCCCTGCTAATAATAATCTTCTTATCTCCCAATCATAAAGTTTGAAACCCTTGACCCTATGCCTAAAGCCAATAAATATTTCCTTCTTTGTTTATGGTTCTAGTTTATCATTCTAAATCTGATAATAAATTGGACACCCGAACACTCTTAAGTGCTCATGATGTTTAGCAGGATGCCCCAACCACATCTCATTTTGGGGTCTTCTTCCTAATAGCTATAGAAGGCAGATGGTTCATCAAGTGATAAACATAGTTTATAGTCTTAGCCCAATAGACTTTATCCAACCAATCAATCATTGGATAATATACACTAAACTTTCTCCACTAAAGTTCGATTCTTCTACTCTGCCACCCCATTTTGCTACCGTGTCTCTCTAACAGTGAAGTGGTGCTCTATCCCAAATCTCTAGTACTCCTATAAGAATGCATCTGATGTATGTTCGGACTCTATTATCTAATCTGATACATCAGATCTTTTTACTAGTTCAAGTTTCAATCCACTTCTTCTAAGTTCTGAAGATCTTTAGTACCTCGCTTTTGCGCCTCATGGTGTATACCCTAATATATATGGAGTAATCATTAATAAAAGAGACAAAGTACCTCCTCCCGTCGAATGATGATGTCTTCATCGAGCCCCAAACATCTGTGTGAATATACTTAATATTACATTTTGTATTGTGGATAACAGAACTAAAGGATACTCATGTCTTCTTGTCAAAAACACAATGTTCATAAAAATTGAGCTTATAGGTGCTTGGTCCTTTAATCAAATCTTTCTTCACCAAAGTCATAAGAGAAGCCTCTCTAGCATAAGCTAGCCTCATATGCCATAATGTAGTGGCATCGGATGATTCATCAATAATAACATCCATTCTAATCACTATTCTAACCTGAAGATAGTAAATGTTGTGATGATAAACTCCTTTCAAAAAACCAACACTCTATGATATATCTTCAGAACTCCTATCTTAATAACTACCTTGTAGCCTTTTAGTTTCTAAAGATCCAATAGAAAGCAAATCTTCTTAATATTTGGAACATGTCTCATATCAATCAGCTCTCTCATAGTACCATCATGCATTTTGATGAAGATGCTCCGTATACCAATAGTACAACAAGCTTGATCATTTCCCATAGTCAGTACACCTTTATCAAGCTCCATGTATGTACATGACCACTCTCTAATGGGACAAATATGATAGGTAGCATAAGTGTCCAGAATCCAACATGATTCATATGTGTACAAACTCTGAGAAGTTATAGATACTGATACAGAGTCTTCATCACACTTTTCCACACTAATATTTATCTTTGCCTAAGAGGAAACTGTCTTTTCCTTCTCCTCCAACTTCAGGCAATCTTTCTTCTAATGATAATTCTATAAACAGAAAGTACACTGATTCTTCCCAAGACTGTGCCCATGAGACTTACCTTGCTTATTGCCATTGCTGCTCTTTTAGTCTACTACTTCTAAAATATTCCTCATTGAAGTGCACCCAGTCACTTGTCCTGACAAGCACCTGTGCACGCAATCAGTGTTTCTTGGCCCCATCCAAACTCATGTTTTAGCCTAAACAAACCCACCTTCCATGCGCCTAGGCCGATAAACCTGCATCTTCTCCCGTATGTTGTCTTTCCGCTCTAGCCAATCTGACCTAAGCCCTGTACTTCACAGGAAAACCACAAATCAAGCGCTTGACCTAGATGCCTTCACCTGAAAAAAATGCGTGTGTCCAACCTCAGTATTTCACGGGTAATGTGTGTGAACCAAAAAATTATGGCTCATCTCCTTATGAACTATTGCACCTACGCACGTTTGCACCTTCCTCTCGCATGAGCTACTTTTGTACGGCTTTCCTACCGTAATCAAGTTCTCCCACTCGTTTAGACACACGAACTGGAGAAAAATGAACAAAAAGAACCATAGATCTTCAAATTGCTTGAAAATCTCACAAAAATCTTCTCTAATAGCAAATATTGTGCAAAATCAGCTCAAACAACCAGAACAAATACAATCAAAACACAAAGCGATTTACGTGGTTCGACGAAGATGCCTACATCCACAGAGAGGGGATGATTTCACTATGTTGGAGAAAATAAGGTTATAATTGGCTATCTCTTCCACTCTCATATAGTAGCCCTCAAGCCCTATTTAAAATTTTGAAACATAAAACTAAATAAGGAGATCAAATTATTAATTGGATATCCAAATTAATGCTTTCCTAATCCAAGCATTAGTCAAACCTCCTAATTTTTGCAATAATCAGCCCATAAAATCCTTCCTAATCAATGCTGAATTCAATATGGAAGGATTTTCATAACTAGGAGATTGTCTCCCCACGCTCGATTATGCAACTCTTCAGTTTAGCAGCCACAATTCTGCCTTTTTCTCCACATTTCTTGTCATCTCTCCCATCGTATGCAAGGATATGAGTTCCCTCTCTTTAAAATCTTGCTGGAAATCCCGCTTAATTTGCTGTCTTCGGTCCCTCCCTCTTAAGTAGGTTTTATCTACTCTCAATCTCTTCAAGATTTTATCTCATATTTCCATATCATGCCTTTGAGTTGCTCCTAAATCTCATAACATATTGGTAAGATTTTGTATGTCATTTTATGATCATTTGGGTATCCTTCTTTCCTTTTGTTATTTCTCTATTTTAATCACTTCGTTCCAGCTTAGATATGTATATTTCTTCATTATGTGGCACTAAAATTTTAAGCAACTACTACTTGAAATCGGATAGCATCTACATTGCTATTGAAAATCTGCTGTCTTTCACATATTTTAATGTGGCACTAAATTATTTTTGTTGGTTAATTGGTGACTGAACATTGCTAAATGCTTGGTTTGCTATAAGTAAAATATTCTAAGAATTTGTTTTAATTAATTTTTGTATTTTTTTTAACTCTCATGTAATGTATATAATATCTAAGGCTTCCTTTGTGACAACTTTTTTGTTGATTTCTAAAACAGCTTTCTAGTACAAAAATTTCTTGAATTCGAAAATTTTATAGTAGAAAGTCATTTTGGAAGCAGTACAAAAGCTGTCCCAAACGAAAGTTAGCTTGTATTTCAGCAAGTCCCATTCAATCACAGAAAAACTTTTGTTCTCTAGGTTATAAATGGGTTTGGTAGATATTTTCATAGCAAAAGTGGTTGATGTTTCAGAACATTCATTAACCATTGATTGACTTCCTTGCAGTAGTTTAGCATTTTTTTCATCTCCTGGTACTTATTTTTGTGAAGTTTTCAACTGACCCAAGTATTGTTTTATATAAATTTAGAATAAGAGAAATTGCTAGGACAGGCAAGGTAACTAATATATTTTGAGACATTTATTATCAGTGCATTAGAGCATATGAACTTTCTAGTATGATATGTAAATTTTAATTATCAGATTGCTTTGAGACATGAAAAGATAGGAGAGATCGAATGCCCCATTCTGGGGTTTTTTGAGGCATCTTACTCTAATCTTAAGGAGATGAAAAAATCACACTATTATACCTTTTATTTTTGCTACCTCAAGGTGATAGAGTTAGTGTTGTTTCTCAATTGCAAAATTTATATAACAAATTAATGAGAAACATTTAGATGCTACTATAACATGGAGTGATTGATTAATTTTAATTGTTGTAGCCAAATCTATGATATTAGCAACCAATTTTACTAATATCATCAAAATTGATATCTGTACGAAATTTTAGGCACATATGATTTATTTGGTTGCTCATTTAGCAACTAATTTTTATTTTGGTTTGTTATAACATTAATGTAATCAATAAAATTAGTAACCAAAATTAGTAAATAGTATCCAAGTAATAGTTATTAGCTTTAAAAAAATGGTCGCTAATATGAATAACTTTAGTGAACCCAAGTTAATAATTGCTTACTAATTTTGCATCAAAAAAAAAAAACTTTTGGCCGCCAAAAGCCATTGTGATGAGCCTACTACGACGAACCAACGACCACAATGTATTTGGATGTTATTTGCTTTTGCGACCAAAATTTTAGTTTTAGAAACCACTTTTGATGGTCGCTAATGACCTATTTTCTCATAGTGAAGTGATGGGAAATCTCACACAAAGACTTATAATCTGTTTGATGGAGTTTCGATCATCTTCTAAAAAGAAGGTGATTGTCTCCATCAAAAGAGAATGAAATCAAGGTTCCCAGAGAAGGCCAACTCATTTTCAAATTATCCCTATTAAATTTTCTTATTTTTCCAACCCTTTTTTGTTTCTTCATATATATATATATATATATATGCAAGCATGTTTAATGCTTCCATTAAAATTATTTAAATAATTAACTCTCCATCTTCATGTAAAAGTAACTCAAATTTGTGTGAACTTATCCTCCGTGGAGACTGAGCTCTTTATATATTGCTAGAAATGCAATATATCATGGTTGAATCCTTTAGTTAGCATCAAGGTATTATTCCCAAGATGGTGTTCAGCTAAATGTTATTTGATAAATATTAAAAGAAAATTTAAGTTTTTATTTCCGCATCTATTGGTTGATTATAGAATGACTCTGTGTTGTGTATTGAGGAAAGTATAAAGTAGAAAATGAATCTTTCCAATTAGGTCTTGGGAGGTAACAAATCCTCTGTTACGTGACTTACGTCCCTACCTCGATACGACCTGCTCGGGTGTAATAGGTTGTATTGGGTCTGTTTGTGACACCTTCTCTATCACTTTCTCTTAACTTCGCATCAAGGCTACTCCATGGGTGTGTCTTATAAGAGTTTTTGTAAGATGAAATCATATTTATAAAAATAAAATTTCATTAATAATTTAAATATAAATTTACTTAAAAGATAAATTTGTATCATATTTTGAGAGGATATAGATTCTTCTAGAAATTCTTATAAGATGAGCACAATTTTTCTGGGTTTATTCAATAATGGGGTTATTCTATATATGAGGGCAAACATGTTATGATGGCTCTTTAATTTAATAATTCTAATAATTTTTAACCAAAACACTTCTGATCTTTGTTATTTTGAGGTTGACGAGCTATATATTGATCTTATAAATAATTACCCAAATTTCACTTGTGGACCAAATGTTCAATATCTTCTTTCAGGTAAATATATATATTTTTGTTGAATTTTTTATAAATGATGAAAATATTAATATCGGGACTGGTCTTCACCATTTTGATTTTTCTGTGCTCTTGACTACTTGGGATATTCAGAATTCTAAATCTCTATTAAAAGATTAGTTCTAGATTTATTTAATATGATGTAACTAGATGACTCATGCTGAATTGGTGGGAAGGATATCATTGATCACTTGAATGTTCAATCTTTCTTTAATGGGATGTTCATGTAATATCTTCTTGAGTATTTTTATGTTTGCTAAAAGATTATTCAAAATTCTTTTGATGTGCAGCGATGACCTCATTAATAGTAATTTGTACTTCTACTTGATGAAAAAAATCAGTATAAGAGTGGACTATTTCGCACATCAGTGAAGAGTAGGGTCGGAGATCTCCAAGATAAAAGGTATTCTTCTTGGATTTTAAATTAAAAAATTATAAATTTTTTTTGAATTTGAACTCCATGCACCATATTAAAAATCTCTTGTATATAATAATTAAAATGCCTCCAAAAGGTTTTCTCGAAGTGACAAGGGATAGTTGTTTATCGAATGGGGTTGCAATTTTTTTCCTTCTTGCTTGGGCAAGTGTTTGGAGTGAAACTAATGGCATATTCATCTAGAAACAAATTACCTTTGGGCCACCTCTTACTTCTGATCGAGAGGGTTGCTACACCAATAAGGAAGATATAAAAGGGTTGTTGGTTTCCAAAAAACCCAAGTGAAGGAAACTGTTTCCTACATTAAGACTGCTCCTCATTGTTTTTCCTCGAGTTTCAGCTGTTCCCATTTGTGTTACTTCAACGCAGAGTAACTCCGCTCAAATGATTCTTCTCTGTAAATATGATCAACGTCACATCCTCTAAGCTAGATTAAGCACACAGGTAAGTTTCAGAAAGATCCTGATCCTGTAATATACGTGATATGAATACTTTTCAATAAAACTAGAAATGCACTGAAAAGATAGAAAAGTAAACTACTATGAACAAATGAGAAATAAGGATTCAAAAAAGCTAATCTTAAATAATTGAGATTAGCCTAATAATAGTTGTATAAGTAGTTCACCATGAATACAACGTGATTAATCACTTTAAAGTTGCAAAGCTAGCTAGCGTTGTGAAACGTTACAATAATCGTTTTTTTTTTTCTTGTCATGTGTTATAGATATAAAGATGTTTGCTAGCTGAATGTCAAATCCGTTTTGCCTAATCGAGAGCAGGTGCTTCGGATTAAGTTGACAAGTGTTAGCCGGAAACTGAATGTCGGAAAATGAAACAACTAGCATATGTTTTAGACACATTGTATCTGATAATCAAACAAAACCTAAGCAGTCAGCATTAGAAAACAAACTGACCAGAAAGCAATAAATGCTGAGCGAACCGAAGAACCAAAATTGAACACCATTACCAGAAAAATTAAAAACCTTCCCAATCCCAATAATTACAGAATCAAGGGGGAGCGGGAATTAAAGGCATAGCCCAATTTCTTTCACTATCAAAAGAAATTATAATATATAAAATCAAAATACAACTCAACCAAAAAAAAAACAGAAAAAAGAACACAACATATAAGTAAACCAAAAT
Source organism: Dendrobium chrysotoxum (assembly GCA_019925795.1). Lineage (NCBI taxonomy): Eukaryota > Viridiplantae > Streptophyta > Magnoliopsida > Asparagales > Orchidaceae > Dendrobium > Dendrobium chrysotoxum. The sequence continues at coordinate 27,881,711 of CM034302.1, read as the reverse complement.
ACAACTCAACCAAAAAGAAAAGGAATGCGGAAAAGAGCTTACAAAGGGCTGTCAAAATTGGGTCATGGGACGGGTTCGGATTGAGCCCGGAACTAACATGGCACTATTTGACATGACCCGAACCCAACCGATTTTTTGCCAACAGGTCAATTTTTCGGACCCAAACCTGACCCGTAAGTTAGTTCTAGCCCTCCGTTTACGTGCTTATTTAGCCTAATCCCGCCAGCAAAGGCTCTGTTTGTGCGCTTATTCAAGCAGCGGCAGCGTCGTTTCTTCCGATCTTGTCATCGTCGCGGTCTCGGACTCTCAGGACAAACCCAAATGCAGGCCAACAACGACAGCTCGGGCGCCAGTAGCAGCATCGTTACTTTTGATCTTGTCATTGTCATGGCCTCGGACTCTCGGGATGAAGCCAAATGCAGGCCGACAACGGGATCATCAACGACAGCTCGGGCGCTAGCAGCAGCGGCTGACGGACGCGATAGACGGTGAAGGATGCGACATGAATGTGACGGACGTGGCCCGGGTCAGACGAACGCGACATTGCAACAAATGGTTCCCGAGTCAACCCAGGTTGTTTTCGGGTCAACCCGAACCCAACCCGATTTTACAAACAGGTCGAAATCTCTAACCCGAACCCAACCTAGTTCGGATTCGGGTTGACCAGAACCCGAATTTTTTGTGTCAGGTTCGGGTCGAATTTTCAGGTGTGTCAAATATTGACACCTCTACTTACAATGATTAAGAAAAATAAGACTAAAGATAAAATGCCTAATAGCTGGAGTCCCAATGTGTTAAAGAACACCAATGGAGCAAAATTCAAACAACAAAAATCAATCATAGTGTCGGTTCCCCTGGTTGCCGAAACTACTGTCCAAGGGGTAAAACTTTGTAACCGCGACAACCATTCGAAAGAAAATGACTGGGGGCAATGCACACTCATCATAGTCCTATCCTGCCCAAAGTTTCTCCATCAAATAGGAAGCATCAGGAATTCCCAGAAATTAGTGGACAACAAAATAAAACAAGTGGTATATTAATAGATCCATCCAGATGATCCAGTTAGCCATTTAAAAGCTGCAACAATCAAACAATGAAGATGTTCCCTGGTTGCTGAGAGTTCGTCCATGAGAATAAAAACAAAAGTGAGGATCATAAAGCATTGCCTGAAACCTTAGCCTGAGATTAATCAGTAGAAAATATCAATAAGAAGGCCCAGCAAAATAAAACAAAAATCATCAAACCAAAAATTTCTAGTATAATAACTGGATAAGCAGAACATGCAACACAAGTATTAATCATGATATAAAGTGTTTGATCTCGTCAAACTTCTTCCATTTTGAAAATTTTAACATAATGGAATTCTTGATCTTGTAGCAGATGATAGAGCTACTACATATAGCTCACCATATCTCCTGCCATTCCTTTCCCTCCACAAGTGATATATAGAACAACATAAAGTGAGATAGAAAAGGATTTTTCGCAACAGAACTTTGATGCCCCAGCTCAAAAATACATTCAAACAATTGTGTAATATTCGATCTGAAATAAAAGCTACCTTCCCACAACATAATATTTGAAATGATACCAAGGGAGAAGTCACATTCAAAAAATAAGTGAGAGGAAGATTCATAATGTAACACCTTAAAATTCAATATTTAGTTTAAAACTTTTTGACCCAATTTAAAAAAGATAAATTATTAAATCTCTGCATTTGAATTCCTCTACATGTGTTTGAGAATGTTTTATGTGCATGTGTTCTTAAGTGGGTCCTTGGGGTTCTATTTGCATGTTTGAAAAATGTGAGATGTTCCTCTTGGGATGCCGCGACACTGGTGCTCTTGAGTTTTTGGCAAATTAATTATGTGGCGGGCATGATAATGCTATGGGTTCGTGAATGGGACATCATAGCGGGCGCCGCTGCACCATAGCAAATTTAATATTTAAAATATCCAAATTCATTATTTCATTCCATTCGTTCCATTTGGGCAACGGATTGGGCGACTCCAGTATATTTTTAGCTGACGACCCTGTTCAGAAAGTTATCCGATTTGAGGTAGTTTATATATTTCCTATCTTAGTTTTTAAAAATAAAATAATTTCAGAACTTTTCTAATTTATTTTATATTTTTGTATCACAAAAAATGAGGATAAATTTACATCTGCAAAACATTCACATTGTAACTTTCGGTATCTCATAGAATAGGTCTGGATATTTAGATATTTTGTTTTTTGAAAATTTTGCACCTGGGAAGTCCAGAATTATGCTATTTTAATTGATTAAAAAATAATCCTAACACTGAAAAATACTGATGTAGTATAATTAAAGATTCAAAATAGTGTTCTAAGCAATCTCTTGTAATTTGGTTATTTTCTGAAACAGTGAATTTCTACTTAGCAGGGTTTTCTACTGTTTATTATTTAGGCATTTTAGTAAATTCTGAAATGAGTTTATTTATGCTTATTTTTCTGTAATACACCAAATTATATGCTTATATGATTGAGTGTGTGATTTTGAGGAGATTTGGTGTGGGTGGAGGAAGTTCTATTCTAGTGCAAAATAAACATTATGGTTCTATAATTACACTATGTATGTTTGGAGGCATAAAGATCATAATTCTATGAATTCTATCTATTGGGAGACATAAGATTTAGAATTCTTTGAATTTTGTTAGATGATTTGCTGCGGTGAAAGGCTTATGTATTTACTTTACGAGTGTTATTATTTAAAATTTGAATCATTGCAACTACTATTCTACTTAATATAGTGAAATATTATATCATTTTTAATATTAAGTTAAATGCTTAATAAATAAATAATTTGGAAATATATACTGGCAAATATGGCATACTGAGCTGTGTTAGCTCACAGTTGTTCTGCCTTATATTTTTAGAGTTTGAGAAAGGTAAAGAGCCAATTGGATAACAAGTTCAGGGTCTGATCTATTTGTATCGGTTCCTCTTTCTTTTATTTTTATACAATCATGTCTAGTTATTATTTTGCTCTATTTTGTATTCTTATCGGTAGTCATGTATTGTAGTGAAATTAGTGTGTGTGTGTGTATTGATGATGATATAAAAAGAGAATTTTATGGATGAGTTTGTTTTCAGTACACATGATATATTAGCAGCTCTATGGTTTGTTGTATTTTTAAAAGTTTATATTTGAAGAAAATTCTGAAATTTTTTCAAAACATAGATCCTAGGTTTGCCTGTTGCAAGCCAATATGATATGAACGTGAAGGACGCGACATGAACGTGGCGGACGTGGCCCGGGTCAGACAGACGCGACACTGCAACAGATGGTTCCCGAGTCAACCCGGGTTGTTTCTGGGTTTCCGGGTCAAACCGAACCCAACCCGCTTTTACAAACAAGTCGAAATCTCTAACCCGAACCCAACCTGGTTTGGATTCGGGTTGACCAGAACCCGAATTTTTTGTGTCAGGTTCGGGTCGAATTTTCGGGTGTGTTAAATATTGACAGCCCTACTTACAATGATTAAGCAAAATAATACTAAAATAAAATGCCTAATAGCTAGAGTCACAATGTGTTAAAGAACACCCATGCAACAAACATCAAGCAACAAAAATCAATCATGGTGACTGTTCCCCTGGTGTTGAAACTATTGTCCAAGGGTTAAAACTAGGGGTGTCAATTTCGGGTCATGGGTCGGGTTCGGGTTGAACCCGGAATGACTCGCGTTCAAACGGGTAGACCCTAACCCGACCCGAGTAGGAAAATGATTCGAAAATCCAAACCCGGACCCGTCCTGGCGGGTTGCTGGGTTGACCCGACCTGACACGGGAAGGTGGGCTCAGACACAAGCTGGTGCGCTCAGGGCTGACGCAGGCTGGTGCGCGCGTAGCGGAGGCGAATGCGTCACGAGTGGGATGGCTGCAGGTGCGCGGCCGAGGGCACTAACGCACGCAGAGCAGGCACTGACTCCCGCGGCGTGGGCAACCGCAGCGGGCGAGCGGGCAACCGTAGCGGGCGAGCGGGCAGCTAAGCAGGCAGCCTCAGGCGCACGTTCGCGAGCTGGCAGATGCGGGCAGGTCTGCGGGCAGGGCGCGGGCAAGAAGCGCGCAGGCTCGAGCAGGTCTGCGGGCAGTCGGGCAGGCCGGGCAGGCCTTCGGGCAGCCGGGCAGTCATTTCAAACGGGTTTCTGGGTTGACTCGGCAACCCGTCGGGTCAACCTGAACACGACCCATTTTTCAAACAGGTCAAATCCGTGAACCCGAACCTGACTTGTTTTTGAAACGGGTCGGGTCTAACCCGGAATTCCCAGGTCGGGTTCAAGTCGGGTTTTCGTGTCGTGTCAAATATTGACACCCCTAGTTAAAACTTTATAACCGTGACAACCATCCGAAAGAAAATGACTGGGGGCAATACACACTCATCATAGTCCTGTCCTGTCCAAAGTTTCTCCAATAAATAGGAAGCTTCAGGAATTCACAGAAATTAGTGGACAACAAAATAAAACAAGTGGTATATTAATGGATCCATCCAAATGATCCAGTTAGCCATTTAAAAGATGCAACAATCAAACAATGAAGATGTTTCCTGGTTGCTGAGAGGTCGTCCATGAGAATAGAAACAAAAGTAAGAGAGGATCATAAAGCATTGCCTGAAACCTTAGCCTGAGATTAATCAGTAGAAAATATCAATAAGAAGGCCCAGCAAAATAAAACAAAAATCATCAAACCACAATTTTCTAGTATAATAACTAGATAAGCATAACATGCCACGCAAGTATTAATCAAGATATAAAGTGTTTGATCTCGTCGAACTTCTTCCATTTTGAAATTTTTAATATAATGGAATTCTTGATTTTGTAGCAAATGATAGAGCTACTACATATAGCTCACCATATCTCCTGCCATTCCTTTATCTTCATAAGTGATATATAGAACAACATAAAGTGAGATAGAAAAGGGTTTTTTGCAACAGAACTTTTATGCCCAAGCTCAAAAATTCATTCAAACAATTGTGTAATATTCGATCTGAAATAAAAGCTACCTGTCAGGGGTGGAACCAGCCTTTCATTTTAGGTGGGGGCAAAAATTTAATACTAATAGACTAATATTTAAAAAAAATGAAATAATGATATTGCGTGCGACGGATTCTTCACGCGTGAAGAAGCGGTTAGGGCAAAAGGGGGGCAAAACATAAGATTTAGGGAGGGGGGGGGGGGGGGGGGGGGGGGGCAAATTACTTAATTAGCTCTACCAGTAAACTAAAAAAAAAATTTTAGGGGGGGCAATTGCCCCCCCTGGGCTGTACTTGGTTCCGCCCCTGCTACCTGCCCATAGCATAGTATTTGAAATGATACCAAAGGAGAAGTCACACATTCAAAAAATAAGTGAGAAGAAGATTCATCATGTAACACCTCAAAATTCAATATTCGATTTAAAATTTTTTGACCCAATCTAAAAAGATAAATTATTAAACCTCTGCATTTGAATTCTTCTACATATGTTTGAGAATGCTTAAGTGTATTTGAGAGTTTGCATATGTTCTGAAATGGGTCTTGGGGGTCTGTTTGCATGTTTGAAAAATATGAGATATTTACTGGTACTCATGAGTTTTTGGCAAAACATTATGCACTTTAGTGCGCGGTGGGCACGACGATGCCATGGGTTCCTGAATGGGACATTGTAGCGGGCGCCGCGGCGCCAGAGCAAATTTAATATTTAAAATATCCAAGTCTATTATTTCATTCCCTTCATTCCATTTGGGAAACTGACTAGAGAGAGATAAGCAATGAATTTTAGAGAGAGAAAATCTATTTTGGGTGACTCTAGTATATTTTTAGCTAATGACCATGTTCAGAAAGTTATCCAGTTCGAGGTAGTTTATATTTTTCCTATCTCAGTTTTTAAAAATAAAATAATTTCAAAACTTTTGTAATTTATTTTATATTTTTGTATCACAAAAATGAGGATAAATTTACACTTGCAAAACTTTCACCGTGTAACTTTTCGTATATTATAGAATAGTAGATATTTAGGTATTTTTCTAAAAATTTTACGTCTTGGATGTCAAGAATTATGCTATTTTAATTAATTAAAAACTAATCTTAATTTAAAAAAATACTACTGTAGTATAATTAAAGCTTCAAAATAGTGTTCTAAAAAATCTCTCGTAATTTGGTTATTTTCTGAAACGGTGAATTTCTACTCAGTAGGGTTTTCTACTTCTTATCGTTAAGGCATTTTGGTAAATTCTGAAATGAGTTTATTTATGCTTCCTTTATTACAATGCACCAAATTATATGCTTATATGATTGAGTGTATGATTCTGAGGAAATCTGGTGTGGGTGGAAAAAGTTATATTCTGGTGCTATATGTAATCTATTGGGAGGCATAAAGATCATAATTCTATAAATTCAATCTATTGGAAGACATAAGAATCAGAATTCTTTGAATTCTATGTGATGATTTGCTATAGTAAATGAAAGGCTTATATATTTACTTGAGTGTTATTATTTAAAATTCTAATCACTGCAACTACTATTCTACTCAGTATAGTGAATTATTATATTATTATTAATATTCAGTTAAATGCTTAATAAATAAATAATTTGTAAATATATATTGGTAAATGTGGCATGCTAAGTTGTGTTAGGTCACAGTTGTTATGCTTTATATTTTTTGGGTTTGAGAAAGTTAAAGAGCCAATTGGGTAGCAGTTTTAGGATTTGATCTATCTATGTAGGTGCCTTTTTATTTTGTTTTTTATACAATCATGGCTAGTTATTATTCTGCTCTATTTTGTATTCCTATCGGTAGCCATGTATTGCAGTGAAATTAGTATATATATATATATATATATATATATATATATATATATATATATATATATTGATGAAATGAAAAGAGAATTTTGTGGGTGAGTTTATTTTCAATACACGTGATGTTATTAGTAGCTCAATGGTTTGTTGTATGTTTTAAAGTTTATATTGGAGAAAAATTCTGAAAAGTTTTCAAAACTTAGATTCTAGGTTTGCATATTGCAAGCCAATATGATAAGACCTATCCCATTTGTGGGTCTTATCAGATTATGTTGTGACACATCATGCTTATTACAAAGGTTGCATTTAAGAAGGGCTAGAATATTTCTCCTTATTAATTGATCAGCAGTCTTTAATCCCTATTCAAGCAAGAGCAAAGCATAACAAGAGAATTGAAGAACATAATTTTTATGCCATATGAATTATGCTAAAGGACTAGGTAATTATTAATGTAATAATACTTAATAAAGGACTAAAACTTTGGTTTATTAGATCCAAGCCATAGACACCCAATAGAGTTCCCATCATATATAGCAATAGCAGAAATGCTTTCATGAATGTTGGCTAGAAATAATGGGATCAGAGAAGATTCCATTCATTATTTAGAATGATAGCATACAACAAAGAGTTCACAGGTAGATCTAATGAGGCTGGGTCAATCAACTTGTAAAGTTGTATTCCCTAACACCAAGAATTCCAAATAAATAAGTATTGCTAGAAGAGGAAATCTTAAAATATAAATTTGATTTTACTTTTCTAGTACATTTGCTCAAATGATTTTAGAAAATAGATACTTTAGGAGCCAATGGTTTCCAAGGAGAGACATATTTATATTTAAACCATAAAAATGTTATTAGTTGTTAAGAGTACCAAATGATGGAGCAACTATGAGCGTGATAGAAAGCTTGAATCATAGGGATCCCTAGCCCACCCTTAGAGATTTGGGAATATACGTATTCTTCTAAGATATGAGGTGCAACTTCCTAGAATTAATGTTGTGATGGAAAAAGAATCTGACACAATTTTACATTGAATTTAAAATAGGTTTTTGGGTAAAATTGCACCCCTGATTCAACATACAACAATTTTCTAAATGTAAAAATGAAATTATGTAATCTGTTAGCAAAAGATAAAAGTTTGCCTTTACATCCATCCAATAAGGATGTGATATTTTTCATTAAAAGTTAAAAGTCTAAAATTTTCAATCTCTTGGTGGAGTTTGGGATACCTAAGTTTTTGATATTATTTCCCCTTAAGTTCAAATTTATAATTTTGTGAATTTATCGAATGCTTAGTGTGTTGGGGTAGAAAATTAAAATTTTAGGTTGGAATGTATGTAAGCCTGAGATAGATCTAAAGAGCTCGAGGATTGTAGCAAATGAGCTTGCATTATGGGGATTTGCTTTGCCAAAAATAAGGTCATTCACATATAATAGATAAGAAATATTATTTATGTCCATAAGAATTTCATCAAACATGTGGTTAGAACATAATTATCCAAAATATTTGATAAGGCATCCATAATAATGAAAAAAATATAAGAAGATAATGGACAACTCTACCTGAGACTAGAGGGGGACTAAAAAATCCTTCTAGAGCACCATTGATACAAACAGAAAAATAAATCTCATTGCAAGCTCTAATATAATTGACAAAGGCGAGTGGAAATACTTTTGTTCCAATCTTTTGAGGAGAAAGCTTCTACAGACTATATCAAAAGCTTTGGATATGTCAAGCTTGGCTTAAAATAGTTTAGATTGCCCAGCCAAATTAAATAATCCTAATATTTCAGATGCAAGATTAATATTATCTATGGATATAGACTTATGGATTAGGCTAGTTTGACTTGGATGTATCACATGAGGCATAATATGCTTGAGTTGCAGTCAATAATTTTTGCAATGATTTTATAGAAAGTTTTGCATAGAGATTTAGGTATGAAGTCTGAAATGCCTCTTACATGATGGGTTTTTTGAAGTAATGCAATGGCAAATGCTTCTACCATTCTAGGCAAGAGGGAGGAGTTAATGAATACTTGGACACATTACAAACTTGAGGGATAATGATATCCAAAGAGCACTTGTAAAACTCAAATGTAAAGCCATCTGGCCCGAAGGTAGAATCATTTGGTCAGGAGAATATGACATTTTTAATTTCATCAGTAGTCACATGGGCCATAAGGGTAGGATAAGGTGAGTAGGAAGAGTGCAACCAACATGGATGGTTTTATAATGAAAAGAGTTGAAGTGTTTTGAAATACTAAATAATAGCTTTACTGATATCCTGAGGGGAAGATATGTTCCCAACATTTGTAGAAATCTCATTTATGTAATTATAATTCTGTCTCACTTAAAATTTTCCATATAATAACTTGAGATATTCCTCCATACTAGTGAGCCATTTTGCTTTTTCTCATTAAGTTATCCAAGAGGCTCAGTAGGATGCAGAGGTAGCCATCCTCTCATTCAAAGATTTCAACTTTTCATTGAGGGTAGGATTAGATGGGTACACATTCATGAATGTAAAGAAAGAGATATGTTGATCTTGCAACTCTTATAAAGTGTTGGAGAGGTGATGTGATGCTGCCCATGGTAAGGATTAGATAGATGTTTTGAGATTTTACAACTTTTGGGAAAAAGGAATAAATTAGATTTCCAGCAATATGTTGAGAAGGATAACCTCCCTAAAAAAATAGAATGTTTGGTCCAGTAGTTCTTAAATAAGAATCAACATTTTTTCTTTGAATTGGGAACTAGTATATATATTAACTATGGAGTGAACTTAACAATAAGGAATTCCCACTTTATATTAAGAGTGAGGAAACTGTTGAAATCCAGGATCCCGAGCACTTAATTTTGATGGTGACAACTAATACTTACTGAGTACATATAGACTTCCGTTAGATTACAAATGTTTAATCTTTGTATATGAGCACTAATATTTCAGGTCAGATGCACACTGCTAAAGATTGCTGGAGACTCAAACCGGGTAGAATAGGATGTTGAAGAGTCTGTAATTTTTATTTCTTTTTTTTTTTTTTTGAGTCTGCCACAGAAGCATGCATGTGAAAGGAGCAACCATGCACACACACAGGGGGAGAATTTTTTTTTAAAGTGATTAAATTTTTTTAAGCAAATCGTACTGTACGATTATGGATCGTACTGTACGATTAATTAAAAATACTCAGGCTAACGGCTAATTTTCGAATGATTAAGTTTACAAACTTAACGTACTGTACGATCCATATCGTACTGTACGATAATATGTAATTGAGAAACCCTAGCCGCCAGAATAAGTTTGGTAAGTTTTTTTGAATTTGATTTTCTGAACTGATCGTACTGTACAATACTGTTTGTACTATACGATTAATTAAAACTTGCCAAAATTATCCCCCTAATCAGGAAATAAATGTTGGTTTCTATTTTATATGTCGATCGTACTGTACGATAATATATCGTACTGTACGACTTACATAGACGATTTCATTCATCCCAGAGATCGTACCAGGCGAAACCAAGGTTTTTTGTTCTGTTCGTCCTAGACGATATTCATATCGTACAGGACGATATCAAGAAATGAACTGATCGTACTGTACGACTGGTGGAGTGCTGGACGATTATCAGAGACGATTTTCTTCGTCCCAGCGATCGTACCAGATGATCCCAAGAATTTTTGTACTATTCATCCTGGACGATATTCGTATCGTACAGGATAATATCCTGAAAAACACTATTCATACTGTACGATTCAATGAGTGCTGGACGACTGACAGAGATGAGTTCTTTCGTCCCGAGGTTCGTCCCACAGTTCGTCCCGTACGAACAGTACGAATCAACAGTATCGTCCTGTACGATATGAATAAAATTTGATACATGTTCGTCTGTACTCGTACTGGACGGAGCTGAAATTGAACTGATCGTGCTGTACGATCATAGATCGTACTGCACGATCAGAAACGCAAAAGTTGAATCTTTTAGGGTTTTCTGAAGCCTGATATAAAAATAACTTAAAATTTTCTTTAGGGAGTTGTTGATCAATCCTTTTGCTGTGAGAGGCTTGGAGGAAAAAGAAGGGGATTCGGTAGAGAGAAGTTTTTGGAGAGATTTAGAGCTTGAGAGAGGAAGGTGAAGGTGAGCTTGAGCGTGAGGGAGAAGTAGTGTGAGGGGATCACATGGTGGCTCCAAGCTAGCAGCATGCTTTGCTCCTCTTGTGGCTTTGGAAGCTTCAAGAAAGTTCTCGAGGGAAGAGTCACTTCAAGATCAACATCGCCAAGGTACTCTGCCATCTCCAGGAGGGAGAAAAAGGAGAAGGTCCGCTGCCGTCACCAGGAGGGTGACATAGCGTTTGGTATTCCGCCGCACCAAGGGAGGTGAAAGTGAGTATTGTAAAGGCTTCTCCGCCTTGCTGTGGGGGCAAAAGGAGAGTCAACATTTACTAGTGCAAATCCCGGAGTAGAGGACTCCGGGGAGTGGACGTAGGTCAAGTGACCGAACCACTATAATAATCTCTGGTGTGTTTTTTCCTATTTACCGTACTTTACTTTTCATGCTTTTAATTTATGCGTTTTAATTGCTTGGTGAAAAATCAGTATTTAAAAATTGTGGTGTAAAATCTAAAATTGAACTATCAATTTCATCGTTGTGAACGTTGTATTTGCTTCCGCACATTAGTCGTTAAATTATATTTTGAAAATACAAAAAAATTAGAACTCTTGTGTAGGGTTAAATTTTTAAATACCAATTCACCCCCCCTCTTGGCACAGCTCATACTTTCAAGTGGTATCAGAGCGGGGTTTCAAAATAGTGTTTTAGAAAACCTAGAAATGTAAGATCCTTGGCTCAATTTGGTAACCGTAACACTGCGGAGGGTTATTCTATAACTCGTCCACCTTTATTTGACAACATACCGTTTGATTTTTGGAAAATACGCATGTCTATATTTTTACAGTCTTTAGACTATCGCATGTGGATGTTAGTCCAAGAAGGTTATTCTGCACCATTTCGTATGTTGAATGGAATTAAAACTGAACTGTCATTTAATGAATGGAGCATTGAGGATAGAGAATTTACACAACTAAATGCTAAATGTCTAAATTATTTCTTTTGCGCATTAAAATCAGAAGACTATATGCGAGTATCAACTTGTACTACTGGTAAACAAATTTGGGACAAACTGTGTATCACGTACGAAGGAACTAGTGAGGTCAAACAATCTAGGTTGAACATACTGTTACATGATTACGAACTATTTCGCATGAAAGCTAGTGAAACTATATCTGACATGTACACTCGATTCATCCAGATTGTAACATCACTGCATGCTTTAGGAAGAGAGTTGTCTAACTCGGAAAAAGTAAACAAAATACTGCGATGTTTGCCTAGCTCATACGATGCTAAAATCACTACAATAACTGAGTCAAAAGACCTAAATGTTTATTCTATTGATAATTTGCTTGGGTCACTCATTGCCTATGAGCAAGGAGTGAGTCAACGACAAAGTGATGCAGGTGAAAAGAAAAAGGAGCGAGCAGTGGCTTTAAAAGCAAACAATTCTGAAAGTGACACCTCAGCAGCGGAGGAAGATGACGACATAGCTTTGATGACTCGTCAGTTCAAAAATTTTCTGAAAAGAAAGCAGCGCCATCATCAAAGCAATTGGAACAAAGGTAAGAACTCAAAGTATACTAAGGTTGCATCTGAAATAATTTGCTTTGAGTGCAGGAAACCCGGTCATCTCCGAGCTGATTGCCCCAACATCAAAACTCATCAAACCAAGGAGAAGGGTGAGGAAAGATCAAAGTTCAAGAAGGGAAAATTTAAGACTCAGAAAGCATTTTGGGCCGACTCTGCCTCAGAATCATCAGAAGAAGAAGCAGAGGAGGAGGTAACGAATCTGTGTCTTATGACTAATGATAATCTTGATCAATCAGATCAAGATGAGGTATGTCAACTGTCTTACGATGAACTGCTTGTTATTTCTGAAAAAATCCATGACTCGTATAGAAAATTGAAGAAAAAGCATGTTAGTCTTAATACTGAGTTGAGTACTTTACAAAAGGAGCATGCTAGTGTAGTAAAGAATTTTTTTGACTTAGATAAAGATCATATATCATTGCTTGATGAATACGATGCATTAAACAAGAAGCATATTGAGTTAACCACTGCACACGATACCTTGAAATCATCACATGTTGAATTAGATAATGCATTTAAGGAACTAGAAGAACTATCAGGGGAACTTAGTAGTAGTGAGCATGCATTGAGATTCAAATATGCTAGTCTTAACCAAGAGAACAAATTTTTAAATGAAAAACTTCATGCATACGAGAATAACAAAAAACCTCCCACGTTTGCTGAATTCTTTCAGCCTCCACCATGTGAATCATCTCATTCAAAACCAACACGGCATGCATCATCCAAACCCAGAAATAGGCACTACCACCCTCGTAGATTAGTGAACCCATTTCCAGGTGTTAGATGTTATTCTTGTGGCATGCTAGGTCACATAGCCCGCACGTGCTCAATTCACTATAGGACACACCTAGTGTGGAGACCTAAATCGCATTCATCACAGCATAACATGCATATATTTCATTCATATAAGCATGAGGTGGAACCCAAACTCACTTGGGTTCCCAAAGCTAATCCATGATTGACATTGTAGGGATGCTCTCACAAAAGACCTAGTGAGAGCATGTGGTACCTGGACAGTGGCTGCTCGAGACACATGACTGGAGACATGAAGTAGTTCGTGACACTGGAGGCCAGGTCAGGAGGCAAGGTAACTTTGGGAGACAACACCACCAGAAAAGTGGTGGGCTCAGGTATCATTAAAAATGCTAAAAATTTAATTATTGAGAATGTACTTTTAGTGGATGGTTTAAAGCACAATCTTTTAAGTATAAGTCAACTATGTGACAAGGGCTTTGATATAAAATTTCTGTCTAACAAATGCATGATTAGTTTAAATGATTCACTTGTGTTAGAAGGAAAACGTATAAACAATGTTTACATGATAGACTTGAACTGCATTGAAACCTCAAACTCTTTGTGTCTGAAAATAATAGCAGATGACTCTTGGCTATGGCATAGGAGACTATGCCATGCTAGTATGAAAATACTTAGGAACATCACTCAGAAAGACTTAGTTAGAGGCATACCAAAGTTAGACTTTACTAAGGACCATCTTTGTGATGCTTGCCAATTAGGAAAACAAGTTAAATCTTCATTTCATGCAATCAAGGATATCAGCACCACTAGGCCACTAGAAACTCTCCACATGGACCTGCTCGGACCTGTTAGTACAGCCAGCCTAGGAGGGAAGTTGTATGGGTTTGTAATAGTAGATGACTACTCTAGGTTTACTTGGGTGAAATTTCTAGCTCATAAGAGTGAGTCATTTGAAGAATTTAGAATTTTCTCCACTTGGATTCAAAGGAAATTAGGATGTGTAATTTCAACAATTCATAGTGATCACGGTGGAGAATTTGAGAATGATAAATTTGAATCTTTTTGTAAAGAGGTTGGAATAGAACATAATTTCTCTGCCCCTAGAACTCCTCAGCAAAATGGAATAGCAAAAAGAAAGAATAGAACTTTAGTTGAAGCTGCTAGGGCTATGTTAGCTGAATACACTCTCCCTAGATACTTTTGGGCAGAAGCAGTAAATACCACATGCTATGTATTAAATAGGGTAAATGTTAGATCCAAACTTAATAAGACACCCTATGAGTTGCTTAAGGGTAGGACACCCAATCTTTCCCACTTACACATTTTCGGGTGTAAATGCTTCATCCTAATCAATGGCAAGTCACCCTTAGGAAAGTTCGATCCTAAATCTGATGAAGGGGTTTTCATAGGCTACTCATCTGTAGGTAAAGCCTATAGAATATTCAATAAGGGAACCCTAGTAGTAGAAGAGTCCACTCATGTGGTATTTGATGAATCCAATAAGACATCTGAACCTAATCATGAAGAAGAAGAAGTTGAGGTTATACAGGGATTAGAAACCATTACCATAGAGACTAGAGCGGAACCTCAGGAACATCTACCTAAAGATTGGAAATTTTCTTCTAGTCATCCTAGAGAGCTGATCTTAGGAGACCCATCAGAAGGGGTAAAAACTAGGCATGAACTTAGGAAAGAGGTTAGCCATTCTGCATTCATATCTATGATTGAACCCACGAGTATAGATCAAGCCTTAGGAGATGAATTTTGGATCCTAGCAATGCAAGAAGAGTTGAACCAATTCGTTAGGAATGATGTATGGGAGTTAGTCAAAAGGCCTAAAGAGCAAAGTGTGGTTGGAACTAAGTGGGTCTTTAAAAATAAGATGAATGACTCATGAATAGTAGTAAGAAACAAGGCTAGGTTAGTAGCGAAGGGGTATAACCAAATTGAAGGAATAGATTTTGAAGAAATCTTTGCTCCGGTAGCTAGACTAGAAGCCATCAGGGTACTGTTAGCTTTTGCTTGTTTTAGGGATTTTAAGCTGTATCAAATAGATGTAAAGAGTGCCTTCCTGAATGGAGTAATAAAGGAAGATGTGTATGTGGAGGAACCTCCGGGGTTTGAAAACTCACAATTTCCAAACCACGTGTTCAAACTGAAAAAGGCACTATACGGGTTAAAACAAGCACCTAGAGCCTGGTATGAAAGACTTAGTACGTTCCTACTAGATAGAGGCTTTGTAAAGGGTAGTGTGGACACCACCTTATTTTTGAAGAAGGTAGGAGTTGAAGTACTCATTGTTCAGATTTATGTAGATGACATATTGTTCGGATCGATGGAGAAAAGCCTATGTAATGAATTTTCAAAAACAATGAGCAACGAGTTTGAAATGAGCATGATGGGCGAACTTAGTTACTTCCTTGGATTTAGTGTAAAACAAATGGAAGGTGGAACGTTTCTTAGCCAGTCTAAGTACATCAACGATATTTTGAAAAAATATGAAATGGACAATGCTAAGGCTATGAATACACCCATGAGCTCTAATATTCAATTGGATAAAGATCCCAGTGGGAAGTCTGTAGATCAAAAGAGGTATAGGGGAATAATTGGATCGCTTCTCTATCTGACTGCCAGTAGACCAGACATAATGTTTAGTGTGTGTCTCTGTGCCCGTTTTCAAGCTGACCCGAAAGAATCTCACATGACTGCTGTCAAAAGGATTCTTAGATATCTTCTAGGCACCCCGAACTTAGGAATTTGGTATCCTAGACACAACACTTCTTTTGAAATCTTAGGATACTCAGATTCAGACTTTGCAGGATGTAGGGTAGATAGAAAAAGCACTTCTGGCACTTATCAATTCATTGGACAATCATTAGTTTCATGGTCTAGTAGGAAACAAAATTCAGTAGCCCTATCCACAGCCGAAGCGAAATATATAGCGGTAGGTAGCTATGTTGCATAAGTTTTGTGGTTAAAACAACAGCTTGTAGATCTAGGACTACCTGTAGGAACCATTTCGATCATGTGTGACAACACTAGTGCTATTTGTATATCCAAAAATCCAATTCAACACTCACGAACCAAACATATAGACATTAGACATCATTTCATTAGAGATCATGTAGCCAAAGGAGATATTGAACTGCACCACGTTGCTACTGAAGATCAATTGGTGGACATTTTCACAAAACCATTAGGTTATGACACATTTAGCACTTTACGAATCAAATTAGGTGTCATAGACATTCACGCCTAATGTAACATACAAAAAAAAATATAAAAAAAAAACAAAAAAAAAAAGAAAACAAAAACAAAAAAATAGGTTTGTGGTTGTTTTGTTTTGTTAAAAAAAAAAAAAAAAATGATTCCTGATCTTCTTCCCATGTTGCTCACAAACTTTGATATTCTCTGACAATCGTACTGTACGATCCACTATCGTACTGTACGATAAGGTTCAAATCACTCCAATCTCAGCCGTCCATTCCCATTCACGGTCCAGATCTTTCATGTCTTATACTTATCGTATTGTACGATTCACCACTCGTACCGTATGATACTAATTATTGGTCATCGTACTGTACGACAGACCAATCGTACTATACGATCCACGTATCAAACGGATTAGGACAAATTTAAATCGGTCGGTACGAACATTATTGCCTATCGTACTGTATGAACACCTGTTCGTACTGTACGAACACTTTTGGTCAAAAGTCGTTCAAACGACTCATTGGGACGAACGCCTTATACTCACGTTCGTACAGTACGATACTGATCGTACTGTACGATTTGACCCACTTTTCTGAAAAGTCATCTAGACGACATTATTGCGCATATCGTACTGTACGATACTCAATCGTACTGTACGATATCCCCCAAATTCTATAAAATGGGAGGGATTCTTTGCCAATTCTCCTCACCTTCAATCCCTCTGAATTTCATCGTTCATCCAATCCTTTCGTCCAAAATGTCTGGGTCCAGTAAGCACGGTCGAATGATCGTCGGGAGCTCTTCCTCCTCTCAGCGCTTCGATGATCGTTTTCTCTCCGCTGCGGACGAGAAAGCGTATATCAAAATCAAGGAGGCCAAGTTCACTCCATCCCGCATGCTCAATCAGGCCGCCCTAAATTTCGGGGTGATGAATCTATTCGCCTCCACTAGCCTTCAATTCATTCTGACTCTTGCTTTTCCGTTTCACTCCGAACTCTTGTTTGAGTTTTTTGCCAATATCCGAGTCGACCTTGAAAACACTACCTTCACATCTTATGTCTGTAAACAGAATATCGTTATCACCGTCAACGACATTGCTGAGCACATCGGGCTGTCCACTGACGGCCCTCGTCCCCAATCCATGATCTCCCACGACTATGATTGGACGTTAGTAAATATGACCCTTAGAGGTGTCCCCTCCAATCAACACCTACCCCTGGTCCAAACCTTAAATCAAAATGCCCGCATTATCCAGCATGTCCTACGTACATCTATTATACCTAAAGCTGGAGACCGCATCCATATTACTCCACTACTTTCTGTCGTCACCTATCTCATTATGTCTGGCATAAAATTTAATGAAGCCCAAATGGTGTTTGACTACATTCATACCTTGTCTGCCTTCCGATATCTCGGTGTCCGTCGTAAACTGAACCTTGCTTTAGGGCATGTCAAAGGATACATCCTAGATGCAAAATACCAACTTCATTATCCGCTCCCTCCTAATCACCTTCCTATCTTCTACTCTGATGTCTCCTTTCGTATCTTGTTCCATCGGGGGGCCTCTCCCGCCGATCCCGAGTTTGATGACGAGGAGGCTGCTGCTCCTGCTGACGCACCTCCGCCACCACCAATCCAACCACCTGGCCTTGCTCCTCCAGACTACCCTCACGACGACATTATTCGATGACTTGATCATCTGGAGACTAGGTTGGATGCCCACATTGCTCAGCAACATCAGGAGCATGACACGGATATGAAATGGTTTAGGGAGCGCTTCACATCGATCGATCACCAGTTCACCTCCCTTCATCAGTACCACCAGCTGTTTCCCGACCCTCCACCACCACCTCCGGATCAGGATCCAAATTTTTAGGTTGTTGTAGATGTTTCTGTTTTTCGTTTGTTATCAGTATACTTGTTTTTCTTTTTCTTCCCTTTTTGGTGTTGTCAAAAGGGGGAGACTTTTCTGTGTGTTCCGTATTATATTTTTTGCTTACTATTAAATGCTATTGGTTGTTTATGTTCTCACTACATTTATATTTTTTTTCTATCTTGTTGTTTTATTTATGTTATAATAATAATAAAAAAAAAACTGTTTCTTCTCCTTTTATTTAAAAATTAATAAGCTACTCTTCTGAGGGGGAGCTAAAGAAGTCAGAACATCTGTCCATCAGAAAATATTATTTGACACCATCAAAAAGGGGGAGATTATTGAAATCCAGGATCCCGAGCACTTAATTTTGATGGTGACAACTAATACTTATTGAGTACATATAGACTTCCGTTAGATTACAAATGTTTAATCTTTGTATATGAGCACTAACATTTCAGGTCAGATGCACACTGCTAAAGATTGCTGGAGACTCAAACCGGGTAGAATAGGATGTTGAAGAGTCTGTAATTTTTATTTCTTTATTTTTATTTTTTTTGAGTCTGCCACAGAAGCATGCATGTGAAAGGAGCAACCATGCACACACACAGGGGGAGAATTTTTTTTTAAAGTGATTAAATTTTTTTTAAGCAAATCATACTATACGATTATGGATCGTACTGTACGATTAATTAAAAATACTTAGGCTAACAGCTAATTTTCGAATGATTAAGTTTACAAACTTATCGTACTGTACGATCCATATCGTACTGTACGATAATATGTAATTGAGAAACCCTAGCCGCCAGAATAAGTTTGGTAAGTTTTTTTGAATTTGATTTTCTGAACTGATCGTACTGTACGATACTGTTTGTACTGTATGATTAATTAAAACTTGCCAAAATTATCTGCCTAATCAGGAAATAAATGTTGGTTTCTATTTTATATGTCGATCGTACTGTACGATAATATATCATACTGTACGACTTACAGAGACGATTTCATTCGTCCCAGAGATCATACCAGACGAAACCAAGGTTTTTTATTCTGTTCGTCCTGGACAATATTCATATCATACAGGACGATATCAAGAAATGAACTGATCATACTGTACGACTGGTGGAGTGCTGGACGATTGTCAGAGACGATTTCCTTCGTCCCAGCGATCGTACCAGACGATCCTAAGAATTTTTATACTATTCATCCTGGACGATATTCGTATCGTACAGGACGATATCCTGAAAAACACTATTTGTACTGTACGATTCAATGAGTGCTGGACGACTGACAGAGACGAGTTCTTTCGTCCCGAGGTTCGTCCCACAGTTCATCCCGTACGAACAGTACGAATCAACAGTATCGTCCTGTACGATATACGTATCGTACAGTACGATATGAATAAAATTCGATACCTGTTCGTCTGTACTCGTACTGGACGGAGTTGAAATTGAACCGATCGTACTGTACGATCATAGATCGTACTGTACGAACAGAAACGCAAAAGTTGAAACTTTTAGGATTTTCTAAAGCCTGATATAAAAACAACTTAAAATTTTCTTTAGGGAGTTGTTGATCAATCCTTTTGCTGTGAGAGGCTTGGAGGAAAAAGAAGGGGATTCAGTAGAGAGAAGTTTTTGGAGAGATCTAGAGCTTGAGAGAGGAAGGTGAAGGTGAGCTTGAGCGTGAGGGAGAAGTAGTGTGAGGGGATCACACGGTGGCTCCAAGCTAGCTGCATGCTTTGCTCCTCTTGTAGCTTTGGAAGCTTCAAGAAAGTTCTCGAGGGAAGAGTCACTTCAAGATCAACATCGCCAAGGTACTCTGCCATCTCCAGGAGGGAGAAAAAGGAGAAGGTCTGCTGCCGTCACCAGGAGGGTGACATAGCGTTTGGTATTCCGCCATACCGAGGGAGGTGAAAGTGAGTATTGTAAAGGCTTCTCCGCCTTGCTGTGGGGGCAAAAGGAGAGTCAACTTTTACTAGTGCAAATCCTGGAGTAGAGGACTCCGGGGAGTGGACGTAGGTTAAGTGACCGAACCACTACAAAAATCTCTGGTGTGTTTTTTCCTGTTTACCGTACTTTACTTTTCATGCTTTTAATTTGTACGTTTTAATTGCTTGGTGAAAAATCAGTATTTAAATATTGTGGTGTAAAATCTAAAATTGAACTATCAATTTCATCGTTGTGAACGTTATATTTGCTTCCGCACATTAGTCGTTAAATTATATTTTGAAAATACAAAAAAATTAGAACTCTTGTGTAGGGTTAAATTTTTAAATACCAATTCACCCCCCCTCTTGACGCATCTCATACTTTCAGAAACCTATCCAGCCACCTATCATTAACCAATGTTTTGTCAAGTTTAATATTATTAGGTGTATCACTCCTTGGGTTGAACCATGTACAAAAGAGACCAATAGAAACAATATCTTCAATGCCAATATAAGAAAATCAAACTATTTAAAGCCCATTTCTTGCTATCATTGATAATGTTACCACCTTTATTTTTCATTAGTAAGTCTACAACAATTGAAGTCCCCAATGATAGCCCAAGGATGATCAATGTTCTCACTAATATATTTAAGTTTCTCCCAGTGCAAGTCATGATCATTTTGATAATTATAAGCATATACCACAATGATGAGTAAGGAGGTTGAGTTTCTATACTAAACCTCTCCATGAATGAGTTGACTATATAAAAAAAAGGGATTAAAGGAAACCATGGAATAATTTCATTTAATCAAAATTCTCCAAGGATTAGTGAATTCAAAACTGTGGCAACTGGACTCAATCTCAAAAATTCTAGAGAAGAAAAAAATCAATAATCATCCAATGAGGAACTAGAGATCTTTGCCTCCAAAATGTAGATCATGCTAGGTTATATTAATAGGTGAGAATTTTGCACATGAGGACTTTTTTAGGGATGTTTAAACCACAGATGTTCCAAGCAACAATAATGGGCTGGATCATTGAGTTTTTTAGGAGGAGGTTGAGACCTTAGCCCCCCTGGTTTTTATGTTTTTGTGCACTTGTGAAAATGATTATGATATGGATGGTTTTGCATTAATGGTATGTGATTCATCAAAGGTTAGGAGGTCAAATATGTTCATGGAGATATGACTTTGGAAATACTAGTTTGGTTCAACATGAGGAATAATTAAAGTAGCAATTTGGTCTTCAATAGAAGAGTACAAATATGGGATCTATTCACTCCTAGAAGTGGAAGAGGTAGAAGCTTCAACTAGCAGAGGTGGGTAATAAATGTCATTCATAAGGCTAGGCTAAGGGAGGGTTTGAGGATTTGGTAAAGTAGATACAGTAGGGTAGTTAGAGGTTGGAGATTGATTAGTGGTTTAAATAGTAACTTGTAATGAATTGGGAGCAGGCTGGGTATTGGGAAAATTTGTTTTGGTGGAGTTCAATACAATAGTGGGAGCGGTCTGCCTTCTAGGTTTGTTGCTAGTGTTCCTTTCATGCAAATTTTTTTATACTTGTAGGTTTTTTGGAAGGATTGATATGGTGTAAGTTTGAGGGGTGAACAATGGAACCACAACCATCATAAGGGATAGGTTTCCAATCATATTGGACCTTAAGAATTTGTTTTTTTCCCTAGATAGAGATGATTATTTCATCGAGGGGGGGGGGGTGAGGGAGATGTTTTTGACTTGATTGAAAACCTGAGTAAAGGTGAGACATGCTTTTTATATAGTGAGCTTATCAACAACCAAATACAACTCATAATTTTGGAGATACCTTAAGTGTTCCAACAGGGTAATGGTAGGCACCATAGTAGAAACTAGAGAAAGGCACTTAATAATACAAAACTCTAGTAAGGATGATAGAACTCTATTAGCACTAACTCCTCTTTAAATAAAAGAACTAAAAAATTATTTATAATAAGTACAAAAATGGCCTCAAGCACTATGACACTTGGAATATGGGTGCCATGGTGTTGTAAAATGAACAAGCGCCTTAATGTTATAAAGCTTGCTCCACTATAACACTGTGCTGACCTGGCACAATTAATAGTTAAATTGACACGTCCTTTGCTGATTTGATGTGGCTCTTCATTTTGATAACTTCTCCATCACGGTTTTGTAAAAGTTGAGCACTACGGTGCTTAAAAGTGTAATTCGGCAGTACGACATTACGATGATCGATGCTTCGACGTTGAAATTCCTGAGACTCAAGTGCTGTGACATGGATTTCTGACAATGTGGTGCTAACCTTAGATCCATTGGGGCATTGAATTTTCCTTAATTCCTGAGAGGTTGGTGCTGTAATGTCTAAATAAATAAGTGGGGTGTTGTACATGATGATATTGCGATGCAAAATCTAAGGACACTACAACGCTCGTTCACCACTTATTAATTTTCAACTTGTCCTAACATTTTCTATATAAACTAAAATAATGCGTTTTCATTAAAATTTTAACACAATAAGTACATAATTTACACCTAACAAATTCCCCTAGCTTAATCTCTTAATTATTCTTTAGCAATAATGAAATCACTAATTGATTAACTTAATAGCTAAAGTAAAAATTGATAAATAAAATTACTAGAATATAAGATAATACATCACAGTCTAAAAGTAATTTGGAATGATCAAAGTCATAATTCTAATTTAAAAGGTCATAATAATTATTCCAATTAGTCTCCCTTGTTATTACCTCTATTGAACCTATCCATGATGACTATATGTGTAAGATTGACTTCTAATTTCAAAAATGAATAATATGTTATTTAGGGATTGGTTGTGCTTGTAGTTAAATTGAAAATTCATTAGTGCACTGTCATATATATATATATATATATATATATATATATATATATATAT
This sequence comes from Dendrobium chrysotoxum, assembly GCA_019925795.1. Classification (NCBI taxonomy): domain Eukaryota; kingdom Viridiplantae; phylum Streptophyta; class Magnoliopsida; order Asparagales; family Orchidaceae; genus Dendrobium; species Dendrobium chrysotoxum. The sequence goes on along the minus strand of CM034302.1, from coordinate 27,858,550 downwards.
ATATATATATATATATATATATATATATATATTAGTTCACTCACCTTATCCTATTTATTTTAAAGTATTATGTTTCATATTTACTTGAGCTTCAACTAATACCAATTTTTGAATGTACACATTTTTCTCATTTTTTAAAATTTTCATTTGATTTTTATATTTTTACTTCTTATTTGTGGAGTATATAATTAATGATTTTGAATACCAATTTTACTTTTATCTTCTAGAAACCCTAATTGGCTTTATATTAGTATTTAGTAAGATCACTAATTTTATATTTAAGTTTGTTATGATCTTACTAATTTAAGCTACCCACTTCCTTTCTCTAAACTCAATCACTCATTCTTCAATTCAGTAACCAGTGCATTAGTGTATAGTTTCTAATTTCAAAACAAGTTAATAGCTTAAATGATTTATATTAGTTAATTATTAAGCTTTTCAAATTATAATTTATTATGTTTGTTCATTTAAACTAACATATAATATTTTATTAATATCTTAATTTTATATAATTTTTAATTATTATTTTTATTCTGGCTAAATAAGTAATCATAGTGCAAGCGCTCAAATGACAACAGTACTGCGGCGTTACAGTTGTAACTTTCAAAGCCATGATCTCTTAGTGAAAAGATATGACTGTTCACTAAAATAACTGTTCCACATCAGCCAGCACCACGACAGTGCAGAAGTTCTAACGTTGAAGTGCTAGTTCACTTTAAAGGCACCACGGTGCCATTATTTTAAGTGTCATAGCGACTGATGCCATTTTATATTTCATTGTGATGTTTATGTTTGCAAGGGAGTTCAATTACTTGTGTAAAATTTAGGATTTTTTAGAGCACTTTTCTAGTTCCCTCTTAGAGTAAAATCTAAGAGAGGTTAGGGAAGTACAAGATACAATCATTTAGAGTACTTAGCTTCTATTTCTTAAAGCAACTTTATAAGTTAAGGACAAGGAGTGTAGAAGAGTTACTTTGATCCATTCTGCTGATATCACTCTCTTTTATTTTCTTTCTTCCATGAGTTTAATTAAAATGCATTTGCTAGTTATGCATCTTATGTCTGGCTAATTCTCTTATTTTGGATTGATGATGTAAAATGCAAGTAGAGTACTAATGAGGACTCTTATTCTATAACTGTTAAAAGATGTTTTCAATATTATCATGCTCTTTTTTTAATTCATAGAGTGGTCATATGAGTAGTTAAAATTTAGTGTGATTTATAGCCTCGATGGACGAATACAAGAATAACTAGAAATATTAAGATAGGTTGTTTGCATGCCTAGACATAGGATGTATAATATTCTAGGTTCTTAAGGAGATACTATAACTATAAGAGCTTAGAAGATATCCTTTTCACCTCTACAAGCTCGATAGAAATCTAAGGATGCATATGCTTTGAATCACATTACCAAAATGAGTCTTATTAGGAAAGATATACAATTTAAATTCATCAAACTAAAATACTTTACATAAATATTGTATCTAATATTTTTACTATTTTATTCAGTGATAGGATCTTCAAAAATTATCATTTTTATTTTGGTAGGATAATTGTTGCAATCAGAATAAAAAATAGTAGTTTGTTGCAAGTAAGCATACTTCCTTGTGAGTTTGACACTCCACTCTATCACTTTATTGCTTGATTCAGCAAATATATTTATATATATTAAGTGTGGCTTTACTATTATTTATATCAAAGAAAATCCAAGCATTATTTAGGGGTGATAGAGCCCTAGATTTTTATACAATTCAAAATTTCACTCCATAACCCTCATCAAGTTTTTGGCGTCATTATCAAAGAAGTAATTTTCTTTTTATAATTTTAACTATATTATTGTATTAATTTCATAGTTAGACCTACTTATATCTTTTTATTTTATTTTATTTACTAATTGCATATTCATGATTACATGCTTTATAGACACAGAAAGAAGCTGGCTAATATAGATTCCTAAGACGTTATTAGACTTTTTTTATTCATATTTTCTCTAAGAGATAATGCTAATATAGATTCCTAAGAAGTTGGCTTTGTATAAGTTTGAATCACTAACTAATCATAAAGCATGATGAAGATATTTCCTAAGCATTTTTTTAAATCTCCCCCAAATTTCATAAATTGACTCTCCCTCAAACTTGGCAAAAGATGTCATATCATTTTAAGCTTAGCAATTTTTAAAGGTGAGAAATATTTGGTTAGGAATTTGTCTGTCAACTCGTTCTATGTGGTTATAAAGCTTGGGGGTAAGCAATTTAATCATATCTTAGCTTTGTCCCTTAGAGAAAATGGGAACAACCTAAGTCTAATTGCATCATCACTGTCACCATTATACTTAAATGTTATAAAGATTTCTAAGAAGCTGGCTAAGTATAAGTTAAGATCCTCAATAAGAGTTCCCCCAAATTAAGAATTTTGAATAATCTAAACTGAGGAGTTTCAATTTAAAGTTATTGGTGTGGATAGTAGGTCTATTGATACTCTGATGGATTTCTTTATTATAGGATTATCATACTCCCTAAGAGGTATAGGATGGTCCTAATCTTATACTAATTCAGATATATCGAAAATCTTTTTATTTTTTTGAATTTTTGTAAAGGTCTTTTCTATCTCAGAATCAAATAACAAAGGCTCCTTACTAGATCTACTAAGCATGCAATAAAAATGTAACTAATAATGTAAACATAAAACTAAATAAAAATTTTCTTCTTTTCCTTAAGTTTTAAACAAAACAGCAAAATAAAGTTACATAATACAAGTAGGTCTAACTATGCAATTTTTATTCAACAATATAGTTTAAATTATAATACACACATTATTTCCCCGTAATGGTGACAAAAAATTGATGCATTTGTTTATTTATTTTGTGCTCATGAGTGGTATAATGTGAATATGCTTAGGTTTTCTTTGATATATAAAAAAATGATACAAGCCTACTTGATACACAAGTATACATGCCGATCAAGCAAAAAAGGAATTGAGAAGAGTGTCGATCCCATGAGAAGGTATTCTGCTTAATTGTAATTAAACTACTACTATCTAATATAGATGCACAAGATATTATTCTAAATAAAAATAATTATTTTAGAGTTTTTGATAATTAATGGAGAATTGGAAGATAAAAAGATTCCAATGTAAAAAAAAATATTTTAGACTAATGAATGTAAAATATCATAGTTTTTCTAATGAGACTCAATATTTAGATGTGGATTAGAGCATATGCATCCCTAGATCCCTATTGAGCTTAATAGGGGTGAAAAAGAGAGGTTTATGACTTTCCTATAATTCCAATGTCTCCATAGGACCTAGAAAGTTAAATATCTTTTGTCTAGATATGCCAACATTCCATTTCAATACTCCTTTTTGTTGCAATATTCTTCCGTCGAGCAAATATATCACACTAGATGTTAACTACACACATGACCATTCTATATAATAAATTAAGAATAGGATATATTAAAAACATATGTAAACTATTTTAAGGCATAAAAGTCTACATTAGTACTTGCTATGAGTTTGAATCATTAGCCCAAAACTAAAAAATATAGCTAGACATGGATAACGTAAAAAGCAAACTCATGTTCATTTCATTCATATAAGATAAAAATGTAAGAGAAATGTCATTCAGAATGATTAATAGATATTCTTCACACTCATTCTTCCTCCAATAATAAAATTTTCTTACACAATATAGGCTAAGATCTCCAAATATAAGTATGTTGTCCTTCCCTAGACTTCCTTAGGTTTTACTCTAAGATAGAACTTGAGAAAGACACTGAATAGTATAAGAATCCACTAAGGATGATAGAAATCTGTCTATACTAACGCTTATCTAAATAAAAAAACTAAAGGACTATTTATACCAAGTGCAGAAATGGCCTCAGGCGCTACAATGCTCAGAGTACTGGTGTTGCGGTGTTGTAAAATGAACTAGCACATCAGTGCTGTACAACTTTCTCCATTACGACTCTATGCTGACCTGGCATGGTTAATGGTTGAATTAATGCATTCTTTGGCTGAGTCGGCGTGGCTCCTCTTTTTGATAATTGTTCCACTACAATGCTATAAAGGTTTAGAGCTACAATGCTTGAAAGTGTAATCCGACATTGTGGTGTTACAAATTTTGGTGCTACGGCATTCAAATTCTTGAGACTCAAGTGCTGCAGCACAGGTTCTTATGCTATGGTGTTATGGAGCGCCACTACACTGACCTTGGACCTGTCGGGGTGCTGATTTTTCCTTTAATTCCTGAGAGGCTAGCCCTACAAAGTCTAAATAAAGTGCTGGGGCATTGTAGATGACAACTGTGTGGTATAAAATCTATGGGCACTGCGACACTCATTCACCACTTGTAAATTTTTCCCTTCTCCAGATATTTCCTGCATAAATACAACTAAAATAATACCATTTCACATCATTTTAATATGATAAATAGTACATAATTTATACTTAATGGGCCCTCCAATCCAAGCAATATTGTAATAATATGATGATAAAAACCTCAGTAAGAGGAAGCCATTAGAAGGAGAGAGCATAGAGAAGGTACAACTGTTAAGACAAACCCAAAATTTTTTAATGGCGAAAAGCAATGCCTCATAATAAGGCTTCTTATCAATGGAATAACCAACTAATGAAAGGTTCCATTGTTTAGCTCCCTCAGAACTTCAACCTCCAAAAAATGATTCAATTTTTCTAGATGTGGGTTTAAGTTTAGGGGAAAATTAATAGATGATGGGTTATGGGATTTTAGTTAATTTTTTCCAATTGAGGACAACATCACAAGAGGGGTCCATTCTAGGGTTTTGGTTATTAAGCAATAGGGAAACATCTAAGTGGGAAATGTCAATAAATGACAATATTTGTCAAAAAAGATAATGGATTATGGATGAAGGGGGAAGAGGGAGGCAGTACATCGGGTTCTCCAGCCAAGCTTGAGAAAAAGTTTGAACAGAAGTGAGGAGGCTAGAGTTTCGCTCTTACTGCTTTATCCACCATAGTGCTTTCTTGCCTACACTACCTGGCTCAGAGGGCAGAAGTCAATAAATAAAGATAATTAGAACCTAATAAAAAATTTTTTACTCTCCCCATGCAAGAAAAGTTATGCAAGATACACAATCAAAATTATTCAAAAAATGCCCTAAAGTCAATTTAGAAAAGATATAGGAGACAACTCCTTGAGAGTGTTGCCTTAGATGGTTTGGTCTCATAAGACGTTGGCTTTCCAATGACCCTATTAGGAGATTTGATGTATTTGATTAGGCCTATGTTAAAAAAGGTAGAGGTAGACTTAAAAAGACTTAGTTAAAAAGTATTAGGAATGATCTTTTTTATTAGATTTAAATGAGAATTTGACTCTTAACAGAACATAATGAAGAGAAATGATTCATGTGGCTGATCTCTTGTAGTGGGATAAAGGCTTGATGTTTTTATTGTTGTTATAGGGAGAAAGCTCCCTTTACCTCTGATGATGGTATACTTGAAGAGATAAACTTATGAAAACTTCCTTTAATCTTGTTTTATCCATTAATACTTGAAAAAAGCACAAGGAGGAAATTGAAAAGAGAGAAAAGGTTGGGAGATTATTGTTAATTGGGAGAAAACCGAACGTTAATAGAAGGGAATGGAGTCTTTCTAAAAGATAAGCATAATCATGTTCTATTTCTACTTCAAAATTAAAATAATTTATTTGATTAAGGGATATAGTAAACCAAGCTTGAGTAAACTTAATATTTGTCAATGTTATATTCATTCAAAATTTTTCTTAAAATTAGCTTGTATTTAAAATGTTCATTAAATTTTAATTTATATTCTACTCACTGAATTCGAGCCAACATGACTCAAACACAAGCCAACTTCAAATAAATGAAAATAAATAAATAATGAATTGAAAATGATAATCATGCCACTTATCCATTTAATAATTCATAATGTATATATATATAACAAACTAAGAACAATAGTACAAGGTTCTATATGTATAAATAGGACAAATAACATGCCAAAAAACAATTGTACAAGCTCTATTTGTATATAAATGACAAATAATAAGCCAAAAACAGCCGTACAAGGCTCTATATGTCTTTGGCTCCTTAAAAAAACTCAAAATAATTAACTTTTAGTGAACGACGAGCTTTACTAACAGCTGAAATTTGACTAACCTATTTTTTTTATATTCCTCATGCAGATTTGAAGAAATATCCCTTTATATAATTATTTGACCAAATATATTTGAAAATTATTTTGGATGAAAATATCCTTAAAATGCCTATAGTCCTTTGAGCTATATCCAACTCAGATCATAGAGAACAAAAATTCTTAGCTCTTTCATACATATCCTTACATTTCCTCTTATAATTATTATTAATTTTGTCATTCTATGTTTGAGATTTCACCTTACATTAGAGTAAGAAGATAGCGATGGTGCAATTGAAAGGGATTAAATAGTTTAAGGTGACATCACATTTATGGGTTTGTGTTTTAACTTTAAAAAATATTATGGGCATATTATTGAACTTAATCATTAATTATGCATATCATTTATATTGGCTATGAGCAAAAATGATATTGAACGGAGTTATTATTATTTTTTAATAGTAACTATATACTTATTAAGAAAGGTAGCGATAGATCTAAAAAGATTTGGTTAGAAAATATTAGAATGACCTTTCTTTATTAAATTTAAATGAGAATTTTACTCTTAATAGGGAAAAGAGAGAAAAAGGATTCATCTAGCCAACCCCATGTGATGGGATAAAGGCTTGATATTGTTGTTGAAATAGTAAGAACTTGTGGAACAATACGATGTTAAAGAAATAGATATGAACTAGTTCAATCATGGTCGAAAAAAATGTTAAAACCTTGTTCATAGTAGGTTTCAGAGTATTCAAACTTCATTCGCAATATTCAAATATGATTTGAAGCTTGTTTGAACCTCTTTTGGTTGCCGATCAAACCTCATTCAATCTTGATTTGAATTAGCTTCTAAACATTTAAAGACTTTTCAACCAATATTTGAAACAAATAGTGATCTAACTTCGATTCAAATTTAGAGTTTTTTCTCTTGTGCAAGTGAAAGATACATTCATATTTTTGTCCTATTTAATGGAAAATAGATAGGAGATAGCCAAGTTGGTTGCACATTTAGTGGGAAAAGTAACAAATGATTGATTGTTTCAATATGTGCTGCCTTCAAAATCTCATAGATCTTTTATACACATTTACAATGATAGGTAATAACCAATACTAAATAAAATTCGTCTATTACTGTGGAAATTTTTGGCTGAAAATTTCTGCCAAACATTTCCATGATAATTGGTTAACACCATGGGTTTTTTGGCGGAATTTTGTGTCGTTAAGTTTAGTTAATTTCTAGTGGCTCTTTCCACATGTAAGATCCCTATTTTTTTGAGCACTCCTCCCCCTTTCAAGATTTGAGACGTAAAACTTCTTTTTGATCATTTTTAATTTATTGTGATTTGAATTGTTAGATTTTGTTAAAAATGCATTTTAATCTGGAGAAAAGTTGAACCATTTTCTTAATATCTTATTAGTAACCAATGTTGGATTGTTAGTAAGTATTTGATCAGAAATCAAAGAATGCTCATATGAGTATTAAATATTATATAGTGTTCCTAAATAAAATGTAAATTTAAATGGATTTTCATTTACTTCATCTCTCACAAGATGATTTTATATGTCTTTGGTAGAGTTAATCTTCTACTGCTAAGGGATCATCTTCAGGTTTGATACAGTACTCCGAGTACCACACTCACAAGCAATGGGAGGGAGGCAAAAGGGTCGATTGTATGGCATAGGTTCTCAAGCATATGCATATGATGCAAATCTGTCCAGATCAACACCGTATGATGATAGTAGAATTGAGGAGATCATAAGCTAAAGGGTGGCTACTCTCACCAAGGAGATTGAGAAGATGTGATAGACACAAGCTAATATACTGATGCAAAAAATAGAGATGTTACCACAATAGTTTGAAATTAACACAGAATTGCGATCATATATAAAAGAAAATTGAAAGAAGAAGGATCAGCAACCTGAGCCTCAGTCTAAGGAGAGTGAAGACACTAAAGATGATTAGATTAGATGCTTTACATTTATTGCAAAATCTTATCAACTTTATGTTTTAATTAACAATGATGTTTAGATAATTGAAATATAAGTGATGTAATTTAAATGTTCAATACATTTATATTTTCAATGGTTTTTTCTTTATTATAATTAGCGTAGAGTGTTATTTTTGAATTATAAGACTTTGTTATAATATGTTTGCATAAACTTTAATAAATTATAAATAATAAATTATTCCATTGCAATGGCAAAGAACTGGAATTTTCTTTTTGTAATTGCTATAGGTTTCTGGTGAATTTTTTGTGGCATATCCATCGGTAATCGTTGGTACAGGGGTACCGACGAATATTTTAGTGGAGAGTCGATGGGTTTGGGTTGAAAAATTTTGCTGGAATTTTTGGCGGCATTTACGTCGGAAAGCCCGCTGTTCTTTCAATGAGCTTTTTTTGACAAATATGTCGTAAAGCTATCGGAATCTATCAGATTGTGATTGGCAGTACACCTAAAAGAATATAAATTCCTATGCATGTTTTACCGGGGAAAATTTTCGTTAAAAATTCACCAAAAATCTTTATTTCCTCCGAAAATAGTCAATACTTGACAAAGAAATCCGTCGAATATCAACAATTTTCCTGTAGTACAATTTAGTTTAAATGTGGAGATGTTTTATTATTTTGATAGATTACAATCCGTGACATAAACTCTTCCAGTATAAATAATTAAAAATTATGATACTACATTTTTTTATAATGAGATTTTTATAGCCATTCAGCATCGTTATCCCATTTGTGAGTTTTCTACGTTTAAAAATGTTTAAATTGTGGATTACAGCTAAGGATGTTGGATGCAAAATCATCTGCGAATCACACCAAATCGTATTGCAAGCTTTGTGTGTAAGGAAGTTAGAAAAAAAAAGAGAGAAAATATTTCTAGAAATAAAAGTTTTCAAATTTTATTAGAATATGCTTGAGTGTGAAAATTGGCATCCCTTGAGATGACCCCATTGTTTTCTATTTATTAGTTTGGGTTATGGTTTTAGCTTTTAGAGTAATGAAGCATCTTTCTTCATTGCACTCATAAATCTATCAATGATTTCAATCTCCAACATGAATCTTATCCAACTCAAATGTATTTTTGATGATTCTTATCATATTCGAGCTACAAATAAGGATGGGTTTCTTAGAACATTCTAGAAGAATGAATTATGTTACTATAAATTCCAAATTTTGCTCGGACTATGCTTTTCTATCTATTATAAGCTTGTTGACATTATGAATATTTTTGGAGTCATCCCTACTCAGACCATGCCAAACTTTTTATAAGTATAATGAGATTGGCATGTTAAATGAGAATTTTTTGTTTTTTATGCCCATTTTGCTTTATCATCATCTCTCTTCTCAATCAAGGATTTCAAGTATGCATTCATCATATTTTGCTCTTGCCAAATCAAAATGTTGGGCTTGGAAAACAAAATCAAGAATATGAAGATTTGGCATTATTATATGAAGTCAGCTAAGGAGTGGCTAATTTCTACCATGCCTTTACCTTTTCTATGAAGAATATGAAATATTCCACATCTTTGAAAAGGATGAATATTCTAACTTTGTTAGCATGAAGGAGTTGTCTTTTTTGTTTTAAAGAAACAACTAGCTCATAAAACTTCTTGCTCTTTTCCTTCTTTCCTTATTTAAAATATACTAGGGTGAGTTCCATAGGATGACTTTCAACGAGTTCTCCAAAGCTAATTTTCTTATTATGTATTTTTTGTTTTATTTCAAGAGCTTTACTGATGAAAACCTCCCATTAAAGTTGGAGGTCAACCAATTTTTGGAGAACTTTCGTATGTGTTAAGGAAATTTTGAAGTCTCCATAAAATAATAATTCTTAGTTAATTTTAATGAGATTAAAGATGACAATTCTAATATAGAAACTCTTGGATCCTAGGCTAGAGATTAAACTACAAGTGAGGCAACTACATCACACCAACTTGCCCCTACTGTCAATGTGAATAGTCTTGCACATTCTCTTGCAATGCAATAATTTAAGGGAGTAGTTTTTGCAAGAATTGTTTGAATACCATTAAGTAATAAAAATTACTGTCAATGGATTTATAATTTAAGCAATACCATTATATTGTACGATTAATCAATTTCTTATAAATCCATAAGTAATAAAAATTATTCGTATCTTTAAGTCATGAATTGTATCAAGTTGTACAATATGATTCGTATCATACAAAACGAATAGTTATGATAAACTTATATTAAAATTTTAAAGTAAAGTTATAGATTTAGCTTAAACCACTTCTATGTGAGTATTGTCTTATAATCTCTAAACCTTTAGACTTTAAGGTTGACTTCCATAATTCAAGATTACCTTCAACTCCCTCTCTAGTCTTATTAACAAAAAGAATATCATTAGATAAAAACATACAGCTGGATACATCCTCCTGCAGATGTCTAGTAAGAACATTCATAACTTGAGATATTTAAATCGTGTAGTCTTATTAATAACTCGATCACCCAAAGGCCCAATCTCCCCATTAAATCTATTACTACTAAAATTACACTAGGGGTGTCAATTCAGGTCAACGGGTGGAGTTCAGGCTAAACCTGACTTGACCCAACCGCAAACGAGCCGACACTAACCCAACCCGAATTTGCAAACAGGTCAGGATTGTAAACCCAGACCCGGCCTGTGTGGGCTACCAGGTTAACACGACCTGACCCGCGAGGGTTACAATTACACTCTCGTCAAGTAGCAATAATAGCACGGGAGGGACGGTGGCAGCCGGCAAGCTAATAGTGGCAGCTGGGGTGGAATGGTGGTAGTGATGGTAGCAACAGTGCGGGTGGGACAGCAGTAGTGCGGGTGGGACAACAGCGGCACTGTGGAAGTCTTGGCGTTGTCAGAATCACAAGCTGCAACAGTGGTAGCAGCACTACAGCAAGTGATGGGAGCGGGATGTTAATAGCTGGCAGGCCGACAACGGCTGCTCCGAGCTTGGGCAGGTTGATGGCAGGCTAACAATAGTGACATAGTGCACTGAGTGACATGATAAGTGATGCAATGCATCGAGTGACGTGCGATGATTGACACAATGATGCAACAATCAAGTGATAAGATAGATCATGCGGGATTATAAATGGGTCAATCTGGGTTGGTTTTAAGTTTCCAAGTTAACTTGAACCTGACACAGTTTTACAAACGGGTCGGAATTACAAACCCGAACATGACCCATTTGACGAATGGTTTAACCCAAACCCAGAATTTTTTGGGTTGGGTTTCTAGTCGGGTTTTGGGTCATGTTAGATTTTGACATCCCTAAATTACACTCCATGTTTTTGGTTTTAGATCTACTCAAATAAAAACCTTTAAACTTTAAGGTTGACCTCCATAAATCAATTTTTCCTTCAACTCCCTTTCTAGTCTTATCAACAAGAAGAATATCATGAGCAAGAAGCATACACAAGGGTACATTCTCTTGTAAATATCTTGTAAGAACATCCATGACTAATGCAAAAAGATATTGTCTTAAAGATTATCCTTAATGTAATCCAACTAAAAAAGGAAAATACTTGGTCCAACCTCCTTATTTTTTAACACATGTAATAGTTCCTAAATACATATCCTTAATTACTTGAGTATAGGCATTTTTAAACCCTTTATTTTCTAAAACTCTCCATAGCAATTATCTTGAAACTTTATCATAAGCTTTCTCTAAATTTATAAATACCATATGTAGATCCTCCTTATTTTCCCTGCAATTCTCCATCAAATATGTCTATAAATACATAGCTTCCATAGAAGACCTGCTTGGCGTGAATCACAATTTATTTTGAGAAACATTAGTATCACATCGTTACTTATGCACAATTGCTCAAGTACCAAAGTTTTAAAGTATGAGACATTAAATTAATTCTTCTATAATTCGCACACTCTTGTGCATCACCTTTGTTATTAAAAATAAGAATCTGCATACACCATCACCACTTAGGTAGCATCTTTTTAGTCTTCAAAATAATATTGAAAAATTTTGTAAGCTAAGAAATTCCTTCATCTCCTAATAATTTTCAAACCACTATTGGAATATCATTAAGTCCAACAGATTTTCCACACTTCATTTTCTTTGAAGTCTCTCCAACTTCAGATTTACTGATACACCAATAAAAACTAAAATCTCTATTTTTATTTGGGGTGCTTAGGTCACTAACGTCAATCATATTCTCACAATCTTCATTAAAAATCTTATCAAAATATCTCGTCCACCTTTCTTGAATATCCTCTTCTAATAAAAGCATTTTTTGCACTTTATCCTTAATGCACTTCAGTTGAACTAAATCTTTACTTCTATCGCTTTGCTTAGCTAACTTAAGCATACATCTTTTGCCATCCTTAGTATCTAATATATTATAAATCATTAAAAGTTAAATTCTTTTTATCACATATCACTTACTTAGATTCCTTATGAGCCTCTTTATATGTTTTATAATTTTTTTGAGTATTTTTATCTAAACCCATTTTTATAATAAAGTTTCTTATTTTTTATCTATTCTGGCACATTTTTATTCCACCACCAATTATTTTACTATTAGGAGATTTTTATTTTGATACTTCAAGCACATCCCTTATAACAATTTTAATATTGTTAGCTACTTTTTCCCACATAATATTAGCTTCTTCATGTATCGAATGAATCTTAAGATCTCAAATCTTACTCTAAAAAAAATTTTGTTAGTGTTATTTAAATTCTCCCATCTAATCTTAGGATAATATTATATTTTATTTTTCATATTTTTTCCCTTCATCTCAAAGTCTAAAACTACTAAGCAATGTTGAGTACATAAACTTTTGCTCAGAATAATGTTAAAATTTTTATTATCTAGACGATCTATTTTTCTTATAAGAAAATAATCAATATGAGCTTTATTATATCCATTTTTATAAGTGATTATATTTTCCTCTTTTTTGTCAAATATGGTGTTAGCAATTATGAAATCATAACCTAAAGAAAAATCTAATATAGTCCTACCACCTTCATTAGTCGTTGCAAACCCATCACCACAATGAGTACTTTTAAAATCTTTTACCTTTCTGCCAATATGCCCATTTAAATCTCCTCCAATAAAATACTTTCTTCAAGAGGTATCTTTTGTATTAATCCTTCCAAGTCATTCAAAAATGTTTATTTTGAACACATATCCAAACCTACTAGAGGAGCATAAGTACTTAATGCATTAATAAGTTTAGCATCAATAACAATCTTTAAAGCCATAATTCTATCTCTAATTCTATTAATTTCAACCAAATTATTATTTAAACTTTTATCTATAATCACACCTATCCTATTTCTAGTATGACTCCTACCTGAATACCATAGTAAACCCTAAACTATCAAACTACTTAGCCTTCTCTCCAACCCATTTAGTATACTTAATGCATAGAACATTTATCTTCCTATGAATCATAATATCTATTAATTCTATTAATTTTTCTTTCAGATTATCAAATGCACCAAGAACATTCATAAGATTGATGAGGCAAAACTTAAATCCTTACATTGGAAAATTCCTAGTCGTCTGTTTTGATCATATTTTGATTTTTAACCTAATGAAAAAAATGCACTTAGACCACTTAAAGCTCATCCTAAATAAACTTAAAGAAACTAAGATTTATATCAATCTAAAGAAATTTTTTTTCCCAACTGTAAATTACTTTTTGGGGTTCATTATTATTGGTAATGGCTTAAAGACGAACCTTGCCATGATCAAAGCCTTTCTAGATTGGCCAGTTCCAAAGAGCTTCATAGATTTTCAAAGTTTTCATAGTCTAGCCACATTTTAAGGATGATTTATTTAAAAATATTAGCATTATTGTATCTCCAATAACTGACATCCTTAAGAAAGGTAAGTTCTTTTTCACATAAAAAGTCATGGAGCAAATCAAACTCTCCTTTTCTCATTTCCCATACTTAATCTTTAACTTGAACAAGGCATTTGATGTCATATGTGATGTCTCTGGTGTCGTTATGGGAGGAGTGTTTAGTCAAGAGAACTATCTTATAGCCTTCCAAAGTGAGAAGCTAAATGATGCTAAGCAAAGATAATGTACTTATGATAAAAATTTTAATTCCATTTGTCAAGCTCTAAGGCATTAGAAATATTATTTATTGCACAAGCATTTATCCTTAATACTAACCATTATACTCTAAAATTTATAAATACCCAAACAAAGTTAAGTTGCAAGCATAAAAAATGGGTATAATACCTTCAATATTTTATTCTAAAACGTAAGCTTAGGTAGAAATAAACCCATAGATGCTCTAGTTAGGGAGATTTTGGTAGTTTCATATTTGGTCCTTTAAATTCTTGGATTTGAAAGACTTAATGATGATTCAAAAGTTTGTTCTAATTTTTATCTAATATATTAAGAGTATGCCAAGAAATTTTCATCATTAATTCATTCAAGTGGTGACTTGTTAAATATTGATGGTTATCTTTATAAAGGGAAGAGTCCATGCATCCCTAGGACTTCAATGAAGATATGTCTTATCTTAGTGTTGCATTCCGGATGAATAGCAGCACTTTGGCAAAGTTAAAAATTATATACCTACTAAAGTCTATATTTAATTGGACATCATAAAAAAAGATGTTGAAAGAGTAGTGACCCAATGTTATACATGTAGGGAAAATATAGATAAGTAGAAAAATATTGTTCTTTACTAATTCCTTTTAGACCTTGGGATGACATTTACATGAATTTTATAATAAATTTTCATAGGAATCCTTGAGGGGGGTAGATAGATTCTCTAGAATGACTTATTTCTTATCTAGCTCTAAATCTAATTATGCATCTCTTATAGCAAGGCTATTTTTCAAGGAAATTGTTAGGCTACATGGACTTCCTTCTAGTAATATTTTTGATAGAGATGTCATGTTTGTACCGTATTTATAAAAAATATTATCAAAATTAATTGGTACAAAACTTAAAATTTCTTCAACCTTTCACCCATAAATTCATGGCCAAATTGAGGCTATAAATAGATCATTAAAAACCCTTCTTAGGAGTCTAATAGGTAAAAACTTTGGCAATTAGGATCTTCACCAACATATCACTCAGTTTTCTTATAACAATTCAATTTTTAGGAATACTAATGAAATACCCTTTAAGATTTTGTATTGTTACAACCTTAGAAAGCTAGATAAGCTTCCTAGCATTCCCTCACATGCATTTTCTAGTTAAGTATTTACATCTGCACAAGATTTTCAAAGCCTTAATTGGAATGTATTATTATAATTAAAAGTCTCTAATACAAAATACTTCAAAATTCATAATATGAATAAAACCTTTAAGGAATTCAATGGATTGGACCATGTGTTAAAATGAATTCACTCATAGAAGTATCCTTCCACTCAATTATTAAAATTACATATTAACGCAAGGGGGTGACTTGAGATTTCAGTGAGATTTGGTACAAATGCATACGTTATTAAATTACCAAAAGGTATATTAATTAGCCTAGTTTTTAATGTGGAAGATCTTACATCATATAAAGGTGTTAGCCAACCTCCAAATGCACATGATGACTGTGTTATAGCAATACAAAATAACTCTTTGTAATGCCAAATCAGCACTCATTCTTTGAGGTTAATCATATTATTATAGATGAAGCAAGTCATACTAGAGATTAATTATAAGTTTCTTATGAGATGGAGAGATAATCCACCTACTAAAACACTTGAGATTATTTAGACGAGCTAGATCCAAAAGTTACAATTGACTACTTTGACTTAAACTCTTCAGAGAAGAGTTCTTTACGGTCTAAGGGAATTAATGTAGAACTTGTAGCTAATGAAGAGAAGCGAGGTCCAAAATAAATGAAACAAGGTGAGGATGGATTCATTAAAGCAAGAACTTAAGAATTGAATTATTATTATTATTATTATCTATATGTGAATTTATTATCTCATATATAGATGTGTCTTAGTAAGTGTGTTTATGATCATGTGTTGAGTTAGCCATTTTAGTTCACCTTATCAAATGGCTTCGTTGGAGTTAAGTGGCTAACCTTTGCATGAGGAGTTGTGGCTAGCCAAGTGCGCAAAGGAGGGGGAGTTATGGTGGTTACACTATTGGCTCCCTTTCTCTCTCTTTTAGTTTTAAATTTTTCATCTCATGTAATGTTGTATTAAATACTTATAATCAATGGAATGAAGAAGCTATTGATGTTTTATTACTAAAATTTAAGGAAACATCCTTTAGTTAGAGTTTTTTGGCCAACCAAATTAGAAAGAGTTTGGTCATCCTCTCTAGGATTACTACTTATGTAACTATTAAAGTTTTATCTATATTTTAATTTCAAAAATTTTCTTTTGTGCTATGTTATATCGATGATCCTAGTAATATAACCTATCCATTTAAGGCTTTTTGATAATCGACCAAACTAAGAAAAAACATATCTAGTTCCAGGTTTGCTTTAATTTAATAACCTAAACCCTTATATAAATCACCAACAACTCTAGATCTATAGTAGACGCCCTAAGATTTTATTTTTATATATTTATTTGGGTTTTTATAAAATGAATTAGGTATGCATCTTGTATTAGTAAGTGATTACATATATGGGTGATTTGTGTTAATGTAATCACCATGGATACACGTGTTGGATAACATAGGTACTCAACATAAGGCCACTAGTAAGTGGCTAGCAGTGGGATGGAGGATTGTCTTGAAGAACTTCATTTATAGTAGAATATTATTAATTTGTAGCAGTAGTAATGGAGTGAGGGTTCACAATAGTTTTAGAAATATGGAGGCAATCATGTAGATCTTTTTTTTGTGAACTCAACTTTCCAACTACACATTATAGATTGCATAATAGTTTCCTCATCATTGATAATTAGACATGTGATAAACTCGAAGAGAACATTGGAGTTGTATGGATGTGAAGGGGTATTGAGAAATAAAGTGTAGTGTGAACAAAATGATCATATATAGTGTAAGATTGATATTATGTGATAAAAGATGTGTGATATTACTTATATGCTCATTTTCCTTATCTACCCAAAATTCATGATCACTTCACTAGTAGGATTATGATTCTTAAATGCTTCTTGGTCTCCTACTAGATGTGCTTTTGATGGGGCATGGGTAACGGTGTGTAAAATAGTCAGATGTGTGTGAAATTTTCTTAGGTTTTCTTTGATATAAATACCCACAAAAAACACAAGAACACATGTCGATCAAGTAATAAAAGTGATATGAGAGAGTGTCAATCCCATGAGGAAGTATTCTGCTGCAATGCAAATGTGTTAGCACTATGTATTTGAGATACGATGTTTATCCTACACAATTAAAAGTAGGTTTGGATTCTATCCTGACTAAGAAATGCAGAAGAAAGATAAGATACCAATAGATAAAGTGTTTTGGACTAGTGATAATAAATTTCCTAAGTTTTCTTAAGTAAACTCTCTTATACTTCTTATGAATCAGAGCATATACATTCTTAGATCTTCATCGAGCTTGTAAGAAAGTGAAGGAAGGTTTATAGCCCTCCTTTGGTCAAACCTTTTTGTGTCAAACAAATGGGTGGCAAGTAATGACCCAATTGTAGTCCTATCCAAAATATATTATTCATAAACATTGACATCCCATTTTTTTTCAAAAATCATTTGAATAATCATGGCTATGTTAAGGATATCCCGAGGGTGCCGCGCTCCACTTATCCATGTCAACCACAGAACAGAGTCGTTAGATCACTTGTGGTTTGGAATAGACGGTTGAGATTATGTTGGATGATGATCCAAATGACCAAGCAGACTGCGTAGTTTGAATAAGCCATGGAAAGATGAGATTAGAGCCATTGACCGCAAGATCAACAGCTCGTATGTTGTACACTTTATATATAATCCTAATAAACCCTAGAAGATGAAGCACACTTTAAACTTGTAAACGGTTAAACCACAATCGATGAAACTTTAAATAAAGCTTAAATGGGTTTAAAAAAACTGTGGAGAATAATTTTTGGGGTTTTAAAAGCACTTTATGAAAAGTTATTTAACCCTATCTATTACAGGCTAGGCTTTAGCTTTTACCTCAATAGAAAGGGTCTTAGAGGTTGTATGAGGGCTTGATTTATTTGTTGAGGGTGTAGAATAAATCTCCTAAAGAAGTCAAATGTTGTGGTGGTCTAGATCAGGAGCTATCAAGCTCTGACGGACTAGGTTCTTGACATGGCCAGAATCTCACTATTGGCAACCTTTGATGAGTGATTTTAAACTAGAGAAATGTAGAGGGAGGTGTGTAGAACCAAAACAAAATAAGAGTTTGGGCTTGGAGGCTTAAGCGTGGTGAGAGAATGCTAATGTGTTGAATGAGCTCATTTGGGTAACTTGAAACCTTAAAGCCATTTTGGATGGTTGGGATCAATCAGAGGTGATCCCTGGATGGTGGACACCTGTCCTAGATGGTTAGAGTGTAGTGAGGTGGCTGGAAAGTGTAAATGTGAGAGGTTATCCCTCTCACAAGGAGGGGACCATTTGCTTTTTTGGGCTAAACCAATAGCTAGGCTTGGGTTGGGAGGTACTTGGGGATATATTAAGATTATTTAGGTTGGGTTGGAGTGGAAGAAATCAGTCAGGCCAAGTGTGTTGACCGATTTGAGCTTCATTTCAATTCTTGTTGACCATTTAATCAGTTAAAGGGGTCAATCCTTACACAGTGGAATGTAAGTATGCTTGGGCTGCTGTTCGAGTGATTGAAGGGAGTTTAAGTAATAGTACAAAAGTTTGTATAGAGTGTTAACCATAAAAGTCTCTTTTATATGCTTTATTGATTGAGTTGACCTATCAACCAGTCAACAAGTGATAAAGTGGATCAAGGGAATGTAGTCTTGATGCTAGAGATCAATAGACAAGTGTTTGAAGCTATAAGCTTGTTGTTTAAGTGAATGATCAAGTGTATGTGAGGGTTTGACCAAACCCAATGAGTTAACTTGGTCAAAATAGCTAGGGTTTGACTCATGATAGGCTTGAGAAGGTTTGGGACATACATTGGAATGGGAGTGAAGGCTTGAGGAGTTTACTTTGAGCGTATGCAAGAAAGGAGTCGAATAAGACATGTTTTGACCTAAATTAGGTTCAGTTGACCAGGTTAACTCATGTTTGGATCAAGGTGACCAGTCATGAGCCTTTCATTAGGCGTTATGATTACAGGAGTATGGTGAAGATCATTTGAGAGTTGGAGTTTAATTAGAGGTAATTGATGTGTATGGATGATATAGAGGACTAATTAGGCTAGCTTGAGCTAGCCCAAATGGGTCAGATTGGTCAATTGATGGGTGAAAGATCTATTGATGGATGATCTACCACCCAGAGCTCCTAATGAAGTGATTTAGACTATGATTGGGGTCAAGTTGCTAGTGCACTTATCTTGGTAGTGCATTGAGCTAGTTGACTAAGTAATTTAACTTTTAATTGATTGATGGTGAGTGATTGAAGGATGCAGGCTACTTGACTGAAACTTGATTGGATGTATGTAGGCTATACACTAGATGGTGGGCATGCAAGCTATATGATTGATTGGTTGCTAGTCATTGTTGACTGTAGTGCCAATAAATTGAAGGTGATTGTAAGGTTGTAGTGCAGTTTGATGATTAGTTGACTAGAGACTGGATGATTGCAAAATAGTATAGGTTGGTGATTGATTGACTATATAGTTGATTGTTGATTGACTGTGTAGAATGAAAAGATAGATGATTGATAGCTGTATGATTGTCAACCATAGGATCAATAATATGTAGTCTAGAGTAGTGCTTGATGGCCTCATACAAAAATGAGGTCAACACCTGCAAGATACACAAGTATACATGTCAATTAAGTAATAAAGTTATTGAGAGAGTGTCAATCCTATGAGAAAGTATTTTCCAAGATTGTAATCAAACAAGCATAGTCCCTATGTCTAAGTGGCTAAGAGGCTATGATATATCATAATGCCTAAGCGTGTACAAAAATCTTGGTATAGTAAGGATCAATTCAAATGATTGTGATTAACTATGAAGCTAACTCATCACATTAGAACTAATTAAGTTAAGGATCATCACATTAGTATTTTAGACAATAAAAATTAAAATTTACAAATATGTTTTGAAAGGATAAAATGAGGTTTGATAATAAATAGATATTCTTCTAAAACTTCTATGTGGAAAGGCTTAATGACTTCTCTACTCTCTATTGAATCTTCATGGTGGAACCCTAAGATTTTGGTGATTCCTTAGCCATCTTTTTACACCTTTACTCCTCTATTTCCTAAGCAAATTTTGATCTTATCAACATAACCTGAATTGTTGCATCCCTCAACCCCATAACACATCCAAACTCTTTAAAACTCTCACAAAAACTTTCCCACATCTCTCATAACCTTCTAAGGCCTCAACATTGTATTGATATATATATATATATGAGAGAGAGAGAGAGAGAGAGAGAGAGAGAGAGAGAGAGAGAGAGAGAGAGAGACTAATTAGTTCCTAACACTTTTTCTCTAAAAATCTTGCTCTTTGATAGCCTAGAACTTTCAACCTAAAATCTATTAAAAGCGTGATTACCTTTTCCACCGTTTTCCACTTAACCCTTTGTTTAGCCTAATAGGAAACCCATCAAGTTGCTTGTTCACGATAAATTTCATATAGACCCTAAATAAAATAGGTATTAGTGCCAAGGGCTCCAAAGAAGTTAAGGTTAAGGCATTTGAAGGCACACATCGGTTGCATTAGAAGTCATATATTTTTATGTAAGGATCTAATTTCTTAAGACTAAAAGACTTTGAGGTATATTGCAACAAAGATTTATTTCTTCTTTAATAAAGATTATTATTGTTATCTTGAAGATTTAAATTTTCTTATTGGGTAATTTATTAAAAAATCCTTTAATTTTCATGTTGTTTGACAACTCTTTCAGAATCTACTTTTATCTAAATTATAGCCAACAACAAAAGATTTAACCTAACCTTTGTGTGAACCTACCATAACGAAAACATTTGTTGAGATTCTTAAATAGAAAAGGTATGTTCCACTAGAAAAAAGGCCTTACCTTGAATTAAAATTAAAGCAAGAAAGCTAACAATTTTATTTTTGTGATCACTATTTAAACTTTATAAGCTTTGTGCATTTATTACTACTAGGAAGGATTGGTTGTTTTATAAAAACCATCAAAGACATTTTTTCTTTTTTTCCTCTCATGTATTATAATATATTGTGCTAAAATTTGAATTTTCAAGGATAAAAGGAACTATTCCAAAAGAACTTAAATAGTCTATGGGGAGTTTGGGATGTAAATGGTCTTATACCTCCGTTATTACTAGAAGTTCTTTTACCACTATTTTATTTTGTTTACACAAATATATTCTCTTTCCCTCTTTCTCATATAAAACCTGACCCTCTAATATTTCTTTCACTCATCCTTAGTAAAATATGTATATATACTACGCTCTTTAGGTAAATATGCCTCCTAAAGATATCATCATTGATGTCTATTTGAATAAGTTCAAAATAATATGAATAATTTTCATCTAGACAAAGAAAGAAAATTAGATGATATTAATAAACACATATATGTTTAAATATTTTTTAAACTTTTCAAGATAAATTATAAATTTTGATTATTTAGTTTAAAACCTCACCCGATCTTGAACCTAGGGATGATCAATTTAGAAGATTTTGAATACAACAATATTAACCTAGATAAGATTAAAGGGTTCCTAACGAACCTTATTTTGAAATAAAATATGAAGTTGATACATGATCCTAATAATGTTTTCGACCTTTAGACATAAATTGATGATTTCTTTGATGTGTATAACATGGATAATTATCAGTGAAAAAATTTTGTAAAGATAAAACTTATAAGGCATGATAATATCTTAGTCAAAGAACATAGGAATGATAGAATTTGATGGACTTGGGTTGAGATAAAATTAACCTTTATAAGCTAAATATTATTCTAGGTTTCATGACAAACATCTACATAATCAATCATTGAGACTTAAATAAGAACTATGCTTATGACTGACTACATGAATACTTATGAGTCCCTCTTAGCAAGGATGAACTAGATCAACCATGACTGGGAACTAGCCAATAAGTTTTTCATCGAACTGTGAAGTGAAATTAGCAATGAACTAAAATTAGAGGATCCCCATACTTTAGAAGAGGTTTTTCACTTTATGCTTGAGATTTAGGAAAAAAAAAGATCACCTTTACAAAATGTAGAATTCAACCTATACCACTTCCACATTCAAGTTTATTACTTGATCATCTGCCTCAACTTCCACTACCTTATTATATAATAGTGCTCACCAGTCTAAAAATCTATCTAAACTAACCATAAGAGCACCAATATCATTATTTTCTTTATTGTCATATGAAAAAAAGGTGCACTAAAAATTTATTATTTTGAAGAAATTGAGCCTCCTGAACAAAAAATATAAGAACATTTTTTATGATGACTCATTTTCAAAAAAGAAGGTGATTTGGATGACAACCTAATGGTTATAATGAGATGTCTTTAGTTGGACAAATTAAATTCATAAAATTGGTGATGGCATAATATTTCTCAATTGATAGATACCTAAAATAAAAAGAGGTGAAAATTTATTATCAATGGTAGATGCGTAATGAATGATATATACATTAATTCCCTTATTAAGATAAATGTAAAAACTAGAACCTTACCCTAATCCATGTTATAAAAGTTGGGTCAATCACACTTTTTTACCTTTTTCTTCTTGATGCAAATTTCAAATTAAGATGAGTACATATGGGAACTATGGCTAGTGTGATGTTCTACCCTTGGACCTAGCCATATTCTATTTGATAGACCCATGCTTTATGATAAAGATGTGATTCAATATGGTTTTGAAGATACTTGTTCATTCAAATTGAATAATAAAACCATCAAGCTTCTCACTTTCAAACCATAGTAGAAAGGGGATGAAATTTACCTACTTAAAATCTCTCATGAACTAAACTCATAATTGCTCATTAAAAATAATTAAAGTTCAACATATAATTATTGTCCACCTCACTTCCTAACCCTAATCCTAGGAAGCCTCCCCTAATGACCAATCTTCTCTTACTAAGATATATATTAAAAATTTTTGTTTCCAAATTTTGAGAAAAGGATTTTGTTTAATCCCAGACTGCAATTACTTTCTATTATGGATATCACCCTCACTCCTTTAGGGACTCACATACTTAGTTTGGTTCATAATATCCTTTTCTCTATTTTTGACTCTAGTGAACTACATAATGCGTTACCCATAATGAAAGACATCCAACATGCCATTGACTTCACTTCAGATGTAGAGTTGCTTAACCTACCCCATTATAGGATTAACCCTATTGAACATGCAACATGATAATGTTAGGTAAATAACCTCTAGAAGAAGGACTTCTTATAAGAAAGAATTTTCCCCTAAGCTATCCGTTCTCTTCTCACACTACAACATGATTGATCTAAAGGAATGTCCATAGAAAATAGAGTTATAAATAAGATCACAATAAAGTATAGGTTCCTTATCCCTATACTGATGACATACTCAATTATAATTTGGGTTCAACCATTTTTCCAAAAATTGACCTTAGAAGTGGCTACTATCATATTAGAATCAGGCTTTCTGATAAGTAAAATATTGCTTTAAGCCATAAGATAGCCTATAAGAATGGATAGTTTGTAGGGTTTTCCAAGGCTCCTAATGCTTTCATGAGATTGATGAATGAGATATTTAAACCATTTTTGAAAAGATTCACCTTTATCATATCTTAAACTTGTTTTATAAACCTTAAGGGCAAAAAAAACTTTACATCCATATGGGAAAATATTTTTTTCCATGAAAAGTCATATTTGTAGGATTTATAATTTATACTAATGGACTATAGCTTTTCCTTACAAAGTTAAGTAAATTTTAGAGTGGCCAATACTAAAATGATTCACCAATGTTAGAAGTTTTCATGAACCAACAACATTTTATAGGAGATCTATTAAATATTTTAGCACAATGATGACCCAATCAAACACATTCTTAAAAAGGATCAATTTGAATGGACAACTAACGTAGCTAAAGCTTTTAACCAAATTATTTCTTCACCTATCCTTTGATTTATTGACCTTGCTAAGCCTTTGAAATCTCTTGTGATACCTCTGAGATTAGCATAGTTGAATGCTTAATCAAGATATTCATCTTGCTACTTATTTTAGCTAAATTTTAAGTAAGTTCATGCAATGCTACTCCACTGATGATAAATAAATTTATGCCATTATCTAATCTCTTAAATACTAGAGCAAATACTTATTATATAATAAATTTATCATATATTATGGCCATCATGACCTTATATATGTTTATTAACACCTAAACAAAACATAATCATACAAATCTTAAATGGGTTGAATTGCTCCAAAACTATTCTTTATTTTGAAACATGAACATTGTATGGAGAACAGAGCTGCTAATGCTTTTTCCTTAGTTACCTTAGACATATCCTTGTTTAGATTCACAAATCCCTAACTTTTCAAGAATAAAAGATGACTATATTATCACCCCTAATTTTACCTCTTTATGATGATCACATGGCTAAACCTCCTACTCATAATGGGCTAATTTATATTCTTTATGGCTATTTATATTGGGAAAATAAACATTGTATCCCTAGATCTTCTCTTTGAGATGTCCTGATCACTAAGCTTCATTATGGTTATAAAGTTGTAAACCTTAAAAATTATAAAGCCATTAAGCTTATTAAATGAATACTTTTTTGGCCATCCCTAAAAAGAGATTTTGAATGTGCCATTTCTTATTGTCTCCCTTGTAAACTTTTCCAAAAAAATAAATTAAGTTAAGAAACTAAAAAAGGCACGATGCTTCCTAGTGCCCTATTGACCTTAGGAGGGTCTCTCCATGGATTTCATTTTTGGATTGCTAAGAACTCATTATGGACATGATAGTATTTTTGTGGTTGTTGAAAGGTACATTAAAATGGCACACGTTTTACCCTAGTTTAGAGCTAATAACACCTCCAACGTAGGCAAACTTTTATTCAATGGAATTATTAGAATATATTGGTAGCCGTCAATGATAATTTTAGATGATGATGTTATACTTATTTCATATTTTTAAAAATACAATGAAAACTGATTTAAACATAATTAAAATTTTGATCTATATTTGACCTTCCAATAGATGGTTAGATGAATGTTGTTAATACATCCTTAGGCAACTTGTTAAGATATTTAGTACAGAAGAATAATGACACTTTGAACTTGCATCTATATACTTTTAAGTTTACACATAACAATACTAGTTTTAGAATAACATAAGAAATACCTCTTCAACTTGTTTATGATTATAATAACCAAAAACTAATTAATTTGACAAATACTTCCCATTATTATTTTTAGAAAATACATTCATCTTTACACAAAAATATTCATTATTTATATGAACAAGTTAGAAATCTAATAAGTAACAATAAATATGCAAATGTGGCGAATTCTAAATTCTCTCTTAAGAAATATAACAAAGAATATCATGCCTTAATTTGAATTCACCCTAAGCATCATCCTATTAAATAAAGTAAGCTTCATGCTCTTGATTTTGTCTCTTTCAAAATTTTTAAAAAACTTTGATCAAAACTTAACTCTTTGAATTGCCTTTTTAACACTTTCACAAGTCCTATTTTTAAAATTGAGATTATATAGCCTTATTTGTAAACTATTAAGCCATAGGTTTTGTAATAAAACCCTACCTTAGGAGATACAAGTCTAATTTTATAGGTTTCTCATGTATAACTCTTGCTTGTTGATGTCATTATTTCAAGAGAACTTTCTCCACCAATTGACACATCACCTAGATTTTTTCGTTAAATAGAAAAAAACCCTTTTTTTGCAGAAACTTTGATGACTAAAGAAGATTTATGTAAGCCTTCCCTATATATTATTTAAAAGTAAATGGACTATAACTCTATAGCATACGGATAAATGCTAAGGTAACCAAATCATGACACTACTTCACAATTTGGGTAATTCATCATGCAAAAATTTCAATGCCAGAGCATGGATGACCTCTAATCTCTATAAAATTATTAGAGAATAATTAAAAAGTTTAATTTAAGGTCCCCTTGATGTGTACATGGGCTACACCAATCGAGGAAGATGGAATCTTCATAAATTGCTTATTTTCTTGAAAACTCTACTTGCCTTATTTGTTAAATTCAATTTTTTATGTTTTTGGAAGTTTAAAATTTTTTCTTGTTTCTCTTATTTTATTTCTCTTTGAATTAGGAAAATTACTAAATTTATGTAATAGAATTTTATTGCCTCCTAAGACTTTTCCAAATTATTTAGGCTTGGAAAAGGCCCAAAATCAGAACTTTCTTTGTACTTTTAAATTTATTGAACAAAAAATTCTTTTTTATTTTATTTTATCTGAAAAGACTTAGTAGCTTCTGTACCCTCAACTAGAGCTTTTTGGCTATTCCTCTAGGACTTGGGTGAGTTCTTAGTTATTCTTTCCCACCTTTATACCTCCTCTTTTCCCATATGATTTTCCTGTTCACAATATCACAAAATTTTGTGCTTCCCATAACCATAAACTCCTTAAAACTTACCTAAACATTCTCCCACATCCATTATAATCTCCCAATGCCTCAACTCCTTAAAAACCCTATGATATCACAGCTAAAAGTCCAATATAGTGAGATAATTATTTATTATGTGATAATAGATTAAAAACGTAAAAATTCCTTCACCAATGACCTCAAAATTCATAAAAATTACCAACATTAGTTTTAAAAACCAAATCTTAGATCGTTTGCCCATTTATAGCCTAAGAGTTTCAGTCTTAAATTTATTTAAATTTGATATACCTTTTCACAACTAGTTATAAAACCATACAAATCAATAAATATCACATTTAGATGTTCCTTACGCTCTATAGACTTCTCCATCAAACCTCTCAATATATTTGTAACTTCTATATTAGACCTATCTGGCATAAATCCAAATCAATTTTGACAAATATTAGTATCATGTTGTAACCTATGCTCAATTATGCTCTCCCATAATTTTAATGTATGACACATTAGCTTAATTTCACTATAATTTGCACCCTTTGCTTGTGCATCACCCTTATTCTTAGGAAAAGGAACCAATACACTCCTCCACTTATATGGCATCTTTCTAGCCTTCAAAATAATATTAAAATGTTTAGTAAGCCATGAAATCCCTTGATTTACTAAGCTTTTCTGCCCCTCTATTGGAAAATCATTCGATCTCACTGGTTTTCCACACTTCATTTTCTTTGAAGGCACTCCAACTTTAGTTTTACTAATACAACAATAAAACTAAAATACTCTATTTTCATTTAGTGTGGTAAGGTCACTAAAGTCAATTATATTCTCACAATCTTTATTGAAAAACTTTTTTAAATATCTCATCCACCTATTTTAAATTTCTTCTTCTAGGTAAAGCATTTTTTTATCTTCATCCTTAATGCACTTCACTTGAACTAGATCATTACTTCTCATATCTTTTTTCTTAGCTAATTTATACATATATATTTTGTTCTCCTTAGTATAAAATCAATTGTATAAATCACTAAAAGCTAAATTCTATGCATCGCATATTTCTTTAATAGACTCGCTATGAGCCCTCTATAACTTTCCAAATTTTTTAGTTTTTACATTTAAACCAATTTTTATAATAAAGCTTTTTTATTTTTGATATTTTTTTTGCACATTCTGATTATTCCACCACCAACTATTTTTATTATTAAGATTTTTTCTTTAAATTCTCCAAGCATATACTTTGTAATATTCTTAATATCACTAGCTACTTTTTCTCACATAACATTAGCTTCATCATAAATAATCCAAATCCTGAGAGCTTGAGTATTACTCTTAAAAATATTTTTTCTTTATATTCTTTAAATTCCCTCATCTAATCTTATGATGATATTTTACTATATTTTTATATTCCACCCCTTCATCTTGAAATCCAAAACTAATACGCAATGTTGGTACATAAACTTTTACTTGGAATGACTTTATAATCCTAGCAATCTAGACAATCTATATTTCTTATAAAAAAGAATCAATCTGAGTTTTACTATATCCATTCTTATAAGTGATGACATGCTCTTCTTTTTTCTTCAAAAGCATATTAGCAATTACAAATTATATGTTAGAGAAAAATCTGATATAGTCCTATCGGCTTCATTAGTCTCTTAAAATTTATAGCCACCATAAATACTTTTAAAATCTTCTAGCACTCTACCAACAAATTCATTTAAATCTCCTCCCATCAAATAATTTCTATAATAGGTATCATTTACATTAATTTATCTAAGTCATTCCAAAATTTTAATTTTGAACACACATCCAAACTTACTGGAGGAGCATAAGCACTTAAAATATTAATAACCTTAGCATCAACAACAATCTTTAAAGCTATAGTTCTATCTCTAATTTTATTAATTTTTACAATATTATCCTTCAAACACTTAGTTATTATTGCACCTACATCATTTTTAATACAACTCCTACTTAAATACCATAGTTTAAATCCTAAACTATCAATCTCCATAGCATTTTCCCAACCCATTTAGTTTCCTGAATACATAGTTATCTTTCTATGAATTATAATATCTTTTATTGTAATTATTTATTTGTAAGAGAACCTATATTTTAAGTTTCTATCCTAATTCTAGTTTCATAAACTAGCCAATTTTTTTACATTTGTCCATGATGTAGGAACCTTTGCTTGTAAATTCAAGTGTTATAAAGTTTATTTTATTTCTAGCCATATAGGTTGAACAACGGCTATCCAAGTATTATATGCCTCTACTAGTCCTATTATAAAAAACTACCTTCTCTATGTTTGAGTCTCCTAACCCACCTTATGCCATCAAACCTAGCTTCTACCCCAAGTTTAGTACTAGTTGAATTATTGTTCAAATTTATCTCGAAGACTTTTTAGGTCTTTTTAAAATTTACTAGAATAACCTTTATCTTTTAATATTTCTCTCTGAGCTAAGTATTTAGAGTTGGACACAACAACTTGATATGCTTTGATTCTTACACTCAAAATAAATAATAATGTAATTAAATTTAAACTTGATTTATTATCTTCCTTACCCTTCTTTCTATCATTGAATTTAATTTTATTCCTTAGGAAGGAGTTGAACTTCCTTATCACTAGGCCTACATCATCATTGATGGGCACTATTTGCATTTCTTTGTCTTATTATTATTTTTAATTGTATCTACATTTTTTTGGCATGTTTTTCATTAATATGTTGTAAGAAAACCAACCAATTTATTAATAAAACATGTAGATAATTTTTTTTAGTTAGTTATTATAGTTACCTTGGCATCCCAAGACTCAAGTAGGTAATTTTATTTATATTTTCACATTCAAAGTTTGCTTACCATGAGCATATGATGATGTAACAATTTTGGTGAATTTAGTGCCCATAGTAAAAATAGTTTCATTTTATTGTATTCCAAATAATTCATAATCATATATGAGAATATTGATGTGTGATTGCTTAGCTTCAAGAGTCCCCTCATAAGTAATATAAAATCTATCCAAAATCTCCTTTCTTAAAGTACAAACAAAGATGTGAATGTTATAAGTAAAAAAAAAATTAGTTCAAACATTTAGAGTTTAGTCGAGCAACTCCTCTTTCCTCTTTTTCCCCATCTATCAATGTGAATGACAATGTGCATCTTATTTTTAATTTTTTGAGGCGAGTAACTTACTTAGACTAGGTTTCACTTGCAATAATCAATTGATTGCATAAATGTAGAGATTGGAGCTCTCTAAAAGTTAAAATGAATTTTGTCAAACAGTAATGATCAGATAATAGAATACCTATGCATGGTGCTTCTATTGCGAGGTTATGTCATGAGGATCTACTTCAGGTGGTAAAATCTTTCATAAAAGAACTTATCTTTAATATCAATTAAAGTATATGACACATCTAAGAGTTGGGATGAATTGGTGTGTGATTTCAAATTATGTTAATTACTATTAAAGCTTAAAAAATATTTTTATTTTAAATATTAAATGTTTAAAATAAAAATATTTTAATAGTTCCTTTTCCAGCAAAAATAGGAGCTTTTAGAAAGATAAGAACAATCTAAATACCAAAGAACTCCTTTTAACTCTACACAAGTAAATGCTTATATGATCTAGAGTAAATTAAGTCAATCATTCCAAGCATTTCACCACATGGGAGATTAATCATTGTACTAACTTTCATCACACCGCAAGAAGTTAAGAGCATGTAAAATTAAAATAGTAATGTCTGGAAGTGTTATTACATTAATTACTAATTTGTAAAAATTAATTTTTTTTAAATATTTAAATTAATTAAAATAAATTTATACACATAATAAATATGTAAAATATATAAAAAAAATCTCTTCATTGATAATTAAAACTACAGATCAATATAAAATCCAAATAAAAATTAAAATACATAACAATAAAAATTTTTTTTTTTGCATGTTGCAGAGATTCGGCCTTGAAATTCATGCC
The DNA here is from genome assembly GCA_019925795.1 of Dendrobium chrysotoxum. Lineage (NCBI taxonomy): Eukaryota > Viridiplantae > Streptophyta > Magnoliopsida > Asparagales > Orchidaceae > Dendrobium > Dendrobium chrysotoxum. Next base: position 27,827,876 of record CM034302.1, on the reverse strand, counting down.
CAAACCAATTTTTTTTTGATATAATTAAGAGATTCGAGCTCGAATAAGATAAAAAAAACGTATTCGGTCGACCATTTAGCTGCAGAACCGATCTCTGCCCAAAGCAATTTTACAGCATCTGTCGCTGTCTTCTCTCACACTAATTTGCATTGGAAAAATCATACTGATTACCTACCAGTCTATGATAGTTAATGCCCCACTCGTGCAGCCATTAATGCTGCTCTGTCTACTCTTAGAAGAAACGGTCAAATTTCTCTCAAGCCTGACACCACCTCGTGCCTTTACGAATAACGTGAAGATATTTAGAGATGGACCCCGGGGAGGAACGCAAAGTAATTTATTTTCTATCCTCTTTACTAAAAATAACATCAGACAGTCTTACAGGTATTCACCGTTCCTTCACATCATAAAGTTCGTTTGATGGGGAGTCTTAATCAATTATTTACATGCTCTTTCATCCTCATAGATTTTGAACAGTAATTTTGCATTCACTAACTTGTGCTGTATAAGTTGGGAAAAGATAAATAAAGCTCTTATCTTACGTGGTGAGTTTATTTTAGTATTGAATCTTCCTTCATTTAAATTTATTGAAAATGATCTTTTCTGGATATTACAAAAAAATTTTTAAAATTTTTGCATAGGTAAGGGTATATCATCATCAACTTCTTTTAAATAAGAAAAATGATCTCCTTTAGAATAATTTTGTTCATCCAAAATTTTGCTCAATTTTAGTAACAAATTAATTCTTGTTTATCACATTGATATGAATTTAACAATTTTTTATATTTTTTAAAAGATCATAAAATAACTTTATATTAAAATCATAAATAAATAATACAAAACGTTTATATCATATATATAGTCCTCATCAGATAGCCCAAAGATTTATTTTAATGATGTCTTTGAAATGAAATTTTTACTTAACTGTATACTTACATATGCTTTTATAGGTATTTAATAAGAAGCTAGTAGGTCATAACTTGTGAACTTGAACCATGTGGACCTTCGCAATGAAAACACGTTGGAGGCTCACCAAACTCCAACCCTAGAAAATAATTAGAGGGGAGTGGCCTCCTATAGGGAAGTCAAGGTTCAGACAGAGCACTCAGATCGAGACCACCACCCCAGACCCATGAAAGAGAAGAACCTACCAAAGTCACTTATCATTGCATAGTGTGGAGTGTCATCAATGAAAATTCAAGATACAATACTTGTGATATCATGGTGATGGAGATATTGGTAAAGGTGATCCAAGGGGCCTTGGTGGGGCCACTAACGCATGCACAAAGGGAGAGCGTCCCTAAAGGAACTTTCAACTTAGAAATTTATCATAGCAGGCTTGAGAGTAGAGCGCTAACCTGGATGCTCAATCTAGATTCCAGTTGCATTTTGATGAGTGATGAAGAGTATAACTCACCACCTCAATGCATAATAAGAATCAAGCTTGAATTATGGAATGCCTTCACAAGCAAGGCAGAGCAGACAAGGTAACCTCCAAAATTCAAAATGCATCATCTAGAATCCTATAGGAGTAACCCAATGGATCATTTGGCTACCATTGAATCAATAGATGTTGCTACTGAACAACAACATCACTCTAAAATGTTGATTATTCTCCATAACTCTAAAGGATTACTCTCGTAGGTGGTTCACTCATCTATTTGTAGAATTCATCACCTCCTTTATGAAGTTTAAAAGGACATTCATGACCCAATTTACAAGTGCCCAAAAACCACATAAGAAGCTCTTCTCAACATGCAGTAAGAGCCAAGGAAGCCTCTAACAAGTTTTACAGTAAAGTTCTAGAGAAAGATATTAGATGTAAATGACTTAGAGCCTGGCATTACCCAGGCTACTCTTACACAACTACTAACAAAAAGTACATTCTCTTATGCACTTAGCTTACAATAGCTACGGATGTCAGCTGAATTGGTTAAGCTCGCTAATATGCTTGTCAATATAGAGGAGTATAATATAGTGGTTGAGTCTTCATCATCCACTCACACATAGGAGTTCACCATGAATAGAGGTTGATATAGAAAGGAGAGAGAAAGAAGAAGCCCAAGAGATTGAAGAGACATGATGTGATGCCCTATAATCTAATTTAAAGGAATTATTTTTTTATCTTTTAATATATAGCAATTAGAGGTGACAAATTTTTTTTTATCAATATAAATACCAGTGAAAATAAAATTAACGATCACAATATCAATATATATCAGCATTCATTTTTGAAAAATTATATACACTACTCAGGATCTATATAATCATATCATAACTACTTTGTCTTGAGTATAAAAGATTAATTATAATAATAAAAACCTAAACCTGAAGGATCCTAGTTAATCTCATACTCCTACTCCCTTATCTTGATTTGAAATTATTTAACCAAATTTAATGAGCTGAAGACCCCATAAAGTAACCAAATCTTACAACTAAACTTAAAGCACAACAAAGGATAAATTTGCATATCATTAGTCAAATCGTAACAGTATATGATCATAAATCTATATAAAATAATAAAACTCATATATAGTAGGTAGTAACAATAAAGTTTATAGAACATAAAATAGTAAATTGGGAAAACTATTAGAATTATATCAATACAGTAAAACCCTATAATAGTCTACACATGTTATCCATTATGTCATACACTAAGTAAATTACGTACTCAGTATATCACACACTCAATACCAATATAGTGATCGATAGTATCAAATGGTATCAGTGTCCTTATCGATAATAATATCAGTACAGTGTCATGAGTAAAATTGGTGGTAGTAATAGTAAATCAATACAATGACGGTAAATACATACAACAACAATAAACAACAATAACAAGCCTTTGTCCCACTACGTGGGGTCGGCAACATGAATCCTTTTTCTCCATTGTGTCCGGTTCAAAGTCAAATTCTCGTTTAAATCTAATAGAGAAAGATCATTTCTAATATTTTCTAACTAAGTCTTTTTAGGTCTACCTCTACCTTTCTTAACATAAGTCAAATCTAATACCTCTACTTTCCTAACTGGGTCATCGGAAGGCCGCCGTTTTATGTGACCAAACCATCTAAGGCGACTCTCTCTAATCTTATCCTCCACTGGAGCTACTCCAACCTTTTCACGTATATGCTCATTTCGTATCCTGTCTCTAAGAGTAAATCCACTCATCCACCTAAGCATCCTCATCTCCGCAACACATAACTTAGTATTGTGCTTCTCTTTTAATGGCCAACATTCTGCACCATAAAGCATTGCAGGTCTCACCACCATCTTATAGAATTTTCCCTTAAGTTTAAGGGGGACTTTTCTATGACATACATTGATAATAAATCAGTAAAAAATAATAGTAAAGCAATAAAATCATACAGTAATAGTAACAATGAATCAATAACTTGCATTTTAGTATTCACACTAAATAAGTAAGATGTTTTAGTTGAAGGGGTAATTTTCTAATAAGAAATAATTCTTATCAATATCCTATTTGCTCAGTAAATAGGGTCTTCATTCTTTCCCTATCGATACCGTAATAACTCCTAATCAATATCACATGAGTTAATAGAAGATAACACCAAACAATAATATTTAAGGGAAAACCCATCAACCCACCATCCTATGCAGGTTAGCTAGTCTCTATCGAATGTCAATGAAACTTACTTTTACTTATCGTCACACATATTATTATCACAGCAATATAATAATAATAATGACTAGCTATTACTCAATCACATACACATATTCATTTTTAATTCTTGTATTAATTGTGTGCTTATAATAAAAAAATAATTTATTCAATAAGTAGAAATATTACAAAATACAATAACTTCTGCTTACCTAATGAAATTCTATAAATGTTACACTCAAAATGCCTTAGATAATCAGTGCGATAAAATATAAAAAAATTGTACAATAACAGTTCAATAAATTTGATGAAAATGGAATAAAATTAGATCCAGGGAGAATAAAAAAATTAAAATCAAAATATTTAAAAATGGAGATAAGATTAAAATAACCTATAGTGAATTAAGAAATTTCTATAAAAGTGACAAAGCAATTTGGCCGCTAAAAATTAGCTTTCTCGCATTATCTTTGCTTTACTGTAATTCAAACAAGAAATTAGATTTTTATTATTTTAATTATTTTAAGAAATTACGATTGTTACGATTTACTCACCTTAGAAAAATATATCCTTAACATTTCCCATATGAATTTGGGCATAAAAATTGATATAAAATAAAGCTGTATAATTAAAACTCAACTCAAATCAAAATCATATGAAAAGCTCATTGAATTATACAGTCGTATAATTCATTCCACCATACATTATTCACTTATGCATGAAATGCAACACTCAATCATTCAAACAAATTTCTTATAAATAGAACTCTTAGGCTACTGTCAATCTTTAAAATACTATAAGTTGTACATGTGTGGCATCACATGAATCGGTGCAGTCGATCATGGTATAATAGTCTCTTTTTAACTACCACTGATAGCTTTATCATCCACCCTATTAGTTGATCTTTCATTATATGCTCTTAAACCTATAGCCATAGTCCTTTATCCTTTATTTTATCTGGACTTTCCTACACCATAATTAGTTCTTCCTCAAAATCCTTTCTAAGGATAGTTTTTTACCTTATGTCCCTACTGTCCACAACCAAAACATAATTCAAATAACAGGAATCACTAAACCAAATTTTGTCGACCATAATGAATGCACTCACCATAGCTTCCCGAAGATGCTATCGATCAAGATCTCCTCAAATCATTATATTTTCTTTTCTTCTCACTAGTAATATCTCTTTTTTTTATTTCTACTTGATTCTTCTCTGTTCCTCCTACAAACATCATTCTTAAAGCTCTCATTATGTCTGAATGCTGGTACTACCAAATCAATTTCTACAAGTTTGACCCACTCCACCAACTTTGAAAACTCTTTGATTCATAGTTTTTAGCCCACCCCATAAGCTCCCAGTTTAAGCCCTATAGAAATTTGTAGAACTTTTCTTTAATAGTAGGGATCAAGTGAGGAACATACCTAGTAAGAGTAATAAACTCGGCATCATACTGCATCATTGTCTTGCATCCCTACTCCAACTTGATAAAAGCTTCCTACATCTATCATCTGGTTGAAGGAGGTACAAACCAAATCCTGAATTCTCCAATTAACTCATTCTAAGTGATCTCAGTGTTGCAGTAAAAATATTAGTTTTTCAATCAATAGAAATAATAAAAAATATAATAACTTCCATTTTCCTTGATAAAATTTAATAAATGTTATAGGCAAAATGCCATGAATAACCAGTATGATAAACTATAAAAGGTTTACAATAAAAGTTTAATAAATATAGGGGAAATGGAATAAAATTATTTCTAGGGAGAATTAAAAAATTAAAATTAAAATATTTGAAAATAGGATCACCTACAACATCTGAGAAATTTCTACAAAAGCGGCAAAGTAATCTGGCTCTAAAAATTAGCTTTCTCCTTTTCTCTCTACTTCACTATAATTCAAACATGAAATTAGATTTTTTTTATTTTTAATTATTCTAAGAAATTCAGATTGTTACCTATGACACCTAACTTTCCATGATACCATCATTGCCAAGAGCACCATGGAGGGCCATAGTAGGCTAGGCCACTCAAAAATATCAAACTACCCATGTCAAGGGTGGATGAGCTCCCTTATGCTACATATTCATACCATAAAGAAAGTATAAATTATGCCCCTAACTTTCTTAAAATCACTTTACTTTTAGTATTCTTAGCTGAGCTATTAGAGTTTATTTAGAGTAAGGAATTCTTTAAGGTCTCAGTGCCTATGAAGGTGAGTGCACATGTTAGGGACACATCAAGATTCTACAATTTTTATAAGGACCACAATCATGACAAAAAGGAACACTGCCACCTCTAAGGGCTAGTTGAAGATCTTATTATGGATGAGAAGCTAAAGGAGTTCATACTCATTGAATGTGCTTAACACCTAAAAAATTAGAGGGAATGGGCTCATTACTGCACATTCCATTCATATGTAAGAGTGGAACCTACCATTGTTAAGCAAAAGTTATGATGTGTTCTTATTGTGTTAAATACTGGTAAAAATGTATTTTTAGTTGATGTAGTACAAGAATCTATTAGAAAAGGAAGAAAAATTAAAAAATTAATGACCATCATTATAACACCAAAACTATCAATGCTGCATCATTTTAAACATCCCAACACCAGAACAGGAAATTGTAGCATCAGAGCCTAAAAAATCACATTTAATATAACACCTTCATGGAACAAATGTAAGTGCTATAATGCTACCCAGTGCCTCAGCATCACAAGTAAATTTTGCATCACAGAGCCTTAAAAATTAAAAATAATTTAACACCAAAGTGATAACCTCAAGAGCATGTAGATCCAAATGATGGAGCAAAAATCACTATACCCATCTTTTTGTAACACTATAATAGAGAAGTTAGAGAAAAGAAGCGTTGCACCAAGTCAGGCAAGCATCATGCCTGATCAGCCAACAATCACGCTAGGTTAGCCTAATGCTACAATGAAGCATTTTAAGAAGCACTGTAGCGCTAGTTTATATTATAACACATTGATGCAACCTTATCGAGTGCCATAGTGCCTGAGCCTATTTATGTTAAGTATAAATAGTTTTTTATAATTTCTTTTATAAGAGAGAAACCAAAGAATAGTGAGTAACGTTTAGTGGAGTGGCTAGTTATTTTTGTAGAGAGCAAAACCACACTTAAAAGTGAAAAGGAGTTTAGAGGGTGATGGTGTAAGAGGGAAATCACACTAGGAAGAGTCCATTTACAGGATCTGTTTGGGATTTTTAATCCTAGGTGCTATTTTCATCATCTTTTCTATTTGCACTTTTTTCTTGAGTAAATAATGGAAATTATTTTGCACAATTTTTTTCTATGGCCAGCTAAACTTTTATTTTTGGATAGATCTTGTAAAAATTTATGTATATCCTAATATAAACTCTTGTATATAAATATTAAATATTATTTTCAATATCTTTCATACTAAATTTAATTTGCGTAATGGCTATGTATGAATTTAAAATCTAGTATGATACATTATCTTGATGAAAGAATATTAGAATAATTAGTATTACTGAAATGGAATGCTTTCATGCCTAGATATAGCATGATTAGGATTTTCAAATCTATAGAGATATAATTACTGTAGAGAGTCCATAAAATTTTCTTTATACATTTATAAGCTCGATAGATATTTAAAGGTGCATAAGATCAGTTCACAACTATTATAGATGAGTTTGCTTAGGAGAACATAGATTCATTCACCATCATTAGTCAAAAATATGTTTATTTTTTATTATCATAACTTTTTTCTATATTTCTAATTAGTTCTAGTTAATACCCTTTGGTTCATTCTGTAGGCTAAATTTGGTAACTTAAGTAAGTAGTATTAGAGTTAATTGTGATTCACCTATTTCCTCATTAGATTAACACTCCTCATTACACTTTATGACTTGATCCTGATAACACTTTATTACATCTACTTATATTAGTTGGGAGAATTTAACATATGAATCTGTAGTGGCAAGCAATTTCATTAGCATAAAATTTAGCCACAAGTAAAATTTAAACTCCTATATAGTCCCATCAAGTATTTGGTACTATTGCCAGAGAAGTAGTGCATGCTTTTATAATTACTTCTATATTGTTAAAAATATTTTAAATTTAATATTACTTGATTTGTATCTTATTTTATTATCAGGGTTCTTTTGTGAAGTTGTGAATCTGTAATTGTTTGCTTTTTATAAAATTTATGTCTAGTTTATTTATTATATTTTAGTTCCTATTTGCGGTTGTTGTATGTGTAGTAGAGCTAGTAAGAACCATTGTTGTTTGACCTAGAAATATAAAGGACCCTTACAAAGATAAAAATAAAAAACTAAAAAGAATATTAGCTTTAGGAATGGTCAACAAAATCTAGATCAGGACCATTATGGACCTCTTAGGGAGTATGCCAATCTCTTAATAGATGGAATTGATTAGAGTATTAATTGACCTACTATCCGAATCAATAATTTAGACATGAAACCTACTGTTATCCAATTGATATAGAATTCACAGTTTGGAGGAACTCCTATTTAGGATCCCAACTTACATTTAAAAACTTTTTAGAAATTTGCATAACTTTCAAGTATAATGTAGTTAATGAGGATGCTATTAAACTTTATTTATTTTTATTTTTCTCTAAGAGCCAAAGCTAAAATGTTGTTGAATTCTTTGCCCCCATGCTTGATAACCACTTGAAATGAGTTGGCACATTTATTCCTAGCCAAGTATCCGACCTTCCAAAATTTCTAAGCATAGAAATAATATTATTTTATTTTCCAAATTTTATGGAGTATAAATTTATAAGAGTTGGGAAAGATTTAAGGAGATGCTTAGAAAGTGACCTTATCATGCTTTTCCTAATTATGTGGTGATTCATCCATTTTATGATGTGATAGTTGGAGGGTCTTTAATGTCAAAACTTTTTGATAAGGCTTATGCCTTGATAGAGGAGATGCCAAAAAATAACTTCAGACTTCTGATAGGGTGAATCCTAAGAGTGTAGCCAGTGTTTATGAGTCAGATGTTTTATTTATTTTGACTGCTTAACTTGCGGCCATATCTAAGAAGTTAGATAATTTTGGAGTTAGTCCAATTTAAAGATCATCTACGCATTTGGAGGAGAATGATTTGAATGTTGTTAAAGAGTCTAGTACTCAAGAGATTGAGAATATGAATGTAATTGGTAGACTAAACAATCCCTATTTAAATACATACAATCCAGGTTGGAAGAACCACCCTAATTTTCATTAAGTAATAATAATGGTAGAAATAAGTAGAATGCTAATCAGTCCAACCTTGTCAAATCTTTTAATAACCCTAAATAGCCATTAGTGAGCCTTAGACCTTCTTATCCCCCAAGCTTTAATTAGAACAATCAATTCGAAGATAGGAAGCATCTTTGGGGGATTTAGTACTTTAGATAGAAAACAAATTGTGGAGCCAAGCTACTACCATTAGAGATTTGGAGAATCAATTAGGGACATTAGTAATTTCCTTTAGCAATAGGCCCCAAGGTACCTTACCTAGTACTAATGAAATCAATCCTAAGGAAAAAAAGAAAAAAATCTAAGTTTGGAGCTTTTTGAGGAATAGTGACGCTGCTCAACCAAAATGAAAAATCTAGTCAAAGTCTGGTTGAAGGCTATAATATTAGTGCTTCTTTGGAGGTAACCAAATTTTATTGGTGTAATGAATTATTTGTTATGTTATTTGTGAAGTATTGTTGTTTATTATTTGTTGTTTTATATATTATTTTTGTTTATTATTTGTGAAAAATATTATATGTGAGTTTTCATGATTTTACTAATTATAATTCTTGACTAAAAATTATATGATTTTTTTCTAAGAATATATGATGTGCTTAAAATTGAACTAGTGCCACAACATTATATTTTAGAGCATCGGAGTGTTTGCACGTCAAGCCCGACAACATCTAAATCTGACACTGCAACAATGAAGTCTCTAGTAAATAGGGGAATATAATACCATAGCACTATACATTCAATCACCGCAATGTTAGTTTTGTTCTCACAAGCACTTCTACGATCATTTTTATTGCACCCTGGTGCCAAATTAGCAATTTTTACAATAATATAATGTAGTATTTAGCGCTACTATACCCACACACCTTTTCATTATGATTCATTATTGAGCACTGCAACGTTGCCCAAAGTTTTGAACCATAACTAGGTAATTAGAGCACCACAATGATAGTTAGTTTCAAACACTATAACACTCATATGCGTCAAATGTTATGACCATTTCTTAGTCAAAAAGATGATTATTCAATTTCCCATTCCAGTGCTTTTGTGTTGCATGTTGTTTCACATCACATTGCCAGTGCCAATTTGACCAAATTTGTCATTTTTTCCTTTCTCAGTGTTGTAGCATCATTCTTAATAACATCGCAACACTAGTCAACTTCTATAAATAAGGTGTTTTTTTCATGACTTTCTGGGGGTGGGGGACATTGTGTAAGGAATCCATTGCTTGTATAGTGAATGTTATGAGGGAGTTCTTTGTGAAAGAGAAGGAGGATGAAAATAATATGTGTTTTGTGAATGGTATGTGGGTACCCTTTGATCCTCCAAGCATAATTAAGATTTAAAAACATAAGGATGTTAAATTTGATGATTATTTTGCTTTTATTCTAGCACCTATTGATGCCCATGACATTTTTAGAGTGATAACTTTTTAAGGCTTGGCATTACTTTATTTTTGCCCATTTTTTGCCGTATAAAAATATTAGTGAGGTGACTCGTGAGTGAGAAACTTTAAACTATGCAATTCAAGTAGTCATTTCATTAATGTTGCAAGTTGAGTCACTCTTCCTTGATGTATATCATTAAAACTCAATCTTTATAGGTTTAGGTCATCCCTTTTTTAGTTTACTCCCTATGTATAACTACTGATATTTTAGGTAACTCTGGTAAGGAGAAACTCTTTCTTATTTTTATCTCACAAAGTAGAAAAATGATAGATTTAAGGAGGGAGGAGATGATGAGGAGGCAAGGCCTAGTGAGCTCTGAGTGGCCAGTTAGCCCAGTTCTAGTGATAAACTAACCGCACCCCCATATTAGTAGTAGAGCAGATTACAAACTTGAGGGAGTAGATGGAGGGAGTTATTTCTTTTTGTGAGGAGAGTCAAGAGTGTTAGTAGGGCATGTCACACTAGGTGGTCCATGTTATGGACATGTAGTAAAGGTTGTACAACTATGCTTCATAATTCAATGAAGCGTTAGTTAGTATGTTTAGGAGGAGTCCATTTGTGAAAAACAATGATCATCTTCAATTTTTGCTAGCTCCTATGTACAACCGCTATGTTTGGCACCAACCAATAGTAAATGATGATGATGATGATGATGATGATGATGATGATGATGAGAAGGAGGAGGAGGAGAAGGAAAAGGAAGATGATTGGGATTGATGCTTGTTGTTTTGTTGTTGTTGTTTTATTTTTCTTTGATTTTATTTTCTTTGCATGAGAGAGAGACAGGGAGATGATAATGTTGTTATTTCTACTTTCCTTATATTTATTTTGTTAACTTGATAGGTTCCCATCATGATGATGTTGGCAAAATGTTTTGGTGGATGGTTAGTGCACAAGTTATTTGTAGTTATAGATTGAGTAGACCTTCTTATAATAACCTTTTATGCCAATTGTCATTCTAATCAAAAAGGTCTTTTTAGTATTTTGCTTTGTTCATTTTATTACTTGCACCCTTTAGTATATCTTGTTTGTTTGTTGTTTATGTAAATTTTAATTAACTAAATTTCCTATTTGCTTAATTGTTGGAATTTCATCTTATAATTGCATTTTGATAACTCATTTGACCCAAATAAAAATTTTAATTAAAAATTACTTAAAATTAAGAATAAAGTAGAATTGTAGGTGCTAAATAAATGAACAGAGAATAATAATTTGTAATTTAAAAATCATCACAAGCAACTAAGAAAAATTAAATAAGTTAGTACTTCACATTGAGCTTAAGAGCTAAAACACCAAAGCACTGACTATTGATTATAGGATTGAATAAATAAATTTAGAAAAAAGAAAGTATTTAGATTAATTTATAAAACTGATTATAAACTCAAGTATCAAATTAGTAAACTCGTACAATCCTTATATGATTCTAATTTAGGATCACTTGATGGAATAAAGTTAATCAGATATTCAAAATAATTATTTTAGTACTCATGTACATTAAAAGAAAGGAATGAAATACAAGAAGGAAGAAAGAAAGAAAGAAAAAAACCAAAGGAAAATGAATACTATTCCATCAAAAATTGGCATCTGATGATGGCTGAATTCCTAAAAGATTCTATTACTCAATTTTAAGAAGGACAGTGTAAGTAAGCTATTACATATGAAGGTTTATAATTGAATTTCAAAACTAACTAATGTATGACCAATCCCTAAATGATAAATCATTCAATCTAAATCAGAAGTCCAATTTCTCTACACTTGTTGAGGTATTCAGTTCTGATATTAATGACAATGATTCCTTATGATGTTTTGTTCATGATTGTTTAAATTAAAATTGCCATACTTTTATTATTATTATTATTATTATTATTATTATTATTATTATTATTATTATTATTATTATTATTATCAAGATAGTGGAGTATTATCATAAATTTTAATTATTTTTAATTGCAATTTTCTCATATCAACACATTGTTCCAATTAAGAAGAAGTTCCAAATTAAAAAAAAGACTAAAATGTAAGATAATACTCCACTATTTAGATGTGAATTGTAATGATCAAAGTGTAGCAATTTTAATTTAAAAAATAATGAACAAAGCATCCTAAGAAATCATCTTCTTTAACATTTGAATTAAACTCCTTAACTATAAGTATAAGTTCAATTAGACTACTAATTTATATTAAATGGATTATCATTTTGGAATAGGGCATACATTAGTTAATTTTGAAATTCATTTATAAACTTTCATATGTAATAGCTTGCTTGCACTCTTCTTTTTAAATTAAGTATTAGAATCCTTTAAGAATTCAGCTTCATATGATACAAATTTTTTATGTTATATTACTCATTTTCCTTTGGCTTTTTCTTTCTTTCTTTAGATCTTCTTGTATTTTATTTCTTCTTTTCTTTAAAGAACATGAGTACTAAAATAATTATTTTGAATATTTGATTAACTTTATTCATCCAAGTGATCCAAAATTAGAATTATTCAAGAATTGTAAAAGTTTACTAATTCCACACTTGAGTTTATATTGAGTTTTATAAATCATTTTAAGGACTTCCTTTTTCTAAACTTACTTAATCAATCTTGTTATCTATAACCAATGCTTTGGTGTTATAACTCTTAAGTTCAAAGTGAAGTACTAACTTAGATAATTTTTCTTAGTTGCTTATGATGATTTTTATATTAGAAATTACTTTTCTTCGTTCATTTAATTCAACAATCATTCTGTATTATTCTTAATTTTAAGTAATTATTAATCATATTTTTTTTTTAATTTGCTCGAGTATAAAAGTGCAATTATAAGAGGGCATTCCAAGAATTAAGCAAATAGAAAATTTAGTTAATAAAAATTTACATAAATAATATAAATAATAAACAAACAAAATATACCAAAGTGTGCAAGTAACAAAATGAAAAAAAGCACAAAGCAACATACTAAAAAGGCCTATAAATCCATAACCCACAATAAATTTGGGTTGCCTCTCATCAGTGCCAAATTTATAGTCTTCAGCCAGACTTAGCCTAATTTTTTCATTTGGTTGTTCAGCATCACTACTATTTCTCAAATGCTCCAACCTTTTATCTTTCACATTTTCCTTAGTATAGATTTTAGTGGTATTAGATAAGGTGTCATAGGGTCTACTGAAAAAGAAAATTGCTAACTATCTGAATTGATTATCCAAATTTCTAATGATAGCAGCTTGTCTCTACAATTGATTTCCCCCACTAAATCCTGTAATGGTGTCTTCCTAACTATGAATTGAATGTTTTAATTAAATCATGGGGATAAAAAGGTCTAGGGTTCACTAAAGGCTATTGAGGGTTGTTCTATGATCCTACATGGCTAGACTGATTGCCATTCCACTTATTTCCACCATTATTATTACTCCAAATAAAATTAGGATGGTTCCTCTAACCTGATTGAAAGTATTTAAATAGGGATTGTTTTGAATTCCAATTATATTCACATTCTCAATACCTTGAGCCCTAGACTCACTAGAAGAATTCAAATCATTATCTTCCAAATGCATTAGTGGTCCTAAAATTGAACTAACTCCTAGAATATTTAACTTCTTAATCAAGGAAGCTACCAAAGAAGTCAAAATTAATAAAGCATATGATTCAAAAACATTGGCTACTCTCTTAGGATTTGCCCTATCAGAAGGCTGCTGAAAGTTATTTGTTTCCATCTCCTCTATCAATTCATATGCCTCTTTAAAAGGCTTTGACACTAAAGACCCTCTAGTTTTCACATTAATTATTGACAACAAAGCCCATTGTAAAAAATCTGAATCACCAACTAATCAGGTAAAGCATAATAAGGTCGCTTTTAAGCATCTTATTAAATCTTTCTTAGCTCCCATAAATTGTCTCTCTATCAAATTAGGAAAATGAAATAATATCATTCCTAAGCTTAGTAATTTAGATGGTGGGAAGTACATTGCTAGAAACTTTTTTGCTAACTTATTTTAAGTGATTAAGGAGCCTGGGGGCAAGGAATTCAAATATATTTTAGCTTTGTCCCTTAAAAAATATGAAAAAAAAAATGAAGCCTAATAGCATCATTACTGACTCCTTTAAACCTGAATGTTGCATAGATTTCTAAAAACTAGCCAAATATATGTTGGGATCTTTAATAAGAGTTTCCCCAAATTAAGAATTTTATACCATTTGAATTATGGCAAGTTTCAACTCAAAATAATTGGCTTAGATAATATGTCAATTGATATTATGATGAATTCCATCTATTAAGAGATTGATATACTCCCTAAGAGCTCTAGGATGGTCATGATCTAGATTTGGTTCAGCCATTTCTACAGCTATAATCTTTTTGATTTTTTTAATTTTTGTAAGGTTCCTCTCTATTTTAAGTCAAATAATAAGAGTCCCTTACTAGATCTACTTTGCATATAACAATAGTAAACAGGAACTAAAATGCATTAAAATAAACTAAAATAAAACTTGCAAAAAGAAAATAGCAATAAATTTATAGCTTCTAAAAGATTAATGATAAAAAAAGATACAAATCAAGTAGGATTAAATTTGTAATTTTTTGAATAATATAGAAATAATTACAAAAGCACATACTACTTCCCTGACAATGATACCAAAACCTTGATGGGGTTATTTTAGTATTGGAGATTATGTTTTACTTATGGCTTAATTATATGCTAATGAAATTGCATGCCAATATAGATTCATATGCTAAATGCTCCCAACTAACGCAAGTGCACAGGCTGATCAGGTAATAAAGCGTTATGAGAAGAGTGTTAAACTTACAAGAAAATAGCTGAATCATAATTTACTGTAATACTATGTACTTAACCTACTAAATCTATCCTGCATAATGAATTAGGGGTTTATTACAAGATCTACTTATAAATACAGTAAATAGTTAAGATAAAAAAAAATAAAGATGTTTTGGACTAATGATGGTGAACGAATTTTTATTCTCCTAAGAATTTATGTTCTACAATAGTTATGTAATAGAGCTTATGTACCATTATATTTTTTTCAAGCTTATAAAGGTGAAAAGAATGGTTTATGACCTTTATAGTTATTATATCTCTATAGATCATAGAATCATAATCATCCCATGTCTAAGCAAGAAGGCATTCCATTTAAATACTCTTAATTGTTCCAATGTTCCTCCATCAAGATAATGTATCACACTAGATTTTTAAATTCATACATGGCCATTACAAATACCAAATTAAGCATGGGAAATATTAAAATAATAATTCATATTTATATTCATGAGTTTACGTATTGATATACATAGATTTTCACTTTATTATTCCAATACTAGAAATTTTACTAGCCATAGAAATAAAATTGAACAAAATACTATTCATTGCATACTAAAAAAAGAAGTACAAATAGAAAGATGACGAAAATAAAACCCAAAATGATGAATCTCAAATAATTCCTATAGATGGACTCTTCCCATAGATGATTCTCCCCTTGCCCCTTTGATCTCCACACTACTTTCCACTTCTAAGGGTGGTTTTCCTCTCTATAAGGATGACCAGCTGCTCCACTACACATTATCACTTTTCTTTGGTTTCTCTCTTTAAAAGATATTACAAAAAAATATTTTTACTTAACATAAATAGCTTAGATGTTGTGTCACTCGATAAGGTGGCAGCGCAGCATTTGGCAAGGTGGCACCATGGCATTTAACAAGGTGGCACCATAGCATTCGACAAGGTGGTGCCACATCGTTATATTATGAACTAGTACATCAAGGTTGCTTAATGTGCTCCACTGTGGTATTGGGATGACCTGAAACTATTATTTGATGATCGAACATGACGCTTACCTGACTTGGCTTGATGCTTCTTTTCTCTGACCGTTCCACTATGGTGCAGCAAAGATGGTCATTAGGGTGCTTGATTATGTCATCCAACACTACAGTGATCCAGGGGTCAAAACTTCAATGTTGAATTATTTATAACTTTTCCTGAGGCTTCAGTGTTGCAATGCACTAGGTAGTGTTGCGGCGCTGACCTTTGTTCCATCAAGAAACTAAATTAAATATATTTTTTCTTGGTATTTGACACTATAATGTCTATTCTAGTACATGGCATTAAAGGTACTGTAGCACTAATAGTTCTGGTGCTATGGTGCTGGTTATTAACTTTTAATTTTTTCTCCTTTTCCTTAGATATTCTTGCATAACATCTATTAAAATAAGCATCTTTATTATAATTTAACATAATAAAAATACACTATGATCTTAAGAAAACCATGTCACTTACTTTTGGAGTTGGAGCATAAACCATTTTAGGTGGTAACAGAATTAAACTACAATCTTAAGGATGTTAAGGAGAAAATACTAATAATTAAAGTTGAATAAGATAGAAGTTTTTAGAAATGATGATTATGAGAATGCTAAATTATATAAGAAGAAAATATAGAAGTGGCATGATCATGAGGTCATTTAGAAAGAATTTGAGCTTGGAAAAGAAGTTCTTCTATACAATTTAAGATTTAAATTTTTTATAGGTAAGTTAAAGTCCAGGTGGTCAAGACTATTCACTATTATTAAGGTGTATCCTTATGGAGTTATAGATATTAAGGATAACAAGATCACCCAGACTTTTAAAGTCAATGGTTAGAGGATTAAACCATACTTATGAGGAGACATAGATTATCTTAGGAGTTTGGTTGAGTTGGCTCATCCTAGATAGTAGTTTTGCACAGTCTTGCAGAAAACTAAAAACTTAGTGCTTCTTGGGATTTAACTCAAATTATTTAATGATTGCGATATGTGACATGTGGATGATTAAGATTTGTGTTGGTTATGTCTGATGTGCACTTAGTTGATGTTTTTGAAGTGTGTGATTGACTTTCCCTTATGTTTGAAAGAATAATGGAAAATTTACTCGAGCACCAAAGTGTTGAGTCCTTAAGTACTATAGAACCATAATGTTGTAGAGTTACAAGAATTTAGCACCACAACATCATGATCGCTGGAATATATAAAACTAATTTAGTAAAATCTATCTCATCTTGATTTAATTTTTATTGAGATTATAATTGATTCTAATTTTGATTTGGATTTGAATTTGGAATAATAAATTTGAAGATTTTGAACATAAAGAAATTTTTATTTATTTTTAATTTTAGTTTACATCAAGCATCATGTTTCTTGAGGTACCACCCATTAACAGGAAGCATATGGTGGTCACCTCTACAATTAACAAGTAAACAAGTAGATCCTTTGTAGATTTTTCTCTATAATAAATGGTCCCTCCCACGTTGGTTCAAACTATATGTTGATTTTGCAATGGGCTAATATAGGTCTCCAAAGAACCTAGACTAAGTCTCCTACTTGGAAAGTTCAAGGGTGAACCAGTTTATAATGCTCTTGAGCCTTCCGTGACTTATATAATTTTAAATTTTGTTGTACTTATAAACTATGTTTTTAACTTTTGTCGAGAAACATGCCACTAACCTCTCATGCCACTAGCATTTATTGTCATCTAGGATTTTCTTCATAATCTATACTAAAGTTTTATTGAAGAACTTAACCAACCCATTAGCTTGAGGGTAATAGATTATTAAGTATCTCCAATCAATACCATTGTGTCTAGAAAAGCATTTATTTTAGTTGACATGAATGTGAACTTATTATGTGATATGATTATGTGGGGTACATCAAATCGATATATGATATGGTCACTAAAGAATTTTATAACATGATATGATGTTACTTGATGTAGGGGAATTACTTCTGCCCATTTGGAAAAGTAATTAGTCGCATCTAAATAAAGTGGAACCTTAGAAGATGGAAGATTAAAAGGCTTGATAATATTCATGACCCAACTTTTGAAGGCCCATAAAGCCATCATAGGATGCAACATATTAAGCGGCTGATGTAAAACCACACTATGTACTTTGCATTGATGAAAATGTCTTCCAATATTCATGCAATCATCAATCATCGAAGGCCAAGAATATCCAAGTCTTTTAATTTTCTTTTTCATTTTGGGACCAGATTGGTGAGAACCACATAATATGGCATGTATCTCATTCATGATATTTTGGGCTTCATATTTTCTTAAGCAATGCAGCTACATCTGATTGTATGAATGATGATACAAATATTCATTGATGAGTGCATAATATAAAGCTCACTTCTTAAATTGATTGACAATATATTTATCTTATAGGAGTTTACTTTCTTAGAGATATTTGAGGAAAGGTTACCTCCAGGCACTTTGTTTATCATTCATTATAAATGTAGACAAGATTTCAAAAATCTTCTTTCCCATATATTCCAAATCTATAGTAGCTAGAACCTGTCAGTTATGAATCTCTATTAGGAATGGAATCCTTTTTGGTCAAAGAAATTCTTTTGCAAGCTTTACTAAGGCATCTACCACAAGAATTACTTCCATAGGGAATTCAACATAAAGCAAAAAAATAAGAATCTATTCAAGAAGATGCATTGTGTATTGATGATATTTCTGGAGTTTTGGATTCAAAACTTTGTAGGTCCCCACAATTTGGTTGATAACCAACTAAGAATCTCTAATGATTTTGATTTCTTTTATTTCCATCATGATTACAAGTTACAAACTATTTATTAAAGAATCATATTTAGCCTCATTATTTGTGCAAGGATCTAATAAATGATAGGAAAATCCATCATTCCTTTTTCTGGTGTTATGAAGACCTGACCAATGCTGGCATTTCTAGAAAGGGTAGATTTTTATACATCATTTTGAGATGATGAAGTGCCATCAAAATATAATTCCCATATTGGACTATCAGATTCCTCTAAACTCATGACTTTCTCATCTGTTAAATTATTATTTAACAGAGACTCTACTAGAAGTAGGTGTGCTATAAGGAAGTTGATGGTGGCCTGCCCTTTCATAGCATGCAGGGGAATAAATGTAATGTCAAAAAGAAGAAATATCTTAGACTACCATGCCAAGCATCCTGACAATATATTTGGGTCAAAATTTATTACAATAAATTTACAAATGAAATTAAACTTACCTGATGAGAAAGCATATAATATCTTAGCTCTTGGGTTACAAAAACTGAGGCGAGATAATGCTTCTCAATTGATGGATACCTAATTTTTATTGGAATGAGATGTCGACTAAGATAGTATCTTTTGAAAATTTAAAGTGATAAACACCACCTCAGTAGCATTACTAAAATATTAGTATCACTCAATAAATTGGACCAACAATGTACATCTTTGAAAACAATTCGAGTAAATTTTTAAGCCATATCATCTTTATTAACATCAAAATTTGTAATATCTCAAGTGCAACTTGATGCTTAGGTCTACAAAATAAAGTTATTTTATGTTAGATTGAGTAAGCTATACCTAGTTTAAGTTACTTGCACTTAATTTATTCTATAACACTACTTGATCATTTAATTTACTATAGAGTTGATCCAAGATACTTCTCCTTTCTTAAATTCAATTCATGTCCTTAGCTCATTTCTAGGAAGAACTGTAGCTTTCATAAGTTAGAAATCCTTCTCAACCTATAGTTTAAGTTAGCTAACACTAAACCTTATAATGACAATAAGACATTTTGACTTAGTATAACCTATAAGAGGGTGATAAGTGAAAATAATGCTATATTTCATTTGTTAATTTATCAATAAAAATATATTGTTTAGTTGTATTTGTTTAGGAAAATATAGGAAATGGTAAAAATTTTTTTAGTATGGTATAGCACCGCGACTTCAGACACAATACCACTAGGGTAGCATCATTGACACTGTTGGAGCACCCAAATATGTACATGGAGGCACCCAGTCTCTATTTGACAATGTCATAGCATTGGAGTTATAAGCGCCGCAAAGACTAGCCAACTGTCACACCACCGTAGCATCAGAGGAGTCAACATCATAAAGCCCTATCTTTATTTGTATAGCACCACGGTGCCAAATCCTAGTGCTGCTAAGTCAAGGGAGTCTTATATGGACGTTATAGTGCTCAACCGTCAGCAGTGCCACAGTGCTATAGTTAGAACTTTTTTTGACACAATCTTCCATCAAAGTGACCCATTTATTCTTTAAACAACAAGTCCATATCAGCAAGCACCTTAGATGAGGAAACCCTTCAGCGCTGTGGCATTAGTTCATTTTATGAGCATCATGGCGTTTGTGTATTTAATGAAAATGAATTTTCTTCACTCATTTTTCATGTCTGGCTAAATTCTCTAGTTTTAGATTAATGGTGTTAATGAAATTTAGAGTACTAATGAATTCTCTTCGTTAATAATTTTATGATATTTATATTATACCAGGTCTTCATTTAATGCACATAGTAGCCATATGGGTAGTTAATATCAGGTGTAATGTAGAGCCTAGGAATTGAAAATTAGGCTCAACTAAAAATGTTAGATTGGTATGATACAAGCATAGGCATAGTGCTAATCATGTATCAAATTTATAAAGCTAAATTATCATGAGGTAGTTTTAATAGTACATGCTTTACTTACTCTTCTAAGATTCTCATAGGGTAATAGACTATAAGAGTTCAGAGTGATATTGAGATCTAAAGGCATTTATTCTATCTGTTATCTCTTCACACTTGACTAAGTAGTCAGTGATGCATATGCTCTTAATATCATTAACATAAAATAGAATCATTAGAAAATATACTATATTCACATTCCATCAGTCCAAAAATCCAAATAGTATTAAATTTAATTATTTTTTATTTTAAATTAAGTGATTAAATCTCCAGAAAAACTTTTTTTTATTGAGTAGGATATTCTTGTGGTTGAAGTAGATAATATTAGTATTTACATGTAAACATTCTTCCTTGTGGGATCGATACTATACTCTATCACTATATTACTTGATCTGGTATATATACCTGCATATATTAACTAGGGGTTTTATAATTTTTATATCAAAGAGAACCTAAGCAATATTTAGTGATTGAAAGAGCCCAAAATTATTTTCACAATTCTTAAGGTTACTCTATCACCCCCATCAAGTTTTTGGCACCGTTGCAAGGAAAAAATTATTTTATTTATACTTTTACTATATTATTTAATCAATTGCATATTTAGTCCTACTATATTCTTTTATTATTTTATTTTAATTTACTAATTGCATGTTTGTGGTTGCATTCAGGAAACTAAATGGGTTGGAGAGAAGGCAAAGGAGATTAATAGTTTAGGATTTAAAGTTTGGTATTCTGGTAAGAGTCATACTAGAAATGATTTAGGTGTGAATATAGATAAGATTTTAAAGGATAATACTGTAAAAATTAATAGAATTATAGATAGAATTATAGTTTTAAAGATTGTTATTGATGCTAAGATTATTAATATTATAAGTGCTTATGCTCCTCAAGTAGGTTTGGATATGGGTTCAAAATTAAAATTTTTAAATGACTTAGAAGAATTAATACAAAAGATATATCTTGAAGAAAAAAAATTTTACTGGAGGAGATTTAAATTAACATGTTGGTGGAGAGGTAGACAATTTTAAAAGCATTCATGGTGGCTTTAAGTTTGGAGAGACTAACGAAGGTGGTAAGACCATATTAAATTTTTCTTTAGCTTTTCATTTTGAAATTGCTAATAACTTTTAAAGAAAACATATGAGCATCTTATCACTTATAAGAATGGATATAGTAAAACTCAGATTGATTATTTTTTTATAAGAAAAATAGATCATTTAGATTACAAAGATTGTAAAGTTATTTTAAGTCAAAGTTTATGTACCCAACATCACTTATTAGTTTTGGACTTTAAGACGAAGGGATAGAAAATAACAGGATTAGATGGGGCCTTTAAAGAATATTAAAAAAAATAGTTTTGAGAGTAAGTTACTTGATCTTAAGATTTTGTTTGTGCATGAGGAAGCTAATGCTATGTGAGAAAAAGTAGTTAATGATATTAAAATTGTTACAAAAAATGTGTATGGATTGTCAAAGGAAAAAGCTACTAATAGTAAAAATAGTTGGTGGTGGAATCAATTTGTTCAAGAAAAAATAAAAAATAAGAAGTTCTATTATATAATTGGTTTAGATGTAAAAATTCTGATAATTAGAAAAGATATAAAGAGACTCGTAAGGAGTCTAAGAAAGCAACTTGTGATGCAAAGTTTTTAGCTTTTCATGATTTTTATAATAAAGTAGATACTAAGGAGGGTGAAAGATATATGTATAAGTTAGCCGAACAAAGAGATAGGAGTAGTAAGGATTTAGTTCAAGTCAACTATATATGAAGATCAAAAAGTGCTTTTATTAGAAGAAGATATTCAACAAAGGTGGATGAGATATTTTTATAAGCTCTTCAATGAAGATTATGAAAATGTGATTGACTTTAATGACCTTAGAACCCTAAATAAAAATAATTTTTTTTTTATTTTTATCAGCGTATTAGTAAAGTCAAAGTTAGAGAGGCTTTAAAGAAAATGAAGTGTGCAAAAGCTGTTAAAATTGATGATATCCAAATAGAGGTGTGGAAAAGCTTAAGAAAAGAAGGAACTTCTTGGCTCACTATGCTTTTTAATATTATTTTGATAACTAAAAGATGCCGGATGAGTGGAGAATGAGTGTGTTGATTCCTATTTTCAAGAGTAAAGGTGATGCACATGATTGAGTGAATTATAGAGAATTAAGTTAATGTGTCATATTTTAAAACTATAGGAGAGAGTTATGGAGAATAGGTTGCAGCGTGATTCTAACATCTCTCAAAATCAATTTGGATTCATGTCAGGTAGGTCTAGTATGGAAGCTATACATTTATTTAGAGGTTTGATGGAGAAGTATAGAGAGAATAAGGAGGATCTACATATGATATTTATTGATTTAGAGAAATCATGTGATAAATTTCCAAGAGAAGTGCTTTGGAGAGTTCTAGAAAAGAAAGGGTTTAATAATGCTTATATTCAAGTCATTAATGATATGTATGCAGGAGCTATTACTTGTGTCCAGACAAAAGGTGGTTTGACAAAATATTTTCCTATCTCAGTTGGATTACCTCAAGGATCAGCCTTAAGCTCATATCTTTTTACTTTATTCATGGATGTTCTCACTAGACATTTATAAGAGGTTGTACCCTAGTGTATGATTTTTGCTGATGATATTCTTCTTGTTGATAAGACTTGAGAGGGAGTTGAAGGTAAAATTGAATTATGGAGGTCAACCTTAGAGTTTAAAGGCTTCCTTTTGAGTAGATCTAAAACTGAATATACGGAATGTAATTTTAGTAATAATAGTTCTAGTGGGGGATTGTGACTTTGGGTGATCAAGTCATTAAGAAGAGTACACATTTTAGATATCTTGGGTCTATTATTCAAAGTGATGGTGAAATAGATGGGGATATTATTAGTAGAATTCAAGTTGGATGGTTGAAGTGGAGGAATGCATTGGGCTTGTTGTGTGATAGAAAAATCCCCCTCAAACTTAAGGAAAAATTCTATAAGATGGTGGTTAGACCTGTAATGATTTATGGTGGATAATGCTGGCCATGAAAAGAAAAGCATGATATTAAGTTAAGTGTTGCAAAGATGAGGATGCTTAGGTGGAAGAGTGGCTTTACTCCTAGAGACAGGATAAGAAATGAGCATATGCGTGAAATGGTTGGAGTAGCTCCAGTGGAAGATGAGATTATAGAGAGACAACTTAGATGATTTGGTCACATAAAAAGGCAGTCTTACGATAACCCGGTTAGGAAAGTAGATGTATTAGATTTGACTTATGTTAAGAAGGGTAGAGGTAGACCTAAAAATACTTGGTTAGAAAATATTAGAAATGACCTTTCTTTATTATATTTAAATGAGAATTTAACTTTTAACAGGGCATAATAGAGAAAAAGGATTCTTATAGCTAACCCCACATAGTGGGATAAAGGCTTGATGTTGTTGTTGTATATTTGTGGTTGCATGCTTGCAAGACACAAAGGGGAGACACGTTTAAATTTTGATTCTAAAATTAAGGGAACCCTTTCTAAAATTAGAACAAACAAAAGTTTTTTAAAATGGCCAACTCCACTCAAAACTTAGATCATTCTAGATCTGTTAAGGATTTTATAAACCCTTTAGTGGATGAAATTCAGCAAAGCATAAATAAACCTATTATCCAAGCAAATAATTTTGAATTAAACCTACAATTCAAATGGTATAGAATTCTCACTTTGGGGGAACTCCCATCGAAGACCCTAACTAATATTTAGCAAGTTTCTTAGAAGTTTGTGTAAAATTTAATTATAATGGTGTTAAGGACGATGCCATTAGACTTAGATTATTCCACTTTCTCTAAGACACAGGATAAAAATATTCTTAAATTCCTTACCCCTAGGCTCTATTACCACAAGGAATGAGTTGGCCCACAAAATTTTAGGAAAGTATTTCCCACCTTCTAAGACTATCAAGCTTAGAAATGACATTACTTCTTTTACTTAGTTAAAAGCAGAATCTATTTATGAGATTTGGGAGAGATTCAAGAAGATGCTTAGAAAGTGCCCTCACCATGGCTTACCTAATTGGTTGATAATTCAAACTTTTTATAATGGATTAGTAGGATCCCTTAGAGTCATAATTTATGCTGCAGCTGGAGGTTCTTTGATGTCAAAGCCTTTTGAAGATGCTTATGAATTAATTGAAGAAATGACAACAAATAAGTTTTAGTGGCCTACTGATAGGGTGAATCCTAAGAGAGTATTTGGAGTTTATCTATTTTGACTATAAAAGTTGCAGCAATATCAAAGCAATTGAGCACTTTAGGCTTAAATTCTAATTCAACTTTACATTTGGAAGATAAAAGCTCAATGGAAGAAAATGATATCCAAGGAATTGAAAATATAAATTTGATTGGAATAAAAAATAACCTCTATTCAATTACATATAATCTCGGTTGGATGAAACACATAAATTTTAGTTGGTCAAATAATAATGGTGAAAATCAATGAAATTTTGGTCAAAATAATAAAGGCACAAATTATCATAATCAAAATCAAGTTATAACAATCCAAGACCAACATGTCCTCCCAGATTTAATCAAAGTAATTAGTATGAAACTAGAAAGACACCACTAGAAAATGTGGTCATGTAATTAGAAACTTAATTACAAAACCAAGTTGCTTCAATTAAAAATTTGGAAACTCAACTAAGTTAGCTTGCAATTTTTTTTTGGTAGTAAACCCATTGGACCTCTTCCTAGTAACACTGAAATCAATGCTAAAGAGAATGAAAGAGATTCCAATGGTACTCAATTGAAGATTAGCAATCATTCACCATAGCTAAATGAAAAATTCAAGCAAGTCTGACTAAAGACTTAAAACTTAGCGCTTCTGGGAGGTAACCCATGTATGTGTAATGTTAGTTCAAGTCATATTAATGTATTGATATATTATTTTTATATTTAACATATATTTTATGCACTCTTTATCACTCATATGATAGCATGTATTTGTAGTGTTTGTTTATGTGTCTATTTACATATAAGCAAATTCTCTTCATGCTTAAATTATTATTGTCCTCCAACTACTTTTATATTTTGATTATTTGATTAACCCTTATAAAAATGATAATTAAAAATTAAAATAAATAGGATAATAATAAAACCCTAGATCCTAGTTTAAATAAACTCTATTTATACTTCATAGGTTGGAAATACTAATACTTAACTCATTGAACTAATTGAGCTATTATCCTAATTTGAATTTATAAGCTATAAATTTATGAATTAAACTTTAAAATTGTAAGATGAATAATTAGTATTAAATATTAGATATGAGAAGATTAAAATTTAAAATCATAGCTAACCTGAAGATAGAATTAGTAATCTCATCAAATCCAGACATTAAAATTATTAAGATTGTACGTATGAGAATCCTAAAGTAAAAGCTGATATTCAAAATCATTAACTATGTACTCAATAAAAGAAAAAAGAAAAAAAACTACAAATAATTCTTAAAAAGAAAAAGAAATAAAAAACAACAAAAGAAAAAGATGAGTGCATTCAAAAATTGAAATCAAAGAAAGCTTAAGACTTGAAATACAATCTTATACAAAAACTATAAATGATAAGTTGAAAAAGATCTAAAGGAATTGTAAACTAATGAAAGTATAATTTTAACTACAACCATTTCCAATTATTAAAACTACATTATTCACTACAACATTTAAAAGTTAATGATTAAATCTATAACCTATAATTTCAATTTAACTAAAAATAAAAATGATTGATTAAGTCTAATTGTTAGTATTTGTCCAAACTAGAAGTATAGCTTTGATATTTTTTAACTAATTCTAGACAATGATGTGTTATCATATATTTTAGTAATTTTATATTATCATTTTTTATTTTGGTTAATCACTTAATTAAAATTATAAACTTTTATTTACATGAGGATAAGCAAGTGTTTAAGATGGGGAGAATTTGATAAGTGTAAATAATGTTATATTTTATGTATTAATTTGTTAATAAAAATATATTATTTTAGTAGCATTTGTGCCAGAAAATACATAAAATTGATAAAATTTTCAAGTATGTTACAACGCCACGATGTTAGACACAATACCATTGTGGCGCCATCATTGACACCGCTGGAGTCTCTATTTCACTGTGCCATAGCATAGGAGGTGTTAGTGCCGTAAAGCCCAACCAACTATTACAACACCGTAGCGTCAGAGGAGTTAGTGCCATAAAGCTTAGTCTCCATCTCCACAGCACCGCAGCATTAAAATCCTGTGCTGCTAAGTCAAGGGAGTGTCACATAAAAGTTGCAACGCTCAGCCAACAGTAGCACTACAGTGCTACACTATAACTGTTCAGGCCATAATCTGCTAGTGAAGTAAAGCATCAATTCATTAAACAATGGGTCCATATTAATAAGCATCGTAATAGAGGAAAACTTATGTACTGCGGTGTTAGTTATTTTACGGGCATCATGGCGTAAGTTTCTATGGCACCGTGATGCCAGAATTCATTTTCTATGTTTTTTATAAATAGTATGTTAGTAATGTTAGTAGGGGAGTTCATTCACTTATTTAATTTCAATCTTTATAGTGCTTTTCAAATTTTTTCCTAAGAATGACAACTAAGAAAATTTAGAGAAGTACTAGATACATTCCATTAGAGTGTTTGGCATGTGTTTGTTTGGAAACAATTTTGTAAGTTCAAGGAGTGTAGAGGAGGTCATTGAACCCATCAAGCGATATCTTTCTTTTGTACTTTCTTTCTTTTATGCAATTAATAAAAATGAACTTTCTTCACTTGTTTTTCATGTATAGCTAAATTTTATAGTTTTGGATTGATGGTGTAAATGAAATATGGAGTACTAATGAATTCTCTTTATCAATAATTTCATGATGTTTTTAATATACCAGGTTTTCATTTAATACACATAGTGGCCATATATATAGTTAATATCAAATGTAATACGGAGCCTAAGAGTAGGAAAGTAGGCACAACCACAAGCATATACATAATGCTTGTCATGTATCAACTTTATAGAGATAAATTATTATGAGGGGGTTTTAATAGTACATGCTTTATTTACTCTTCTAAGATTCTCATAAGGTGACAAACTATGGGAGTTTAGAGTGCTATCTGGGTTGGAAGGGATTTAATTTATCCTTTGTCTCTTTATGCTTGATTGAGTGATCGGTGATGCATATACTCTGAATAGCATCAATATAAAAAAAATCATTAGAAAATATATTGTATTTACACTCCATGAATCAAAAATAATTTATTAAAATAGTATTTCAATTAATTATTTTGTATTTTAAATTAAGTAATTGAATCTCTATAAAAACTTATTTTTTATTGAGTAAGATAATTGTTATAGTTGAAGTAGAAAGTATTAGTATTTGCAAGGAAATATTTTTCTTCATGGGATTGATATTATACTCTATCGCTATATTACTTGATTTAGCACGTACACTTATATGTATTTAGTCGAGTTTTTATAATTTTCATATTAAAGGAAACCTAAGTATTATTTAGAGATTAATAGAGCCCTAAATAATTTTCATAATTCTTTAGGTTTCTCCACCGCCCCCATCAAAGGGTACCTTAGATCTCTCAAAGCTTGATCAAGTGGGTCTCTATAAGGATGCTACTTATAGGGATTAGAATGCAATGGCTATGATCACATTATCCTATAGGATCAAAACATCATAGGTCATTACACTTTACACAAGCAAACCAATGAAAGAGCATATGAAATTATACATACGATTATCCATGTAAAATAGCAGCTTTCGCCTACACACCTCAATAGATAATTATATATATATAACTCAATAGTTATGAGATTTATCCCATTCAATACATTAGCTTGAATGAGATTTATCTATGTGGGTGTTTGTTTCCCACAAGCACAAGTCCT
Organism: Dendrobium chrysotoxum; assembly: GCA_019925795.1. Classification (NCBI taxonomy): domain Eukaryota; kingdom Viridiplantae; phylum Streptophyta; class Magnoliopsida; order Asparagales; family Orchidaceae; genus Dendrobium; species Dendrobium chrysotoxum. The sequence goes on along the minus strand of CM034302.1, from coordinate 27,799,225 downwards.
CGTAGTCAATTACATCTTAGGCCTTGACCTAAGAATACTCTTGATTAAGGATGATATTTTACTCACTTCTTGGTTTAGTACATAGTAAAATCTCTAGGCTATCCTAATCCGAATAAAAAAAGGCTCAATTGGGCTATTCAATACACACGGATCATATAATCACTTGGCCAGCCAAAAGAGGAGAAATCATGAGAGAAAAATCATATATGAAGCCGGCATGAGAGAAAGATGGAAGTGACATCATCAATATAATGTAGATAGGTGGGATTTATAGCCTCTGAAGAATGGAGAGCTTACTTAATGATAAGGTATGCGCCAACATACCTATACCACTAGCCTTTGATCCTAGATCTACATAGGATGTATTGTATCCTCAATACTAATGCTCACAATGTAACTAATGTAAGACACTGAGGAGACTTATAACGTAAACCCCACGAGGGATCCAAGTAGTCCCAACCTGGACTTATTACCCTACTTGAAAGGGGTACTAGCTAAACTCTACATAATATCTCAAATCCATGCAGTTTGATCTTATGCAAATGTAAAAGTGGTGAGATGTACTAAAGAGGAATGGGTTTTAAGTTTGACAAAAAATGGTACTATGCTATGCAATGGTGAACTATCCCTCTATGTGATAAAAAATAAAATCTTATGCTCGACTTAGGCTATGCATGTATTGATAGGGCTAATCAGAACTAGATAGTGGCCGCTATAAAGTGGATAAGGTTTGAAATAATTATTATAGTTTAAAAATTGACCCAAGAGTGGTCATGCATTTAGTTTTGAAACATGGGTTGATTTTAAGTCTTATATTCATTTATATCATGCTTAAGAAAATTTTATCTTTATAGAAAATTCAACATCCTAAGAGCCTAATGTTGACTTCGTCCGAGCTACCACCAAGTAAAGCAATTAAAGAAAACTAAAAAATATGTAGATATAATGTGCAAGCAATGTAAACACACTAATAATCAAATATTGAATAATAATTAAAGGCCATAAATCTAACTGGGTTCTATAATACACCCTAGGAAAATAAAAAAAGGTAGCTGAGCTCTACTATAATTACAACTCATCCTAGATATATATATAAATGAATTGGTGTGTGGGATATTGATCCTTCTTCACCTTTTTGGCCATCTACCTTCTGAAATACCCACACACTTACATGGCTTTCTTAACTAAAATTACATTCTTAAAAATGAAAATTAAATGATTTTTGTAGAAATCAAAGGTTAGTATTATTATAATAACATAATCATATAATTTAACATCTAGACCTAGTCTTTATGACCATATTCCCAAGGGATTAGTAGTCATCGTAATATATGTTATAAAGTATAGTTATCATAATAATTTGAGAATTTTTACTAGCCCCTTAGGAATGTCGCCACCTGCAAAAAATATCTCTATAAAAATCTAACCACTTAAGGGCAAGTGCCCACTCATTAATCCAAAAAAAGAAAAAATAAAAAGAAAGCAATCATAAATAATCTAAGCTAAAAACAATCATCATATCATCCCAAAATGCAAAATAAAAAATAAAGAAGGTGATAAATATTAACGTAGCTACACCCTGCCCATAAGTGTCTCTTATTCTGAACATAAGTGTGTGAAAAATTATTGTTACCTAACTACCCCAAATTAGGTGAAGGTAAAAGTTACAAGGTCTGGTTCATATTGTTTAATTTATTGCCCCTAAAGTTTCTCTTTAAATGATTCGTCATTTTGAGTGGATTAATTAACATTTAATTTTAGAGTTACAGTTCTAATTTTTAAGTTATGAAGAGCCCAAATACATAGGCCCTAACCTAAGCTACATTTATAAAGAATTTGAGGGGCAAATGGCCCATCCGTAATCCTGCACCTAACTAAGATTGAAATAATTATGAGGTGGCAAGGTCGGTTAGTTCTCCCTTAATTTTCTAAGACTTGTGGTAATGCTAATGGGTGATACACTAAGTGGGCTTATTTCCCAACACAAAAGAAAATCCTAAGCTCCTAATGTCTAAGATTAATCAATTTTAAAGGTTGACATAAGATTGGAAAACTAATTACTTACAGATATAAGAGGGTTTTTCCTGACTTAAGTTTGATATTTGGGTGGTTAAGGAGCTGGATTGTATTCCTAAGGGTTGCTTTAGATTTTTCTAAATTGGATAATTTGTACAAATCTTTAGACCTTTCTCTCTTAACTTGTGAGGTACATGGAAATTTCACAATAGGCATGAGTACTAAGACATCCTTAGGACACATAGCCCTACAACTTGAGATAGTCCAACCTATTACCTCATGTATATTAAAGAAGAGAGTATAAAGATAGACACAAATCTGACATTGATTAAAGTACTAGGGTATGACTTGAAGTTCATTTGCCTCTCTTCCATCTCCATTTCATTTGTTTAAAATCAAGGAATATTTAATTTTAGTTTAAGTTTTAGTGTTTTATCATTTTACTTAAGTATTGGCGAGTTTGTGAGAGAGAATTTATTATTATTTTTCATTTTTGTTCAAATTCATGTTAACTTTTGACTATGATCAACATAAGGGTTCATAGGAATTTACTTCATATTTTTTTCTAATTTTTATTTGATTTATTATGATTCTTTAAAGTTATAGTTCATTTAAGGGTTTTAATTAATTTAGGGATGAAATCAAGTTGTTAATTAAAATATTCATTTAGTTTAACATTTGTTATGATTTTATAGAGTTATAAAAATTTATTTAGGATATTTTATTTTTATTAAATTCTTATAATTTTATCTATCAATCAATTCGTGGTATTGTCACAATGGGCATGAGGACAAAGGTCTCCTTTGGATAAAGATTATAAAAAGGTTACATTTATTAACGGCTTATTACTAATTATTTAAGTTGAGCAAGGTTTTTCTTTATTAAACCAGGGCTATAAGGTTTATCTATCCTTCTTTAGGGCTAACTTAATAGCCTCATAGGCTCAAGTTACCCAACAATCATATTATTATTTAGTTAATTTTGTTTGTTACTTAATGTATTTTGAATTGAAGGTTATTGTCCTTTTAAATTGCTTGATTGCAAATTTTAAGGTTGATTATGAATTAATTACTTATGTTTCACCAATCAATTCATGTTGTATAGCAATTTAACTTCAAAACATAAGTTCTATAATAGGTTCCAACAACAAAACTAAGTACACTATCTATAAGGAGATATGCAACATAAAATTACTACAAAGATCAACCTAACATACTAATGATCAGATTTTATTCTATTTTTCATGTTAGTGATATGTTTATGGAAAACAATATGTAAAGGGCTCAAAAATTATTAAGAGGTAGATTTTGGAGTTATTCAAATATTTTAAAACCCAAAGGAAACATTCATAATGAGGCACGCTTCGTACAAAAAAATAGCGATGCACATGGCATAAGTAGGTGGCCTACAATACAGGCCTAGGCAACCATGAAGATTTTTAAGGTTCACAGAGCGGACAAGCCTTACAAACAAAGCGTAGGCTACATAGGTGCACCATCCTATGGCCAATGACTAATAAATCCTACCATAGATCATCGGGTGGGAAAGTAAAATAACAGTCATGTGTGTGCAAGTGTTGTTATTTGTCATTTAAGAGTTGGCCCTTACAAGTTGCAGAAATTATACATGTTTGTGACATGCCAAGATGTATCTATATACCCCGGCTGAACATAAGACCCTTCCGATAAGGCCCAAGCAAGTGTGACTCATCAACCAATGCGAATGCAAGACACAATATACCTCACAAGAAACATAAAAAGCATATGTAAGTAAAATATACAAATGAATAATGTAAATAGTCATCAAAATAACAATATTTGTGATACAATGTATATATTAAAGACATGCTCTCAGTGATGCACATATTACAATCAGTAAGCTATTTACCCTTGAATTAGGCTAAAACCTCCTCGAACACTTGTTTATTCCATTTAAACCCAATTAGGTCAAAAGGGCCTATACCATATGATTGTTAAAATTAACTTTGGCTAACTACATTAATATGTTTTGATAGGATAGTTATGTTTAGTTGTGCCTAATAGAAAATTTATGTAGCCTAATTATATTTTTTAATTGAGTTAATTAAGTTAAGAATTAATGAACCTATTTAGTGCAATAAAATTCAAACACTTAAATTTTGCTAATTAACTAAACTTAAGCCATTAAGAAAATTTTAATAGTTAATCATAGAGGATTTGGCCTCAATTAGCTTTTGATTTAACCAAATGATTCACTTTGGCATACATTGATTCACTTGAACCCCTTAAGCAATTTTAACTAATTTAACTAAATTTAGCTAATAGAACTCTTGAAACCTATTCAAAATGAATAATTATAGTTGGCTTGATCATAGTTTATTCTTTAACTCACCTAATTTAGTTAACTAGCCTAATCGAGTCAAATTGACTAATTAGATTAAATGGACTTTGATATATCCTTCCATTAGATCTAAGTAAGTTAACCATGCATTGAATTAACCCAATTATCCTTGATTAAACCAACTGAACTCAATTGACTCAACTTATCCCAATTATACCCTTAGGAACCCAATCAGCAATTAAAGCTTAAATTCTTAAATTAATTAAAAATAAGCCCCGCATATGATTTCACTATATTATAACTTAATAGAGTCACTAATTGGTTTTCAAAACCCAAGGTGAACCTATACTAAGCATTTTTGGTTCAGTTGAGTCAAATTAACCAAATTGGCTTATTTGAGCTAATTTAGCACTTATAATAGATGGTAATGGGTTAACCATATAAAAGTTAACCAATTAATCCATTTTATTTGCCTAATTAAGCCATTAAACATAAAATGCCTAAAGTGACTCATTTTGGTCTACTTTAGCCTAAACCCTCTTGCAACCCTGATTTGTTGAGCCAATTAAACCCATTCAATATAGTAGAGCTTTAAACAGCCTAAACTTCGTTCTTACAACTTGACCTAAACTTTGGCCTAAAGTTGGAAGAGTGATTAGGAAGGATTAAGGTTAATTCATGTGATTAGCCTATTCTAAATCTATAAGATTTTCTATAGGAATAATCCTATTCCAAGCTAGTTATCCACTTATAAAAGGCTCATCTACCTAGTACATAAACAAAGTTGCTAAGCTTAGATTAATGCTCAATTAAAGGGTGATTAAGCATCACAAGAGAAAAGAGTTATCAAATCCATTTACCCATTACTCTAAACTCATATTAATTCTCTATAGTTTAAGGTAGTTGAGAATCTCCAACCACCAAGGATGCTGAAATCATGCTCAAAACTTTGTCTTTCAAGTAGTTCAACTAGTTTCAAGAAAATCCCAAAAAGTGCTTCATCCTTGCAAACTCTTGTAGGTTTTTATGAATCTTACCTCAATTGCTCAACTGTGAAGAAGGTAAACAATTGAAACCCTCATGTGGCCTTAGGGGGCTTCATCTTGGAATAGGTTGAGGGCATAAGTAATCATTTTTACCCCCATTGAGTAGAGCTGCCCCTCCAAAAACTATGGCCACTTTGATTACCACATTTTGTTTAATGAGAATAAATGGATCATGTATGGATTCACCTTATATGGTAAAACATTGATACACTAATTTATCCCATGTCATGACATTTAATAACCTTCATAATATGATTTGTGAACTTTATGGTAACTTTGAATTAAATAATTTCACTCGTGTCACTCAATTTAATTTCCATAAATAGGTTTAAACTTTTTTTATATGTCATTAAAATCAAATTGTATCACCCAACTTCATCATATTTCAAAAATCTTTTCCTTAAATAGCACATGGTAATAAAATGATTCTTCAGTTAAACTCCAAGTTAAGCTTTATATAAGTTAACAAAAATTTTAAATATTTCTTTATCCTAAATATGTTTAGCATCTTAGATTCCTAGGTGTGTTTGATTCATTGAAACTCTAATTTATTTCAATAAACTTACATTGTCTCAAAGTAATCCAAATCATCACTTACATATTTTTGGAAAATAACATGGCATAAAATTCACCTAAAATTAAAAAATTCCCTTAATATGTTAAAGAAATTTCATTCATAAATATATATTTAAAAATTTTGCACCTAATTAGATTATTCAATCTTTTATTTTATAGTGGAAGTCAATCACCTAACATTCTCAAGTAAGAAAACTATACAAATCCAAAAGCTTAATTTTAGGCATAAACAAAGAAGTTTGGTTATAAAATATTGTGCTTATGATATCATCCTAAGAATAAGTATTTAAGTATCTCCTTAGGAATAACCAGTGCATCTTGGGTTGAGAAATTTATCATTGCAAATTATCTTAAAAGTAATTCTTGAATGCATTGCAAACATAACTAAATTTATTTGAGAAATTGGAAACTTCAGCTTAATCAAAACAACAAGCCTAAACTTATGATTTAAGCATAACCAGAGAAATCTAGGTTAAATAAATTTTTTTTGAAATTATATTTTAAGCAAAAGTCATGACAATGTATGGTGGAAGGTAACAGAGAGAATTATAATTAGTATTTTATTGCACTACTAATAAAGAAACTAAGCAAATATAAATTTAGTATTTCACTTTATTACTTTAAAGGGTATTCATAGAAGTGCAAAATAAGGAATTCGAAAAGCTAAGAAAGGGGCCATAATATAATACATAAAGTGATGATTTAAAAGAATGCATCATCATCTTCAGGACTTTCATAGTCTTAACTTTTCATCTAAATTCATCTTTTCCACACATTAAAAAGTCAATTTTATGAGCCTTTATGATTGAGTTACGTTAATCCCACTCCAAAACTTCATAAAGAAGCTACTTAAATTCCACTCTAGATCTTAAATTATATTCTTACTTTAACCAAGCAAGGTTTTGTCATCATATGCATGGCTCATGCAATATAAGGAAATACACTAGCTCATTATGTAATGCACTACTACAAACATTCTAGCTTACTAAAACAACATTTAACTTATCATCAAATTAAATATTCTCCAAACATAAAGTATAACATATAAAAATATATCATAATGATATAAGCTATTCTATATCAATGTATCTCAATCTTAAGTACTAAGAGTGTGTTTTATGCATACACATAAACACAATAAGGTCTAGATATAATCTTATATGTCACTAAACACTATTAACTTCCATCACTAGTCTTAAAAGTGTATTTTAAGTAAAAACATAAAAATCTTAAAAATGCGTCTCAAGCATAAATCCTAAGAGTGTATTTTACAGAGAGAGAGTCCAGAATTTTAGAGAGAGAGTCCAAAATTTTGAATTTTGATATGGCAGAGGAGGATCGCCGATCATCATTCGCTGGTGATCGGCTGTCCAAATCTTCGTATCCACTGAAGGATCATTGGAATGGGAAGCAATCAAATGCCCTTAGAAGAAATTATCCAATCATTCCCACATATAATAGGGAAAATGTTTTCAAACAAAAGCCTTTGAAGATTAATGAAGGAAATCATCTACCTGTTCAAAGTAACGCGGAGGTTGAAGGCAAAGGAAAGGAAGTTTTAGATCTATGTGATAGTAGAAAGAATTATGATTCGGGAGATGTTTCCTCATCTCTGAAAATTAATCTTGGATCCATAGCAAATGATTATGAAGCTTCTTCTTCATCTTCTTTCAGGTTAAGAGTGAACATATTTTCAAATCAGGTTTTCATGGATGGAGATCGAATTGACAATCATCTGTCTAATCAGGGAATTACAAATCCAGGTGTTGATGATGTTAATATAACACTTCATGTTGAAAGCATAGTGAACTTGTCTCTAGTTCCTTCTGAACCGAGAACTTCTTTTCAGAAGAATCAGTTTTTGAATACTTGAATGAAAACACAGCATATCAAGATCAATCTTCCAGATTAAGATTACTGGAATGAGGACATCATTGTGATGCTTGATGAAACTAAAGTGAAAAAGAATGTGGAAGTCCTTAAAAACTTGCTTGTTGTGAAAGTGTATAGTAAGAATATCCCTTTTCCTTTATGTAGTATCGAATTGAGACATCAATGGGCTAGATTTAGTGGATTTCATTTAACATCCCTTAGGTTAGATTGGATTTTGTGCTTGTTCCAATCTAATGAAGCTATGGAAGAAGTTCTTAGTGGTAGTCTTTGGTTTGTGGGGGGACGTATTGTGGGGATTGATAAATGGACACCACAATTTTCTCAAGAATCCTTAAAAGGGTTAATGTCACCTATTTTGGTTCGCTTGTTGTATTTGCCGCTACATTTTTGGGATGAAACAAATCTTGCTAAGATTGATTCAAAGGTGGGATATCCTATGCTATTTGATGGCAATATGTTTAGATGGGGGAGAAGGGAATTTGTGAGGATTTGTGTCCGTATAAACTTGGACTCAAAACTACCTCATGGTGTTTGGATAGAGGGGTTAGATGGAAATTTTTTTTAGAAGATTGAGTATGAGAAGATTTCTTCTTTATGTTTTACTTGTCGTAAGATTAGACATAAATTAGATTTCTGTATGGAGAATCATACCAAGCAAATTAATAAATGTGTTAATAATCCTGTTGAGGAAATTCATGGAAAAAGCAAGGTAGCTGATGCTCCTATATCAAATGATTCTAAATATGGTCCTTGGATGCATGTGAAGTTCAGGAACAAAAAGAAGAATATGGGGCTAAATAAGAATTTTGCTAAAACTCGTCTTAAGAGGTCTATTGAAAATATAAATATTAAGTCTGCTTCTAGCATAGATAATGAACTCTAAGATATTCAGGCAGAGCAAAATTTATTATCTTCAGTTGCTGAAGTTGGTGAGATCTTGAAAGGTAAAGAAGCTGGTATTAATTCTAATATTGACCTGGCTGAAATTAATGCTAACAAGTTTAGTAAATTAACTATACAGCAGGAGGTGGGCATTGATGATCAGAATAATGGTGTGGATGATGTAAATAGATCAGGTGTATCCATTTCTAAATCATCTGTGATTGAAGAAGTTACTTACCTGAAGGATGAAGTGAAATTTGATGGGGAGGAGTTGAACACAGCTATGGAAGGTTTGGATTCAATGACTGATTACTTGCCTAATGCGGAGAAGAATGTTATGGAAGATGTTACACCATAAAATGATGGAAGCTACAGAGAAACCTTTAGTCCATAGTATGATTTCAGAGATGATTCTAGAGCTTTAACTAATGATAATAGTTGTGAGGCTATAAGTTCTTCAACTGTTTAAATTAAATGCTTGAAGGAACTTAAATCATTGGGACCTGTTAAAGCAATTCCTAGGAAATAATAGGGTGATTTGAAGATGGGTAAGGGTGGCAGGGAGAGATCCCTGGTGCTTACTTAAATGTCTTCATTTATATTTTGGAATTATAGAGGAGCCAAGAAGTGGGAGGCTTCTCTTTATCTTAAAGAAATTATGAGAGATAATGGGGTTTTTTCATTGGGTTGTTAGAAACAAAGTTGGCTTCTATTGAGAGGAGGGATGTTAATAGACATATTGGGGAGGATTAGGATTTTTTTCTTCATCCTGCTGTGGGTACTTCGGGTGGGATTCTTGTTCTTTGGAATAGAGGGAAGGTGTCTTTTGATGTTATTGAGAGTTCATCTTAATGTGTGTTTGGTTCTGTTCAGATCCCTAATGGGGGGGTGTGGAATGTGTCTACTGTGTATGGTAATAAAGATGTGTATGTGAGAAGAGAGTTATGGGATAGAATTGAGAGACTTTCTTCCTCTAACATTCTTCTATTGTTGATGGGTATTTTAATTATTTGTTGTCTAAAGAAAATAAGAGTGGGGGGAAGAGATTTGTTTTCTCTCAAAGGCCTCAGGAAATAAGGGCTTTTATGGCTAACAATGATTTTCATTATTTAGGTGTAAGTGGTCAAAGATTTACTTGGTGTAACAACAAAGAAGGAGCATCGAGAATTTGGGAAAGATTGGATAGATGTTTGATTAACTTGGCTTCCATACAAAGTATTTTGTTTGCTCTGGATAGGCATCTTGCAAGTGTTGCCTCGGATCATAGTTTAATTATTTTCAAGATTAATGAATGTCCTTGTCCTCAAATGAAGTTCATCCAGTTTGAAGATGTATGGAAAATTTTTCCTGTTGCTTGGAATGTGGTCTTCAAAGCATGGAAGAAACTTGATTTTGATGATGATGTAGAAATTCTTAATAGCAAGATGAAGAGATCATTGAAGGTTTTGTATTTCTGGAATAAGAATAAACTGAAGAGCTTAAATGAACTCAAGAAGGAGTTGAAGTGGGAGATTTTGTGTCTTCAATTAAAAGAGAGTGATGTTGGTCTCTCTTTGGAAGATTTGAAGTTGCTTAGAAGGAAAGTGAATGAGTGGAATGTGACGTTGAGTCGGCTAGCTGCATGGTGGAATCAAAGGGCTAAGGTGAGGTGGGTTGACGAAAGGGATTCTAACTCCAAATTCTTCCATAATTATGCCTCAGCTAAGAAGAATGGTAACTTCATTAGACAAATCAAAGATGAGAATATGCAGTTAGTTTAGCAGTTTTCTTTGAGTATTTTAAGAAGAACTGGAAATCTAGAACATGTGATTTAATAGGCTGGACTAAATGCTTGTCCAGATCAGAAAATCAACTTAGAAAAATGTGACAAGCTAGATGTGGATTTAACTTTCTTGGAATTTTATGAAGTTGTGCATCAAATGGTGAATAATAAATCTCCTGGGATTGATGGTATGATTGCATCTTTTTTAAAATTTTATTGCGAAATTATTAAAAATGATACTTGGAGGGCAATTGATAGTTTTTTTTAAATCGGGTTATATAAATTCGATGTGGAAGGATACGCTTATTGTGCTAATTCCTAAAGTGAAAAATCCTATGGAACCTTCTCAGTTTAGACCAATTAGTTTGTGTCAAACTATTTATAAGATTTCGACAAGAATGTTAATAAATAGATTGAAGTGGTGTCTTCCTAGAATCATTATTGAAGATCAGGTTGCATTTATCTCGGGAAGATCGATGTCGGATCATTATTTGTTAGCCCAGGAAATCTTTCATAAATTCATATTTTCTACATCTAAGAGGGTCTTATGGCAGTCAAGATTGATATAGAGTAAGCATATGATAGTATGGGTTGGCCAGCACTAATTAAAACATTGGATTGGTTGTGTTTTCCAATCAGATTCTCCAAGTTGATCATTGAATATGTGAAGAATGCTAGATTTTTTATTCTTATAAATGGGAGGATGTCCAACTAGATCAATGCAAAGAGTGGATTCAGACAAGGATGTCTTTTGTCCCCATTCTTATTTATTTTGTGCTCTCAGATTTTATCAAATTCCATTCTTCAGAGAGGTGTTGAGCTAGGTATTAAGATTGTGCCTGAAGCAAAGAAAATTTCAAGTTTATTGTATGCTGACGATGTTCTTCTCTTTTCTAATGCTTCTCATAGAGCGATGGAGAATATGAAGGGCATTATCAATGAATAATGTAGTTGGATGGGGCATAAAGTGAACAAAAAGAAATCTCAAATCTTCTTTGGCAAATCAGTTGATGTGGTAAAAAAGAGGTATATTTCCAAGATGCTTGCCTTTAGAAGTGTCAAGGAATTTAAGTATCCGGGAGTTAAAATAGCTTTGAGAAGGATGAAATCCTCAGATTTTTAGGAAATTATGGATCATGCTTTGGAGAAGTTTAATGTTTGGGGAAAAAATGCCTCTCCTTGTCTAGGAGAATTCTACTTATCAAATCATCACTCTTGTCTCTTCCCATTTTTCTTACTATTTGTTCTTTAGTTCCAAAAGGGGTGTTATTGAATCTTGAAAAACTTAGAAGAACATTCATTTGGCATAAAGATAAGGGTAGGAATGGATTACATTATGTGGCGCAGGCTGATCTCTATAAACCAAAGTTGTTGGGTGGAGTCGGTATTCATTCTATCCTTAACAAAGTTGGTGCTTTGAGAGCAAGGTTGGCTTGGAATTTCTTCCGAAATCCTTCATCACTCCCTAACCACACTATTGCTGTTAAATATGGTATGCATGTGTAGAATGTGAACATTAAAAGAGGATCCTCATCGACTTGGCAAATACTAGTGATGGTGCTACTCTTCTTAAGCTGATTACTAGATGGAGGGTGGATAATGGTAATAAGATCAGTATTCTTGATGATGCTTGGATCCTGGATAAAGAGTTGAATAGATGGCCTGCGTTTATGGATCATGTGGGTTTACATGATTTGAAAGTTCAAATCTTATTAACTTTAGATGGAAGCTATAATTATTCAGAAATTCAGAAGTTCTTCAATGCGAATTTGGCTTCATTAATTATGTAGGTTCCAATTTATTCTACTGTTGATGAAGATCATATTGAACTGCTGCTGCAACATTCAGGCAAGTCAATTTCTTTTATTACGTATCTAGCTGGACTGGAAAAGATTTATGTGGAAGAGATTGATGTGGTTATGAAATGGCTTTCTAAATCGAAACTCAAGCCAAAGATACATTATTTTTGGTGGAGACTTAGTAAGGATTCACTTCCTACAAATGAATATCTTAAACATAGGAAGCTTATTGAGATTACTTCTTGGGTTAGAGGTTGTGATGAGATTGAGAGTATATCTCATATTTCTATGCGTTGCAAGTACCTCATTGAGATTATTATGAAAATTATAATGGGGGTTCAATGTTCTGATTTTTCAATCTACGGAGGAAAGTGTTGAGGAACTTAGAAGACTTTCAAACATGAATCCAAGTATCGTTTGTGTATACATGACTTCGATGTTCTTCTCTTGGAAGAATAGGAATGTTGTTAAATATGGAGGAGATGTTTCATTTATTTTCGTTACTGTAGCAAATATTTTAGTAACAACGATGCAGCCAAGAGTTAATCCAATACTAGAAGACTGGGGTGTTAGTCTCTATTAAGTGTTTTTGAATCTCTGGTATCCCCCATCACTAGATTGGCTTAAAATTAATGTGGATGCTTCTTTGCTAAGTTCTAATCTTGGAGGAAGTGGAGGAGTGATTCCAGATGATAAACGTAGATTCCTACTTGCTTTTGGCAAACATGTTGCAAATCTGGTTTTAAAGATTATGATTTTGATAATAGCAAACATTTTTGTCTCTGGTTGCCTGTTTAATATTTCAGGTACGCAGGTTTAATTACAAGTTCAAGCCAGTCCAAGCTCAAGTCAGTCTATTTTGAAATCTAGGTCCAATATAATTTTTTATCTTTATTGAGTCAAATGCTATGTAACTGATCCCCTAGCTAAGTAACCTTGCATACACACACTCAGGGGGAGAGCTTGAGTGAATTAAAGTTTCTGTTCATTTTTTGTTCAGATTATCTTGGATGATATTCACATCGTCCTGGACGATCTAGTGAAAATAAAAACCCTAATTAGGGCGACCAAGCTAAGTCTGTCTGATTAAGCCGATCGTCCTAGACAATCCATCCATCGTACGGGATGATAGGCTCAAATCAGAAATTCTCAGCCACCAGATCAAGTTAGGCATGTTTTATTTTTAGAGATTTGATCTGATCGTCCCAGACGATACGTGTATCATCCTGGACAATCCATTACAATCATGCCTAAATTAGTCTGGTGATTAAGGAAAGTAATTAAGGTCTGATTTATTTGATCATATCATCCTGGACGATCGTAGGATCATACGGGATGATGCGTTAAAAATCCTGACCATCCAGTATGTTTTACCTGTACGTCCAGAGCGGTGATCAGGACGATTTTGGCACTTTTTAAACCGATCGTACAAGATGATAGAGATATCATCCTTGACTATTAAGTCATTTTTAGGTCATCCTGCACAAGTTCCTCTGGACGACCAGAGCGGTCTTCTGGATGAAATTCCTGAATTTACACTAATCTATGATCTTAACAACTTTTTTTACTAATCATCCAGAAGAGCCAGATTGTCCATGCTGAAATAGGTGATTTTGAACTGATCGTACAGGACGATCTAGTGATCATCCTGGATGATATTGGCTGACCAATTGAGATTTAGGGCAAATTTTGAGCCCTCCTATAAAAGATCTTTTTTTCCAACAAGAAAAATCTTTTGCCACTTTCCTTTCCAGAGAAACCTTGAGAGAGAGAGAGAGCTTGGGAGAGAGAGAGAGAGGATCTTATGAGGGGGAGTTTGTGAGAGATTCATAAAGGTTGCTCCAAGAAAGGATCAGAGTCGTCTTCTCTGTTCATCGTCTCTTGTCTTGCCGGTGTTTTATGTGGGAGGATCATTCGCAAGAAGATCTGGGTTCTCTGCCCCCGCTTCAGGAGGAAGCGAAAGGAGTTTAGGTTCTCTGCCTGCTTCAGGAAGAAGAGAAAGGAGTTCGGGTTCTCTGCCTGCTTTAGAAGGAAGTGAAAGGAGTTCAGGTTCTCTGCCTCACCAGGATGGTGGAAAGGAGTTTTGTACAAGCTTCTCCGCCTTACTGTGGGAGCAGAAGGAGAGTCACTTTTGTGTTAGTGCAATACCCGGAGGGGAGGCTCCGGGGAGTGGATGTAGGTCAAGTTGACCAAACCATTATAAAATCTGGTGTGCTCTTTCTGATTATTTTCTGCACTTTATTTTTATATTATTATCTGCTTGGGTGAAATCTGTGGTTGATCTTTTCGTTTCTGTGTTTACTTATTTTCGCTACAAATTATCAAAAAGATTTTTCTGTCCGTCACAAATTATTTAAATAACTATTTCACCCCCCCTCTTGGTTAGTCTCGGGACTAGTTCATAAAAGCTTAACATCCCTATCGAACTTTCAAGTGGTATCAGAGCGAGATTCAAAAATTAAGTTTAAAAACTTTTGAATTTGATCCATGGCTAACTTTGGTAATCGTAATACTGCTAAAGGTTACTAAATTACACGACCGCCATTATTTGATAACATTCCTTTTGATTTTTGGAAAACTCGTATGTCCACTTTTCTTTAATCTATAGATTATCGCACGTGGATGCTTGTTAAGGATGGCTATGAACCACCTTTTAGAATGATTAACAATGTTAAAAATGAACAGCCTTTCACTGATTGGACATTTGATGATCGTGACTTAGCCCAACTGAATGCCAAATATTTGAACTATTTTTTTCTCTGCCTTAAAATCTGAGGATTACATGCGTGTTTCTACTTGTACAACTAGCAAAGAAATTTGGGATAGATTGTGCATTACTTATGAAGGTACAACTTAAGTCAAACAGTCTAGGCTAAATATATTATTGCATGACTATGAACTTTTTCACATAAAATATAATGAATCTGTTTCTAAAATTTATACGGGGTTCACTCAAATTGTCACTTCTTTGCATGCTTTAGGAAGAGAACTTACAAATTATGAAAAAGTGAACAAGATTTTGAGATGTTTGCCTTCTTCGTTTGATGCTAAGATAATTATAATTACTAAATCGAAAGATTTGAACAATTATTCTATTGACAACTTACTTGGGTCACTCATTGCTTACGAGTAAGGGGTGAACCAAAGACAGCTTAATGCAGGTGAGAAGAAGAAGGAGAAAACTGTGGCCCTGAAAGCCAACGATACTGACACTGATTCTTCCGGATCTGATAGCAATGATGTTGCCTTAATCACTAGGCAATTTAAAAGCTTTCTAAGGAAGAAACATAAGAACTTTCAGAAGTGGAACAAGGGTAAGTCTAGTAAAAATTTTAAAGGCTCATCGGATACTGTTTATTTTGAATGCAGGAAGCCTGGACACATTAAGGCTGATTGTCCTACACTTAAAGCTCACCCAAGCAAAGAAAATGGTGAGGAGAAACCAAAATTTAGAAAGGACAAGAAGAGGATTCAAAAGGCATTCTAGGCAGATTCTGCATCCGACTCCTCTAAGACTGAAGCAAAAAAGGAGGAAACAAACTTGTGTCTGATAGCTGATGATCATCCTCGTTAGTCTGACCAGGAAGAGGTATGTGAGCTTACTTATGAGTAATTATTTAAAGTGTCTGAAAGAATTCATGCATCAAATAGGAAGCTCAAGAAAACTCATGCTAGCTTGAAACTAGAACTTCTAAATTTATAAAAAGAGCATGAAATTTTGATTAAAAATCATTCTACTGTTTATTGTAATCACATGTCACTACTTGATGAATTTGATGAGTTGAACAAAAAGCATTCTGATTTAATTATTGAGCATGATCTGTTAAAAATATCGCATGTTGAATTAAAAGCTGCATTTAAAGAATTAGAAACTTATGCATCTGATTTAGATAGTAGTGAACACCATCTGAAATTTGAAATTGCAAGTTTAAAAAAGGAAAATGAATTTTTGAGTGTAAAAATCTGTGTTTTTGAGAAAAATGAAATTCCACCTACTTTTGCACAATTTTATGCACCTCCACCTTTTGAAGAATCTGTTTCAAAATCATCAAAGCATGTTTCATTCAAGCCTAGGAAGAGGCACTATCACCCATGTAGATTAGTTAACCCTTTTCATGGTGTTAAATATTTGTCTTGTGGCATGTTAGGACACATCTACCACACCTGCACTGTTAATCATAGTACACATTGGGTGTGGAGGCCTAAATTGCCTGTTTCACAGTACAACATATATGCATTGTATTCTTCTTTTCATAAGAAGGAACCCAAACCTGTTTGGGTTCCTAAATCTGACATTTGATGATTTTGTAGGTGTACTCTCACATAAGACCTCGTGAGAGAATGTGGTACCTGGACAGCAGATGTTCAAGACACATGACTGGAGATGTAAATCAATTCATTTTGCTGGAGGCAAGGTTACACTTAGAGACAACACCACCAGGAGAGTGGTAGGTTCAGGTATAGTTGGTGATTCAAAGAATTTTATGATTGACAATATTTTTCTTGAAGATAGATTGAAACACAACCTGCTGAGCATCAGTCAAGTTTGTGACAAAGGATACAATATCAAATTCCTACCCACTTACTGCATTTTAAGCTTAAATGACAAAATTATTTTGCAGGGATAAAGGATCAACAATGTCTACATGCTGGATGTAAGTTGCTTTAAAGCTGATGTTTCGATTTGCTTAAAAACTACTGCTGATGAGTCTTGGTTGTGGTATAGGAGATTATGTCATACCAGTATGAAAATCCTTAGGAGAGTCACCAAAAAGGACTTAATTAGAGGTGTCCCCAAGTTTAAGTTCACTAAGGACGACCTATATGATGCCTGTCAATTAGGGAAGCAAGTCCAGTCCTTCTTTCACTCTGTTAAGCACATTAGCACCTCTAGACCTTTAGAAGTCCTTCACATGGATCTCTTTGGACCCATTAGCACAACCAGCTTAGGGGGGGAAGTCTATGATTTTGTGATTATTAATGATTACTCGAGGTTCACTTGGATTAAATTTCTGTCACATAAATCTGAGTCATTTAATGAATTTAAGTCCTTCTCCACTTGGATTCAAAGGAAGTTAGGTTGTGAGATCTTGACTATTCATAGTGATCATGGTGGAGAGTTTGAAAATGTGAAGTTTGGAACTTTTTGTGAGGAGCAAGGGATTAGTCACAATTTTTTAGCTCCTAGGACCCCTCAGCAGAATGGGATAGCTAAAAGGAAGAACAAGACCTTAGTGGAAGCCGCTAGAGCCATGCTTGCTCAGTATCCACTTCCAAAATACTTTTGGGCTAAAGCGGTGAACACTACTTGTTATGTGTTGAGTAGGGTGAATGTTAGATCCAATCTGAACAAGATACCTTATGAGATCATTAAGGGTAGAACTCCAAACCTATCCCACCTCTATGTCTTTGGCTGTAAGGTTTTCATTCTGAACAATGGGAAATCATCCTTAGGAAAGTTTGACTCCAAATCTAATAAAGGAGTGTTCCTAGGCTATTCTAGTGTGTGGAAATCGTTTAGGGTGTTTAATAAGAGGACTTTGGTGGTGGAAGAGACAACTTATGTGGTGTTTGATGAATCTGATCCTAAGGTGACTAGAGTTAAGGAAGAAGAAGAGGTAGGGGATATCACCCAAGGGGTTGAAAATGTAAATCTGGAGGAAAGGGTAGATCCTCAAAACACTTTGCCTAGAGATTGGAGATATTCTTCGAGTCATCCTAAAGAACTGATCTTATGAGACCCTTCTGAAGGTGTTAGGACTAGGCATGGACTTAGGAAGGAAGTAAACCACTCTGCCTTTATCACAATGACTGAACCCACCAACATCAATCAAGCCCTTTCTGATGAGTTTTGGATCTTAGCTATGCAAGAGGAATTAAATCAATTTGTAAGGAATGATGTTTGGGAGCTAGTAGAAAGACCTAGGAATCTAAGTAAAGTGGGAACTAAGTGGTATTTAAGAATAAGATGAATGATTGGTGGCTTAGGGGTATAATCAGATTGATGGAATTGATTTTGAGGAGACCTTTGCCCCTGTAGCTAGATTGGAAGCCATTAGGGTGCTACTAGCCTTTGCTTGTTATAAGGGATTTAAGTTGTTTCAAATGGATGTCAAGACTACCTTTTTAAATGAGGTAATAAAAGAGAATATTTTTGTAGAATAACCCCCAGGTTTTGAGAGTTCCCAAAATCCAAATCATGTTTACAAATTAAAAAAGGCCTTATATAGATTGAAACAGACACCTAGAGCTTGGTATGAGAGGCTTAGCACATTCCTATTAGAAAGAGAGTTTGTTAAGGGGAGCGTAGACACCACCCTTTTCCTGAGGAGAGTAGGGGATGATTTACTTATTTTCTAGATCTATATTGATGATATAATTTTTGAATCTTCTGATAAATATTTATGTGATGAGTTTTCTAAAATAATGAGTAAGGAGTTTGAGATGTTTATGATGGGAGAGTTATCCTACTTTTTAGGGTTTAGCTTAAGGAAAATGGATGATGAAACCTTTCTCAATCAATCTAAATACACTAAGGATATTTTAAAGAAATATGAAATGGACAAAGCCAAGCTAATCAACACTCCCATGAGCTCCTCTATTCAATTAGATAAGGATTCAAGTGGAAAATCTGTTGATTAGAAGAAGTATAAAGGAATAATTGGATCACTACTTCACCTGACTGCTAGTCGACCTGATATTATGTTTAGTGTTTGTCTTTGAGCTAGGTTTCAAGCTAATCCTAAAGAGTCCCACCTGACTGCTGTTAAGAGAATTCTTAGATATCTTTTAGGGACCCCAAACCTAGGAATCTAGTACCCTAGGTACAGCACCTCTTTTGAGATTATTGGATATTCTGATTCTGGCTTTGTAGGGTGTAGGGTGGATAGAAAGAGCACTTCTGGAATTTGTCAATTCATAGGACAGTCTTTAGTCTTCTGGTCCAGTAGAAAATAGAATTTAGTTGCACTTTCCACTGCTGAAGCTGAGTACATTGCCTTAGGAAGTTGTGTGGCCTAAGTTCTTTGGTTAAAGCAACAAGTCTTAGATTTAGGATTACTTGTGTGCATAATTTCTGTTCTGTGAGATAATACTAGTGCTATCTGCATTTCTAAGAATCCAATCCAACATTCTAGAACCAAACACATTAATATAAGGCATCACTTTATTAGGGATCATGTTACAAAAGGGGACATTGAGCTACATAATATAGCAACTAAAAATCAGCTAGCTGATATATTTACTAAACCACTGGCCTTTGACTCATTCAGCATTTTGAGGACCAGATTAGGTGTGATTGACATAAATGCTTGATTTTGATGACTATTAATTTCTGATTTGCCTGCTTTTTTTATTCTATTTTTATTAGTTAGTTGTTTGATTTGATTATCTATTTTCTATTCATTTTTTTATTTTTCTGTTGATTTTTATTTTAATCTTATTGTTAGCTTGATTCAAATATTTATTTTGATGCGATTTTCTACTTGGTTTTTACTTACTGTTTTATGCTTTTCAAAATCTGATCACTGCTCACTACTGCTGATAAACTGGATTTGTGACTGAAAATTTTACCTTGTTTTTTGGTTTGAAAGCTTGTAAGCAGTGATTGATTCCACTGGATCTATTAAAGAGAAGAAATATTGATGACTGTTTCTCTTCCTCTAACTCCTTTAATAGTGTATTGTTTCTTTTGGATAAAAATCTTCTTTAAAATTAAAAAGATGGTTTTTAAAATAGAGATCTATTTTATCTTCCAACAGTAATCTACCTCATATGAATAGTGTTTTAAAAGTTTTGAGTCCTTATTATGATTTTCTGAACCAAGTGATTGCACTTATCAAACGATGTATGGTTTTTGTTTTGTTAATTACTCTTCCTTATTGTAAAGAGTGAGCTTTGTCGTCTCTTATGTCTAGATGGTAATTTTACATCTGAGATTCTTTAATGATTTTGAGAGGGAGAAAGCCTACAAAAGATGCGCAAAGAACGCCAAAATGAAAAGAGGTACAAAATTAGCCCAAACTGAAAAGATGCGCAATGTCGCCAAAAAAATTTGAAAGAATACACAAAGTGTATCAAAAATTAAAACATGCGCAAAGCGCCAAACAAATTGAAAAAAGGGGCACAAAATTAGCCCACAAAGAAATAGGCTTTCTTCCCTTTTTGATCTTTAAATGTCTTAGAAAAATCCATGCACCCTTAATATTTTCAAAAGCTTGAGACGAAAAATCATGATTTCTGATTTCTTACTTTGCAATACTATTATATCAGATATTTTTCTGGAACGAGGCTTGAAAGGATCTCTTTTCGAATCTAATTTCTTTTATCTGAATTGGATTTTTATTTTGAAAGGAATGTGCATCTATAAGGTGTCCGTGGTGGGAGTTACGAAAGTTGATTTTCTAACTTTTCTGGATTTCAGCACTGTCGATCGTCTTCTTATTAGTTTTTGGATTCAAAATCAAGGGAAAATTCTAATTTACTGGAGCAAATCGATTCAAAAAAAATTATTATTTTTTTGTGTGTTTTTGTACTTCTTGTTTCAAGTTTTATTTACTCTGCTTTTGTTTTTCATTTTATTATATGTGTTTTTGGGATCCATGATCTTTCATCTCCATCCTCCATCTTTTTCACTGTTTCTTCATATCATCCTGTCCGCCTCCTTTTTAACTTTGTGTTTTATGTTGTTTTCTACTTGTATTGTTGTGTCTGTTCCTCCTTCTTTTTGTGATGTCAAAAGGGGGAGTTAGTGTTTTGAGTGACTAGTAGCTTCATGTACTGTTCTAGTTGTTTCTTGTATTGCTCTTATTTTGTAGTTGTTCTCCTTATTGTATTTTCTATTTAGTGAATTTTGAAATGATATTTGTCTTTCGTACGTGCATTGAGTACTCCTGTCTATTTGATTTGAAACTACTTAACAAATATTTTCCATCATCAAAAAGGGGGAGATTATTGCAAATCTGGTTTTAAAGATTATGATTTTGATGATAACAAACATTTCTATCTCTGGTTGCCCGTTTAAGCTTTCAGGTATGTAGGTTTATTTACAAGTTCAAGCCAGTCCAAGCTCGAGTCAGTCTATTTTGAAATCTAGGTCCAATGTACTTTTTTATCTTTATTGAGTCAAACGCTATGTAACTGATCTCCTAGCTAAGTAACCTTGTACACACACACTCAGGGGGAGAGCTTGAGTGAATTAGTGTTTTCGTTTATTTTTTGTTCAGATCATCCAGGATGATCCAGTGAAAATAGATACCCTAATTATGATGACTAAGTTAAGTCTATCTGATTAAGCTGATCGTCCTGGACGATCCATCCATCGTACGGGATGATAGGCTCAAATTAGAAATTCTCAGCCGCCAGATCAAGTTAGGCAAGTTTTACTTTTAGAGATTTGATCTAATCATCCCGGACGATACATGTATCATCCCGGATAATACGTGTATCATCCCGGATGATATGTATATCGTCATGGATGATCCATTACAATCATGCCTAAATTAGTCTGGTGATTAAGGAAAGTAATTAAGGTCTGATTGACTCGATCATATCATCCTGGACGATCGCAGGATCGTACGGGATGATGTGTTAAAAATCCTGACCGTCCACCATGTTTTGCCTGTACGTCCAGAGCGGTGATCAGGATAATTTTGGCACTTTTTGAACTGATCATGCAGGACGATAGAGATATCATCCTGGATGATCAAGTCATTTTTAGGTCGTCCAGCACAAGTTCCTCTGGACGACCAGAGCGGTCTTCTGGACGAAGTTTCTGAATTTATACTAATCATCCCGGCCGATCACAGAATCAAACGGCATGATCTGAACAACTTTTTTTTACTAATTATCCAGAAGAGCCAGATCGTCTAGACTGAAATAGGTGATTTTAAACTGATCGTACAGGACGATCTAGCGATTATCCAAGATGATATTAGCCGACCAGCTGAGATTTAGGGCAAATTTTGAGCCTTCCTATAAAAGATCTTTTTCTTCCAATAAGAAAAATCTTTTGCCACTTTCCTTTCCAAAGAAATCTTGAGAGAGAGAGAGAGAGCTTGGAAGAGAGAGAGAGGATCTTGTGAGGGGGAGTTTGTGAGAGATTCACAAAGGTTGCTCCGAGAAAGGATCAGAGTCATCTTCTCCGTTCATCGTCTCTCATCTTGTCGGTGTTTTCTGTGGGAGGATCATTCGCAAGAAGATTCGGGTTCTCTACCCGCTTCAGGAGGAAGCGAAAGGAGTTCAGGTTCTCTGCCTGCTTCAGGAAGAAGGGAAAGGAGTTCGGGTTCTCTACCTGCTTCAGGATTTAGTGAAAGGATTTCAGATTCTCTACCTCATTGGGTTAGTGGAAAGGAGTTTTGTACAGCCTTCTCTGCCTTGCTGTGGGAGTAGAAGGAGAGTCACTTTTGTGTTAGTGCAATACCCGGAGGGGAGGCTCCGGGGAGTGGATGTAGGTCAAGTTGATCGAACCACTATAAAATTTGGTGTGCTCTTTCTGATTATTTTCTACACTTTATTTTTCTATTATTATCTGCTTGGGTGAAATCTGTGGTTGATCTTTTCGTTTCCGATGCAAATTATCGAAAAGATTTTTCCTGTTGCTCACAAATTTTTTAAATAACCAATTCACCCCCCCTCTTGGCTAGCCTCGGGACTAGTTCATCAGGGCTTAACATCCCTATCAAACTTTCAAAACAATTGAAGCATTGGGATATAGCCCAGTTGGAAATTCAGTCGGTGCTATTCGTTAGAGAAAATTTGCAAGATTGGCTATTTAATTACAAAGGAGTGGTTGTTGAAGGTGATAATGTAAATATCATTAAATTGATTTGTGACTCAATGAAGGCTTCTAATTGGAAGAAAGAGAGCTTCTAGAATAACGATCTTTAGTTTTTGCACAAGTTTAATAATGTTATTTTTCATTTGGTTCCTAAAAGTTGTAATAAGGTGACAGATTGGTGTGCCACATATGCTTTAAGTAGAGACTTTATTTGGGATAGTTTTGATTTTAATAACATTTCTTCTTCTTTAAGTGCTTTGTTAAAGAAGGAATGTAATATTTTTCATTAGTAGTTTGTAATAGTTTATTTCTTTTAATGCAAATTGCATCTTTAAAAAAAGTGTATTTTAGACACAAAGACATATATATCCATATCTTTACTATTCCATTATGGTTATGTTAATCTCCCAATCCATATAGCTAATACTAGTGGCGGAAAACTCATAATTATGTAGATCCATGAATAACTTAGTGAACTTTAATAGAAAATTTAGTCTAATAAAAACTATGTTGCAACTCAAGCTCACGAGTTTATATTTTAGATGATAACAAACATTGTGGCTCAGATCCATATGTCTACTTATATTTGTAATGAATATTTATTTTTGTGTGTACTGATATTTTAGGAACACCAAGCACCATCCAACAAAGATTCAAGGCTCAAAATTGGGTAGAATAAGTTATGCTGTAAAGCTTTTTAAAATATTCATTCATGTATTTTTGATTGCTTGAGTCAAGTCCTATAAGGGTGTATACTAGCTTGGTGAACATGCACACACACACTCAGGGGGAGCGAGATTGAGTCAAAATCAAAAGTTCAAATTTTGAACTAATCGTACTGTACGATTTATATCGTACTATATCATTAGCTCATCTAACTAATCGTACTAGATGATTTAGATGGTCCTGGATGATCAGTTATGATAATGAAAAGTATCCACCAATCATAATTTAGGGGCAAGATTTTAATATTCATATTTTGTTCTAATCGTCTAGGATGATATACATCGTACTGGACAATCTATGACAATTATGCCTAAATTGATCATATGATTAGGGGACTAATTATAGTTAATTTGTTCAATCTGATCGTCCAGGATGATCAGTGATGATCATACTTGAAAACTGAGAGGATGCATGGGATGACACCTGATCATAAAAGATGAAATATAATAATTATGCATCTAATCATCTAGGACGATCCCCAATATCATATGGTATGATCAGTACAAATTTAAACTGATCGTATTGGACTATCTAGTGATCATCTAGTACTATCAGGTCAAATTCTACATATTATACTAGATGATCCTATGATCATATGGGATGATCTTTACCACTAGAATTGAGTTTCTATGGTTTTTTAAATTCTACACATTATACTAGACAATCTTACGATCGTACTGGATGATCATTGCCACCATAATTGAATTTTTAGGTTTTTTATTGCCCTCTATTTAAGCTTTCTCAAAAGACTCAATAAGTGCCTTTTGGCATGCATTGAGTCATTTTTCTTCTGGAGAAATTTTGAAGAGGAGCCTTAAAAGGGAGAGAGGAAAGGGTGGAGTTTGAGAGGGAGAAGATCCTTAGAGGGGGTTTCAAAGGAGTGTGGAGAGGGTTTCACAGGGTTACTCTGACAAGCTTACACCTTAGTACCATTATTGACAAGGTTTATCTTGAGGGAAGTTTTGAGAAGAAGAAGATCCCTTTGGTGTTGAAGAACCCAGCTGATCCACCGCATCGGGGAAGGTGAAAGTGATTTAAGGATTCATGGTTCTCTGCCATCACAAGGAGGGTTAAAAAGGATTCGAGGTTCTCTGTCATCTCCTGGAGGGAGAAAAAGGGTTACGGTCCTCTTCCGCACCGGTTGGTGGAAGAGATTTTGTTAGGGCTTTTTGCCTAGCTGTGGGGGCTAAAGGGGAGTCACTAAAGGTTTAGTGCAATACTTGGAACAAAGGATTTCAGGGAGTGGATGTAGCTAGGTCAGGTTGAGCGAACCACTATAAATCTCTGGTGTGTTTATTCTTGATTTTATTTTTCCACACTTTATTTTTTGCATTTATTTTTGTGATAATTATGTGGTTGAAAATCTCTGACTTTCTGTTATTATGAAATTACTTTGCTACTATATTAAGAGATAAAATTATCAATTTTCAGATATAAAAAAAACTTTAAAAGGGGGATTTCTATTTTTGTTAAAAAGTTTTAAAATAACCAATTCACCCCCCCTTTCAAGTGGTATCAGAGCTAGATTCATAAATTATGTTTTAGGAAACTTTTGAAAAAAGATAAATGGTTAACTTGGAAATCGCAACATTGCGGAAGGTTATTCAATCACGCGACCGCCTTTATTTAAAAATATTTTTTTATTTTTGGAAAATTTGCATGTCTACTTTCTTGTAATTAATAGATTACTGAATGTGGCATATAATTCAAATTGGTTATTCTGTACATCACATGTTATAGATGGAGCCAAAATTAATATTCCTTTTATTGAATAGAGTAGAATAGAACAAATCAATACTCAATTGAATGCTAAATGTTTGAATTATTTCTTAAGTACTTTGAATTCTAAAGATTGCATGAGAATCTCTACATGTACTACTGGCAAGGAAATTTGGCATAAACTATACATTACATACGAAGGTACTAGTGAAGTCAAATAATCTAAGTTGAATATTTTAATGCATGATTTTAAACTTTTTAGCATGAAACCTTATGAGACTATCTCAGACATGTATGTTAGATTTACTCAGATAATAACATCTTTACAGTCCTTAGGTAGGAAAACTTTAAACTTTGAAAAGATTAACAAAATTTTACATTATCTACTTAATAAGTTTGATTCCAAAGTCATTGCTATTTCTGAATCAAAAAATTTGAATGAATATTCTATTGATAATCTGATTAGCTCACTCATTGCCTATGAGCAAAGTTTGGGTCAAAAGCTTTTGGATGCAAGTAAAAAAATAGTGCTAAAACTTGAAGACATGAATGAAAGTAGCTTAGTAGATGATGAAAGTGAAGAGTTATCATCAATAACATGCAAATTTGAAAATCTACTAAAGCGCAAGCATCAACATCAATAAAAGTATAGCAAAGGTAAAAATGGTAAGAATGTTAAGATTTTCTCTGACATTATTTACTTTAGGTGTAGGAATCTCAGACATCTAAAAAATTAGTACCCTAATATAAAAACTCTTCATGAAAAGGAAAAGGGTAAAAATAAGCCAATTGTAATAAGGGTAAATGATAAAAAGTAAAAAATCTCTTAGGCAGATCTAGCTTCTGAATCATCAGATCAGGAACAAGGTAATGAGGTATAATTTTTTGTTTATGTGTTTTATATTGTTAATTCATGCATGAATATTTTAGTTTGTTGTGAATGTTTTATGTTTTATTGTTTTTAGTATTTTTTCTTTATAGTAAGATATTTATGTTTATATTCTTTTATTTTATTTTCCATGTATATTTTTTAGAGCACTTTCAGATCAACACACACAAATCACATCTCACATCATATATGTATAAGAGAATCAATCACTTCTCTATAATCATATTTTTTCTTAAAATGAAAAAATTTACCTATTTTTTACTTTAATTTTTTGGTAAGTGATTATTGGCTTCTCTAAACAATTAAAGGAAGAGAAATTGATGACTATCCCTCTTTCTCTAACTTCTTTAGTGGTGAAACTTCTTTTGAATCAAAATTTATTTCAAATCTAAAATTGGACTTTGAAATAGAAATTGATTTATTCTTCCTACAGTAATCTATCTCATATGAATAATGTTTCAAATCAATGGATCACATTCAAGCTTTCTTAATCAGATTGTTACATTTATCATATGGATATGATTTTGTATTGTAGTTTACTCTTCCTTATATTAGAGAGTGAGTATTTCTTCTCTTATATTTAGAAGATAATCTCACAATTAAGAGTCTTTAAAGGTTTTAAAAGGAAGCAAGCTTATAAAAATGACGTGGCACAAAATAAGCCCAAAACTAAAAAGATGCGCAATGACTTCCAAATAATTACAAGATACATAAAATGTATCAAAAATCAAAAGATGCGTAAAGTGCGCCAAATAATTGAAAAAAGAGGCACAAAGTGAGCCCACAAAGAAATAAGCTTCCTTCTCTTTCAAATTTTAAATCTTAGAAGAATTCATGTGCAACTTGATATCTTCCAGCACTTAAAATTAAAAATCATGATTACTAATTCATTACTTTATAATATTATTCTATGAGATAGTTTTTTTTGAAATGAAGTTTGAAAAGATCACTTTTCTTATCTAATTTTTTTTTTCTGAATTGGATTTTTGTTTAAAAAGGAATTTTGACCTGCAAGGAGTCTGAGCTAGGGTTAACAAATTCAAATCTCTAACGTTTCTAGCTTTAAGCATTGTCAAAGCATTTCTTACTAAGCTTTTGAATAAAATCAAGAGGTAACTTTCTCATTCCAAGAAAATTTGCTGAAATTAATTGATTCTTCTTAAACATCACCACCACTTGCATCTGATCAGGGTTTGTATGATCGTTAGTTTATTATGTGCGTTCTGTTTTATTTTTATTGTGTTTCTCTTTTTTTTTTTTTTTTTGATATTGTCAAAGGGGGAGAATGTATTGGTTGTATTTATGATACCAAATATATTGGTTGTATTTGTGTTTAAGTTGTATATATTCATCTTGTATTTGTATTAGTTTATCTATTATGTAGTTTGTAATTATTTTTATTTTTTATTTAAAAAAAATATTTTGCTTTCTCCTATTTTTAATATAATTATCTTAGTTAGGGGGATATTAGAAGAAAATATTTTTAAATTTACAAATTCAACCAGTAATATTTACCATCATAAAAAAGGGGGAGATTATTGCAACTTGAGCTCACAAGTTTATGTTTTTGATGAAAACAAACATTATGGCTCAGATCCTTATATCTACTTATATTTGTAAAATATATTTTTTTGTGTGTATAGTAACATTTTCAGAATACTATGAACCATCCAACGAAGATTTAAGGCTCAAGATTGGATAGAATAGGTTATGCTGTAAAGTTTTTTGTAATATTCATTAATATATTTTTTATTTCTTGAGTCAAGTCCTGTAAGGGTGTATGCTAGCTTAGTGACCATATAAGCACACACTCTTGGGGAGTGAGATTGAGCCAAAATTAGAAGTTTAAATTTTGAACTAATCATATTATACGATTTAAATCATATTGTACAATCAACTCATCTAACTAATCATACTAGATGATTTAGATGGTCCAGGATGATCAGTTATTATAATTAAAAATAGCCACCAATTATAATTTAGACAAGATTTTAATATTCATATTTTGTTCTAATCGTCCAAGATGATATACACGTACTGGATAATCTATAATAATTATGTCTAAATTGATCTTGTGATTAGGAGACTAATTATGGTTAATTTGTTTAATCTGATTGTCTAGGATGATCACTGATGATCGTACTGGAAGACCGAGAGGATGCATGGGATAACCACCAATCATACAAAATGAAATACCATAATTATTCATCTAATTGTCCAAGACGATCCCCAATATCATACGGGATGATTAGTACAAATTTGAACTGATCATCCTGGACAATCTAGTGATCATCCAGTACTATCAAGTCAAATTCTACACATCATACTAGATGATCCTACGATCGTACGCAATGATCTTTGCCTCCAGAATTGAGTTTCTGGGGTTTTTCAAATTTTGCACTTCATACTAGACGTTCTTGCGATCGTACTGCATGATCATTACATCCAAAATTGAATTTCTAGGGTTTTTTAAAGCCCTCTATTAAGCTTTCTCAAAAGACTCAATAAGTGTCTTTTGGCATGCATTGAGTCATTTTTCTTCTGTAGAAAACTTGAAGAGAGAGCCTTGAAAGGGAGAGAGGAAAGGGTGGAGTTTGAGAGAGAGAAGATCCTTGGAGGGGGTTTCAAAGGAGTGTGGAGAGGGTTTCTCACGGTTACTCCGATAAGCTTGCACCTTAGTACCATTGTCAAGGTTTACCTTGAGGGAAGTTTTAGGAAGAAGAAGATCTCATTGGTGTCAAATGACTCGGCTACTCCGCAGCTCCGGAGAAGGTGAAAGTGATTCAAGCTTCTCTTCCTTTAAAATGATTCGTGGTTCTCTACCATCACCAAGAGGGTGAAAAGGGGCCATCTCCTTGAGGGACAAAAAGGATTACGGTCCTCTACCGCATCGGATTGGTGGAAGAGATTTTGTTAGGGCTTCTCTACCTAGCTGTGGAGGCTAAAGGAAAGTCACTAAAGTTTTAGTGTAATACCTGAAATGAAGGGTTCTGGGGAGTGGATGTAGGTTAGGTTGACCAAACCATGATAAATCTCGGGTGTGTTTGTTCTTGGTTTTATTTTTCAACACTTTATTTTTTGCATTTATTTTTGTGATAATTATGTGGTTGAAAATCTTTGATTTTCTATTATTGTGAATTACTTTGCTTCTGCATTGAGAGATAAAATTATTAATTTTTAAATGTTAAAAAAGCTTTAAAAAGGGGATTTCTATTTTTGTTAAAAATTTTTAAAATAATCAATTCACCCCCCCCCCCCCCTCTTGGTTAGCCTCGGGACTAGTTCTTTAGGGTTTAACAACCCTCACGTACTTCAAAACTATATTCAACCCAATCCACATTAAGAAAAATAATATTTTATGTGATGCTTGATTTCTAAACTCATAAGAAAAATCTAAGGTGGCTAGCCTTAGATTAATGCTCAATTAAAGGGTGATTAAGCATCATAAGAGAAAAGAGTAATCAAATCCATTTACCCATTACTCCAAACTCATATTAATTCTCTATAGTTTAAGGTGGTTTAGAAGCTCCAACCGCTAAAGATGCTCAAATCATGCTCTAAACTGTCTTCCAGGTAGTTCGACAGAGAATGTTTCATGCTAGCACAGCTCTTGTAGGTTTTTTATGAATCTTACCTCAATTGCTCAATTGTGATGGTAAAAAATTTAAACCCTCATGTGGCCTTAGGGTGCTTCATCTTGGGACAGGTTGAGGGCATAAATAATCATTTTTACCCCCATTCAATAGAGCTCTCCCTCCAAAAACTATAGCCACTAAGATTACATGTTTGCTTTAATAAGAATAAATAAATTGTTTATGGATTCACCTAATATGGTAAAACATGGATACACCAATTTATCCCATGTCATGACATTTAATAACCTTAATAATATGATTTGTAAACTTTATGGTAACTTTGAATTAAATAATTTCACTCTTCCTCACTAAATTTAATTTTCATAAATAGGTTTAAACATTTTATATGTCATTAAAACCAAACTTTATTGCACCCAACTTCATCATATTTTCAAAATATTTTCCTTAAATAGCGCATGGTAATAAATTGATTCCTCATTTCACATCCAAGTTAAGCTTTAGATAAGTTAACAAAAATTTTAATTATTTCTCTATTCTTATTAGGCTTAGCATTTTAGATTCCTAGTTGTGTTTGATTCATTGAAAATCTAATTTATTTCAATAAATATGCATTGTCTCAAAGTAATCCAAATCATCACTTACGTATTTTTGGAAATAAACTTGGCATAAAATTCACCTAAAATTAAAAGATTCCCTTAATATGTTAAAGAAATTTCATTCATAAATATATATTTGAAATTTTTTCACCTAATTGGATTATTCAATAGATTGGATCCTGGCTACAAAAATCCAAAGGATATATTGAAAGGATAGCTTTTCTTGGACAATATCTCTTATTAATAAAAATTTATAAGTGTTCATAGATTCCACTTTGTTATCCTTCAATCTAAGAAATTACTTTCCTTCTCTAACTAAGCATATATAAGCTCTCTTATATCATTATCTTTTATTCTATAATGGAAAACTATACCAAATCCTAAAACTAAATTTTAGGAATAAACAAAGAAGTTTGGTTATAAAAAATTGTACTTCTAATATCATCTTAAACATAAGTATTAATGTATCTCCTTAGGCATAACTAGGGATTCTTCGGTTGAGAAATTTATCTTTATAAATTATCTAAAAAATAATTCTTGAATGCATTTGAAACATAACTATATTTATTTGAGGAATTGAAAACTTTAGTTTAATCTAAAAAACAAGCCTAAACTTATGATTTGAGCTCAACCAGAGAAATCTAGGTTAAATAAATTTCTTTTGAAATTACATTTTAAGCAAAAGTCATGATAGTGTATGATGGAAGGTAACAGTGAGAATTATAAATATTATTTTAACAAAAGAACTACTTGCACTACTAATAAAGCAACTAAGCAAATATAAATTCAACATTTCACTTTATTACTTTCAAGGGTATTTATAGAAGTGGAAAATAAGAAATATGAAAAGATAAGAATGGGGCCATAATATAATACACAAAGTGATGATTTAAAAGAATGTATCTTCTTCTTCATCTTCTTAACTTTCCATCTTCCTGACATGCATAGTCCTGACATTTCATCTAAATTCATCTTTTCCACACATTAAAAGTCAAATTTATGAGCCTTTATGATTTAGTTACTTTAATCACACTCCATACCTTCATAAAGAAGCTACTTAAAGTCTCTCTAAATCTTTAATTATATTCTTACTTTAACCAAGCAAAGTTTGGTCATCTTATGCATGGCTCATGCAATCTAAGGAAATACACTTGCTCTTTATGTAATACACTACTACAAACATCCTATCTTATTAAAACAACATTTAACTCACCATCAAATTAAATATTCTCCAAACATAAAGTATAATTAATAAAAGTATATTAGAATGATATAAGCTATCCTGTATCAATGTAACTCAATTCTAAGTACTAAGAGTGTGTTTTATGCATACTCATAAACACAATAAGTTCTAGATATCATCTTAGATGGCATTGAACACTATAAAATTTCATCACTGGTCTTAGAAGTGTATTTTAGGTAAAAGCATAGAAATCTTAAAAATGCATCTCAAGCATAAATCCCAAGAGTGTATTTTAGACACAAAGGCATATATATCCTTATCTTTACTATTCCATTATGGTTGTGCGAATCTCCCAATCCATATAGCTAATATCAGTGGCCGAAAAGCTCATAATTATGTAAATTCAAGAATAACTTAGTGAACTCTAATAGAAAATTTAGTCTAATAAAAACTATATTCAACCCAATCCACAATAAGAAAATTAGGCATTTATGACACTATTGTTAAGAAAAATAATATTTTTGGTAGATCCGCTGAAAAATCAATATTTCTGGTTGATCCAAAACTATTGTTAAAAATAAGTAGGAAAGACTTTCTTTAGAAATATTTCTATCAAAAATATTTCTGACAGGTTTTCAGTAGAAAATCCATTAGAAACTATAACAAAAAATAACCATCACAAAAAACCAAACCAACAAATTTTCTAATGGTTGTGATCCATCAAAATTTTTATTGGATAGATCTGTTGGAATAACTAAGAGATAATACTACCAGTAAACTACTGATTGTATAGGTGGGTTACTAGTGGATTAACAAGTTGGTTATTATGGAAAATGTATCAGATCAAAATTCTAGTGGACTCACGCCATCAAAAAAGTTAATGGATTTTTTTAATTCTTTTTTCGTTAGAACTCTTAATCGATAGATTCTAAAAAAAAATTTGCTGGAAATCAATCAAAATCTTATAATAAAAATTTAAAAAAATCCCTTTCATACAGTTTCTCTTATGATTACTAGAGATCAAGCATCACATAATAATAAATTAGTATATCCAAAAAATATAATAGTTATCCAAATCATTTTGAATAGCAATTCTAACAAATCATAACCGATTAAATAGCCATACAACCAATTCTAGCATTGTATTTGTATGCTTTCAATTTGTAAATTAGGGAAAAACATGAAAACATACATAAAAAAGTACATAAAAACTATAACTAATAGTCGTCAGTCTCCTCACTCTTCTCATCCTCTTAAGCCTATTGTTGGTGATGATGCTTCGTGAATGTCTGCGGCTTAGCATACATCTGACTTTGTTGTGCTTGTATATCAACATGTGCTTGATGCATATGTTTTATTTGCTCTGTTAGAGCTACCACCTTCGACCAACAAACTCCTCAATGCCGCTATCTGTGAAGCTCAATGAGCATGATGACTGTATTTCATATACATATGCCTTTGAGCCTAATTCATACACTTTCCCCCTTTTACATGCCTCTTATTGCCTATGACCGTGTGCTATAGTCTAAGTACTATGTTGATCTCATAGAGAATCTCTTACCAGCAGAAGCTTGGCCCTAAAAAGGTTATCTATCATCCTCCTGAAATATTAAAAACACATAAAACTTTATATATGTAACTTGTAAACATAATACTTATATATAACTTATAGAAATTCAGATATTAACATAGGCTTTTCTTGATCTCTGATCAATCCACTAATGATGTTCATAGTGCAAATTGGTGTGAGTATGCAACACTAAGGTAGTGGGCTCACTAAGTGTTTCCTTCTCTTAAAAAAATACACTAAATTAGCATAATAAATGAAAAGGCTTATAGCCCTACACCAAGGGAGTAAATTGTACCAGAAATCATTTATGCTCAGTGGGAGAAACTAGATTGCTAATATTAAGCTACCCATGCCCCCCATATTAAAAAACTTTATTCTACATGTTTTGCTCTCTCCTCTTAGAATAGTAGGTTACCCCCAAGCTCTATTCAAATTAGTCCACTATCTCACCAATTCATAGAGGTCGCTTGTTTGACTTATGAATATCTTTAAACATATCTCGCGGGCAATTTGAACCTCCCTTCTCAAAATTCTTTTTGATCTTGTCATTGTATTTGGGAAACCACTTAAAATCTCTCTATTTGACATTCATATTGCAAAAAATTTTAGTCAAGGTTTTAAAATGCATATTTATTTTTATGGTTCTTATTTACTTCAAACTCTTGAAACCACATGTTATGAATATCTTGTGGTATTTTCTTCTAAGATACATAAAGAGCATCATACTTGCTCCTTATGATATTGCTAATGATATGCATGGGCTACTGGGTTAGTTTAAAGTTGTATAATGCCTATGTAGGACTAATTATATTAAACCCAATCAAATTATTTAAACTTATTTCTTATACCGTCGGACAAGCCAATAGGTTTACTTAACCATTTTTTATCTACTTAATTGGTCATTTAGGCTAATTGGACCTGTTTAACTATTTAAGTTGATTTTAGCTTAGTAAATACTTCAAAATTATTCCAATCAATTATCTCTAAGTGCATAACTTTTAAATCACTAGTGTAATTTAATAGAAAGTATATTACATGAAAAGAAACTCAAATCTAAAGAAAATTTTAAAAAAGTAAATAAAAATATCAAAAAGTTTAACAAAATCTAACACATAAAATTTTAAAGGATTGAATATTTTAAAATAGATGAAGATTTACTTTTAAATCCTCAAAAAATAAAGAAAATTGATTGAGAAATCAGTTTGAACAAGCACAAATGATGGATAGGGCCTCGATGGTGAAAATGAAGGTTTGGGGTCTATTTTAGGTGAAATGGGTGGGGGAGGCATTGGGGATGAAATAAGGCCTTCTCTAACAAAATTTTGGTGAATTTTTTTGCCAAAGTTAAGTAGAAATTTTTGGCAAAACTTTTGTTGGTTAAATAAATTACCAAAGGAACTTTCCATTGGAAATTTTGGTGAAAACCCTGTTGGAAATATTTCCATAGATATTTATATAATTTCTAGCAAAAATTCTATCATTAGTTCAAAATTCTATCAACTCATAATCTACTAGAAAATCCATCAAAAATCCTTATTTTTTGTAGTGATCTAATAAAACTTAGGCTTATTTAATAATGTTTAGACTCATCCTTTCTAATAATATCTAGATTTACCTTAGTTTAATAAGGTTTATCGTAATTTTATAGGCTTTAGTTTTACCCCATTATTAACTTATACCCTTAATAGACTAAGATAGTACCTAAAAGTCCCTAATTAAAACTTTGTTCACTTATTCCTACCTTTGAAATAAGTAAGCCTAACTA
The DNA here is from genome assembly GCA_019925795.1 of Dendrobium chrysotoxum. Classification (NCBI taxonomy): domain Eukaryota; kingdom Viridiplantae; phylum Streptophyta; class Magnoliopsida; order Asparagales; family Orchidaceae; genus Dendrobium; species Dendrobium chrysotoxum. The sequence continues at coordinate 27,764,111 of CM034302.1, read as the reverse complement.
ATTAACTTACCCTACCTATTAAACCTAAGGTAAACATAGATTTCTCTAGGACTCCTAGTAGACCAAAGGTAATTTATATGGACCTAGCATACAAAATCTAGTTTAGTCAACTTAGTCTAGGTTTAACCTAATTAGACAACATAAATCAAGCCTTACCCAATGGACTTAGTAGACATATTATAATGAATTAATCCAAAGTAAACTAGGGTAAACGAATAACATGCGATTAAGTTATTGTGAACCATACTTAAGCTTCTAATCAAATGCAAAGGATCTTAAAAGGTTTGTTCAGTATAAATTACTAATAATATCAATTCTAACATAATAAATCTAATGAGTTAAACCTAGTTCCTAAAGAACCCAACCAAATTTAATGAACTCAATTTGTCATACACTTAGACTTTGAGGTAATTTAAGATAATTTAAAATACTTAATAGATTGCTATAGACTAATCCCCATCAAATTGATTAACCCATGTCATGCCTAACCCAACTTGAATATACTAGACCTAACTGAATTATTCAATTTAATTAACCTAATCCTTGCAATTAAAGTTCAAATTAACCAATCCTAATTGGATCCTAGAACTATGCTAAAGTCTAATGAGACAACCCAACCCAATAATCTAGCCCAATTGAGCAATCTAAATATTAGATGAGCCAAAACCAAGGAAAATCAACTAAATCTTACCCTCAATCCTCTAATTGTAGCCCATAACAATGATTATTGAGAGCATTCACCCATCGAAGATCAATTCAGTCCAATCAGCTAAGTTTAGCTCTCAATCCTTTTAATAATAATCCATAATAGGTTCCTAGAATTTCTTGAGACATTCGTAAGAACTAATCAAACCCAATTGAATATAACTTTAGCTAAGAGCTTCTTATTCATGGATATATAAATATTTAAGATTTCTAATAATAACCTCCTAGCTTAGTAAGGCTAAGCTCATGATCATTACATAACTTTCAAGGATAAGCTTAGTCCATTTAGTAGCTCCAAGTTATAGTTAGCCTAACCTTTTTTCGGTAAAGACTCTAATAGATAGAAATTATAGTGTAATTTTACTTATATACAATTTTTCCAATGGCCAAAGTTGATTAGCAGCCTCTCTACTCATGTTCCTAAGTTCACCTCATATATATTGCTCTTACCAAGAATCCCTTATTCATGCTAAAGATGATGGTGGTCAAAAGATCCATCTTGGAATCACCTGGACAAACATATGTTACAATGGTCTTCATTAAGTTAAATTAAAGCAAACTCCCCCCCCCCCCCCAATTTATTTAAACAATCAGTGCCCTCTTCCCTTCATTAATAATATATAATATTTTCACCATCATTGTTGTCATGGTCATTAGTATTTTATTTTAATGTAATACTTGTATGATTAAGACTTCTTATATGTTGGAACTTTTTATGTAGGCATCATAAGAGATAAAACCAACTCAATTCCCTTTCCATCTCTCCAAATTGCTAGCCTCTCTACTCTTTCTCTCTTCACTAATGTCACCACCCTACCCACCTTCAAAAATATGAAAGAATAAAGAGAGATTTGACTTCAGCATGGACCTCACACATAGCTCTTCCAAAACTCTCCTCTATATTTAATCCATTTTTCCTACCCTAAACATCTTAGCCAACCAATCCTCTCATTGATCTTCTCTTTTGAGATAAATAAACATGTGTTGGCTTTTGTAATGAAAATTTTAGATGAATAAAAATTTTGTTATATTTTGAAATTCTCTTGTGCTCTTTTACCTTCAACATAGAAAAATTAGAGCCTAAATATACTCCCTTGGAGAAATACTTTCAAGAAAATAAGATAATGCCCAAGTCAAATATCTACGCATAGAGATATCACCAATATCACTTTTATTTATTCCATTGCATAAAATCTCCACCATAATATACTATTATATTATCAATATTTTTTCTATAAATTGTGTTTTATCCCCTCATAGTTTGCAACCCTCTAGCTCAAAAATACATAGATTGTACCTCTTCATAAATCCTCAATTATTAATTATTCATTTATACATTTCATAACATTATTTTCATTTCTTCCTACACCACAAATGCAAAATCTCCAAAAAAACTATTAAACTTGAATCCTGTGGAAAAAAAGGACAATATACTTTGAAAGAAGACCTAAATTATCATCAGCTAAATTTAAAGGTAGCTTCATGGGATGCCTTTGTTTGTTTTTAAAAAGTAATAAGCTTTCTTTTAGTTCCAAAGAGCGCTATAAATTGATGGTGTTCATATGATCACATCCTTCAGGTGAAATCATTGTTTCATTGATATATAAAATAATTACTTAACAGAAATAACGTGTGTTATTTTTTGGTAGAATATTGTGGGCCTATATGTATATATATATATATAAGGTAAGCAAAACATATATATTATATATATTCAGATACCTACATACTTTATACATTCAATTCGAACATAACATATCCGCACAAATCCTGCTATAAAGAATACTTATAGATAAATTATTTTTTTTATAAAATAAAAAATATATTATTAAATATATTATTTAAAATCATCATTAAGACCCCTTGTTTGATTGAAAAAGTATAGTTTTGAAAGGTTAATTATCTTTGGGAATAGTTTAAAAAATTGACATTCAAATTTTAATTCTGAAATTGAACATCCATTAGTGATGATATACTATTTCGAAAGGTAGAGATAAAATCTTCTAATGGGTTCAAATTTAGAATTACAAATCTAATCCTAAATATCATAGCTAGATTCAGGAAGGAACCACATATGATCCCAAAGGATCAAAATGAAGTTCAATCAAATATCTAGCTACGATAATCTAGATAAATTATCATTGATTTCATATTCAAAATTATAACAATAAATGATATATCATCCCAAAGGAAGAAAATATCATTCATTGTTAATTACTCAAATATCATGATAACGATCGTCATTTTTTGTTTAATTTCCCAAAGGTAATTAATTAAGGGTTTTGAAAACTTTATTTTCAAAATTTGATCTGGGTTTCTAAATCTCCTACGAGCACAAGCCCTCGTAGTTAATTACATCATAGAAAACCAAAAAATATCCTACGAATACTCTCGATTAAAATAGCGATACGAATTTCATTTAAAGAATTCAAAGTTCGATCCCAAAGAAAGTAAGGACTGTAATTTCAATAGGGATTGGTTCAAGATTGAATAGCTCTTTCTGGAGTCAAAGGAAGAGGGGTAGGAGGTGTTTAAGATTCTTAATTACTTTAGAAACACCCCAACCTATCCTAAATATTAGGCTTGAATTTGATTAAAAGAGAAATTTAATTTGAATGATCAATTTTATTAGAAAATGGAAATTACATTCCCGGAGGTTGAGGTCTTAAGATTGAAAATCAACCTCAGAATCTAAGTCTAAAGTGGGCACTAAAAATTAGTGACCTGGAACCTAGCTAATGTAATATAATCCTAGACTTACCCTAGCCTGGATTGGGGAGCCAGCTAAACTACCTAAAAGCTTCAAAACCATGTGACCAGTCTTTAAATGAAAGATTTGTTAAGGATGTTATTTAAGATTAGTTTAAGGAGCTGGGGTCGACATCTAGAGTAGATTCCTAATTGACCCATTTGACATATGTTGGGTGAAATGCTTAAGCTAGAAATGCAATTAAAGATTTTGACACTTTTAATTTATTTCTAATGCGATGCATGCTGGTTGACTCGATTAAAATGCTTAAATCATAATGAAGAAGTTTTAAAATTAGGCTTAAAAATAGTTTTATCCTAAAGATACACAGATCCCCTTGGAAAAAACTGCACACTCATAGGCCAGGTGGTCTGCCAAAACCCCCAGGCGGGGAGGTGCCTAACAAGGAAAGAAGATGCAACATAAATGCATATGAAAAAACCCCGACGGTCCTGGGCTTACTTCTTAAAGCGTTAGAATTTCTATGTGAGCTTAAAATTTTAATTTTGATTAAATAGAAAAAGTTTAATGATCCCTTACGAGCCTCTGATCGGGTTCCAGGCTAAATTAAATACAACATGCAATAATCACCAAAGAACTATAAAAGTAGGTAATTCTAGTATCGCAATCAATACATCAATCAAATTAATGAAATAATCAAATCAATTCAATTAATGCTCAAACTGAAAGTCCATAGGCAAGTGCCCTTTAATATTATAACTCAGGGTTTGCAGGAAAAGTAAAGTGGTCGGGTACTACTGACTACAACCCGGATTCTACTTCTAAGACTTAAGTGACTTTGAGATTTGGGATTCTTTTAGTTCTTCACTTCTTCATCTTCTTGGAACTCTTTGGATCATCGGGTCTAAATGTTCTATAGGGATGTTAAGCCCTTGTGAACTAGTCCTGAGGCTACCAAGAGGGGGGTGAATTGGTTATTTTAAAATTTTGTGAGAAAAAATTATTTAGAAAAATATTTTTGAATGTTTTAAAATAATCACAAACTTACGATGATGTCCAGATGTTCAACAATAACAGAATAATAATCACAATCACACAATCATCAATAGAAAAATAAATGTAAAAAATAATCAGAAAGAATACGCCAGATTTTATAGTGGTTCGGTCAACTTGACCTACGTCCACTCCCCGGAGCCTCCCTTCCAGGTATTACACTAACACTATGTGACTCTCCTTCTACTCCCATAGCAAGGTGGAGAAGCCTTTACAAAACCTCCTTTCCACCATACTGGTGAGGCAGAGAACTTGGACTCCTTTCGGTTCCTCCTGAAGTAGGCAGATAACCTGTATTCCTTTTGCTTCCTTCTAAAGCAGGCAGAGAACCTGAACTCCTTTTGCTTCTTGCTGAAGCAGGCAGAGAACCTTAATCTTCTTGCAGACAATCCTTCCACGGAGACACCAAGGACAAGAGATGATGACCGGAGAAGATGACTCAGATCCTTGCTTGGAGCAACCTTTGTGAACACCTCACAAACTCTACCTCACAATACTTCTCTCTCTCTCCCAAGCTCTCTCTCTCTCTCTCTCCTTCTCAAGTTTCCCACAGGAAAGGACAGTGGCAAAAGATCTTAATGATTGAAATAGGAGGGATCAAAAATTATCCTAAATCTCAACTGGTCGTCAAATATCATCCGGATGATCCTTAGATCATCCTGTACGATCAGTATAAAATAGACCCTTTTGGCCTTGGTGATCTGGTTCTTCTAGACGATTAGAAGATAGAATCTGTTTAGATCATCCGGGATGATATTGCAATCATCTTGGACGATTAGTTCAAACTAGGAAAATCATCCAGTAGATTCATCGGGTCATACAGCCAAATCATACTGGATGGTTTCAAAATGAATTGATCATCCAGGATGATATGTATATCATCCTATATTATTAGTTCAAAATTGGAAATATCATCCTGCAGATTCCTCGGGTCATCCAGGTCAAGTGCTCTAGATGGTCAAGATTTTACATGTGTCGTCCAAGATGATATTGCGATCGTCCAAGACGATATGATCATATCAATCAAATATTAATTACTTTTCTTAATCACCAGACTAATTTAGGCATGATTATAAAGGATCATCCATGATGATACACATTTCGTCCGGGATGATCAGACAAAAATTCTAAAAATAAAAAATTGCCTAACTTAGTATAGCGGCTGAGAATTTTTTATTTGAGCATATTATCCTATACGATGGGTCTATCGTCCAGGATGATCTTCTTAATCAAACTGACTTAATATGGTAGCCCTAATTAGGGTTTCTATTTTCATTAGATCATTTAGGATGATATGAATATTGTCCAAGATGATTTGAATAAAATTTAAAACAGAAACTCTAACTCACTAAAACTCTCCCCCTGAGTGTGTGTATGCAAGGTTACTTAGCTTGGGGATCTGTTACATTATACTTGACTCAAGAAAAATAAAAATATACATTGACCCTGAACCACAAACAGACTGACTCGATCTTAAGCTGGCTTGAATTACAATTGATCATGTGAACCTGAAAGATTAATCACTCAAATAGAAATGAAAAGATTTGCTATCATCAAAATCATAGTCCTTGAAACCAAATTCACAATAATCTCCCCCTTTTTGATGATGGCAAATATTTATTATTAATTCAAAATTCAGTAAATAAATATGGTGAACATTAACATTTCTATTTGATAATTCAAAAACCTTTACAATAAACCACAAACAACATAAACTACTCACCCTTTTGACATCTCAAAAAGGGGAAAACACAATAGAAACATTAACAAAGGAAACAGTACAAAAAGAAACAACACAAATAATAGCCAAAATAAATAGACTAGAAGAAAGGGGAATCCTGATCAGATGGAGGAGAAGGTGGTGGCTGAAAGAGGCTATGAAGAGCAGCAAACTACTCTCTAAACCAGGCCATATTCTGGTCGTGCTGCTACTACTACTGGGCTACATAGGTGTTGAAGCGATTGACATCCTCAGCATGTTGCTGCTCCTAGGCAACGACGTAGGAGTCAAAACGTGCCTCTCACTGGTCAAACCGATGCACCAGGTGATCCAGAGATGACTCTATCCAGAGAGGAGTAGGTGCGAGCACCGGAGCAGCTTCTACCTTGTCTCCCTCAACATCCGGGTCGAGCTCCGGATGAAGGCGTGTACTGTACAGAACATGGAAGGAATTGTTGGAGTAAAAGGAAGGGTTTATATCATATGGGACGAGGTATTGTAGATTGTACTTTATCTCAAGGGCATAGGCAATGAGGTGGCCTAAAGCAAGGTTGGGGCGTCTCCTGTGGCATGGATCCCTAATACTAGTGAGATGTTTAATGTAACGAAAGATTAGGTCAGTGGCGTTAAAGTCATGATGGGCCATGATGTAGTAGGTGGTCCTGCAAAGTAAGGGGGTAAGTAGATGTGGTCTCCAGCCTTAGGAATGATGGACGAGCAAAGGACATGCTGGATTATCCTAGCATCCTTGAGGAGGGAAGAACAGGCATTATCGTGGAAAGGGGCATTGGTGTTTCTAAGAAAATGATTGGTGACACTCCAATTAAAATCAGGATCGGAGGATACAAGGTGGAGTTTGTCACAAGTAATTGAAAGTTGAAGAATGTCATGAAAATCTTAGGTTGTGAGCTCGACATGACGGCAGTTAACAAATGAGCGAAGAGCGGAGTAAGAAGAATCGATACGATGATTGGCAAAGAAAACTCAGAGAAGCTCAGAACTATACGGGAAAGCGAGAGTCAGAATTAAGGTGAGGGAAGTGTGGGTAAATAGATCAAGTATTAGATACGTGAGGATGCGAGGGTTGCCAATTTTGGATTGCGTGATCCCCATATCAAGGTAGCGGAGGAAGGCAGCCTGATTGGCTGCTTCAGGAAAGGGGGGTCAACACTTCCCTTGGAGGAACTAGCACCCGGATGCCAAGATCGTTTGCCACTAGCCATTAGAATATGAGTGGATGAAGGATCGAAAGAAGAATGGTGAACAATGGTGAAGAAAATAGTTGTTTAAGTAGAATTCATCCAGATCGTCTAGGACGATCGAAGGATCGTCTAGGACGATATGGGCAATAATCGCATATAGGATGATTGGTCAAAAGGCAGTTGGATCATCCAGGATGATCAAATATCATCCAGGATGATTAGATAAAGATGATCATCCCGAGGAGACAGGCTAGACGACTTTTGACTAAAGGTATCATCCAGGATGATTAGGTGGATCATCCAGGACGATATGCAATAAATGAATCAGAAAAACCAAATTTAAATCATCTAACTGCTGCCACATGGATCGTCCAGGATGATGAGGTGCATCGTACAGGATTATCACTAATAATTGGTGCATCTCAGTCATTAGATCAGGATGGGGATAATTTGATCAGATCGTCCATGACGATGTACGGATCGTCCAGGATGATATGAGCAAAAATTGAAAAGGCTGAAAGATGGAGAGGAAAGATCAGGGATCCCAAAAATACACAAAAAATAGAAAAATCAAAATCAAATCAAAGAAAAATAGAAATGAGAAAATAGCAGTAAAAATAATGGAATTTTTTTTTGAATCAATCTGCTCTAGTAAATCAGAAATTTTCTTGATTTTCAATTCAAATGCCAATAAGAAGAAATTTGATAACGCTGAAATCCAAAAAAGTTAAAAATTTAATTTTTGTAACTCCTACCTCAGACACCTTACAAGTTCAAATTCCTTTCAAATAAAAGTCTAATTCAGAAGAAAAGAAATTAGATTTGAAAAGAGATCCTTTCAAGCCTAGTTCCAAAAAAATATATGATATACTAGTTTCAAAGTAAGGAATCAGAAATCATGATTTTTCATCTCAAGCTTTGGGAAATATTAGGTGGCGCATGAATTTTTTTAAGACATTTAAAGATCAGAAAGGGAAGAAAGCTTGTTTCTTTACCGGCTCATTTTGTGCCTCTTTTTCAATTTGTTTGGCGCACTTTGTACATCTTTTAATTTCTGATACACTCTGTGTATCTTTCCAATTTGGCGACATTGCACATCTTTTCAGCTTTGGACTTATTTTATGCCTTTTTTTTTCTTTTGGAGCTCTTTGCGCATCTTTTATAAGCTTACTTCCTTTCAAAATCGTTAAAGAATCTCAATTTTGAAATTATCTTCTAGACATAAGAGAAGACAAAACTCACTATCTATAATAAGGATGAGTAATTCACGGAATAAAAACCATACATCATATGATAAGTGCAATCACCTTATTAAGAAAAATATAACAATGATCCAAAGCTTTGAAAATACTATGTATATGAGGTAGATTACTATAGGAAGATAAAATAGATCTCTAGTTTAAAAACTAACTTTTTAATTTTGAAGATAATTTTTATCCAAAAGAAATAATACACTATTAAAGGAGTTAGAGGAAGAAAAATAATCATCAATGTTTCTTCCCTTTAACAGATTCAGATGAGTCAATCACTGCTTACAAGCTTCTAAACAAAAATAAGGCAAACCTCTTAGTCAGAAATCTAGTTTATCAGCAGTAGTGAGTAGTGATCTGATTTAGAAGAAAAGTAGTAAATCAAGAATAAGTAGGAAACCGTATTAAAATAAATACTCAAATCAGGAAAATAATAATAATAAAAAGAAAATCAATAGAGAATAAAAACCAATAGGAAACAGATAATCAAATCAAATATTAAACTAACAGAAATAAAATGAAAAATAGAAAATTCAGAAATCATCAGTAATCAGATTCATGCATTTATGTCAATCACACTCAATCTGGTCCTCAAAATGCTGAATGAGTCAAAGGCCAGTGGTTTAGTAAAGATGTCAGCCAACTAATTTTTAGTTGCTACATGGTGTAACTCAATGTCCCTTTTTGTAACATGGTCCCTAATGAAGTGATGTCTTATGTCAATTTGTTAGGTTCTTGAATGTTGGGTAGGATTCTTAAAGATGCAGATGACACTACTGTTATCACACAGAACAGAAATTATACCAACAGGTAATTTTAAATCCAGAATTTGTTGTTTCAATCAAAAGATTTAGGCCACACAACTTTCTAAGGCAATGTACTCAGCTTCAGCAGTGGAAAGTGCAACAGAATTTTATTTTCTACTGGACTAGGAGACTAAAGATTGTCCTACGAATTGGCAAGTTCCAGAAGTACTCTTTCTATCCACCCAATATCCTGCAAAATTAGAATCATAATATCCAATAATCTCAAAAGAGGTGTTGTGCCTAGGATACCAGATCCCTAAGTTTTGGGTCCCTAAGAGATATCTAAAGATTCTCTTAACAGTAGTCAGGTGGGATTCCTTAGGATCAGCTTGAAATCTAGCACAAAGATAAATACTAAACATGATATCAGGTCGGCTAGCAGTAAGGTAAAGCAGTGATCTAATTATTCCTCTAAACTTCTTCTGATCAACAAATTTTCCATCTGAATCCTTATGTAACTGAACAGTAGAACTCATGGGAGTGTTGATTGGCTTAGCTTTGTCCATTTCATATTTCTTCAAGATGTCCTTAGTATATTTTGATTGATTCAGAAAGGTTCCATCATCCATTTGCCTTATGCTAAATCCCAAAAAATTTGACAATTCTTCCATCATACTCATCTCAAACTCTTTACTCATTATTTTAGAAAAATCATCACATAAGTTTTTATCAGAAGATCCAAAAAGTATATCATCAATATAGATCTGGACAATGAGTAAATCATCTCCTACTTTTCTTAGAAAAAGAGTGGTGTCGATGCTCCCCTTAACAAACTCTCTTTCTAATAGGAATGTACTAAGCTTCTCATACCAAGCTCTGGGTGCCTATTTCAATCCATAAAAGGCCTTTTTAATTTATAAACATGATTAGGATATTGTGAACTCTCAAAACCTGAGGGTTACTCTACAAAGACATCTTCCTTTATTACCCCATTTAAAAAGGCACTCTTGACATCTATTTGAAAAAGATTGAATCCCTTATAACATACAAAGGCTAGTAGCACTCTAATGGCTTCCAATCTAGCTACAGGGGCAAAGGTCTCCTCAAAATCAATCCCTTCTATTTGACTGTACACCTTAGCCACCAATCTTTCCTTATTCCTAACCACCACACCAGAATCATTCATCTTATTCTTAAAGACCCATTTGGTTCTCACTACACTTTAATTCTTAGGTCTTTCTACTAACTCCCAAACATCGTTCCTTATAAATTGATTCAATTCCTCTTGTATAGCAAAGATCCAAAATTATTCAGAAAGGGCTTGATTGATGTTGATGGGTTTAGTCATTGAGATAAAGGAAGAATGGTTTACTTCCTTCCTAAGTCTATGCGTAGTTCTAACACCTTCAGAAGGGTCTCCTAAAATCAGTTATTTAGGATGACTCAAAGAATATCTCCAATCTCTAGGTAAAGTGTTTTGAGGTTCTACCCTTTCCTCTAGATTTGTATTTTTCAACTCCTTGGGTAATCTCTCCTACATCTTATTCTTTCTCAACTCTAGTCTCCTTGGGATTAAATTCATCAAACACCACATGAGTATACTCCTCCACCACCAAAGTCCTCTTATTAAACACCCTAAAGGATTTCCCCACACTAGAATAGCCTAAGAACACATCTTCATCAGATTTAGGGTCAAATTTTCCTAAGAATGATTTCCCATTATTTAGAATGAAAACCTTACAACCAAAGACATGGAGGTGGGACAGGTTTGGAGTTCTACCCTTAATGATCTCATAGGGTGTCTTATTCAGTTTGGATCTACCATTTACCCTATTCAGCACATAACAGGCTGTGTTCATCGCTTCTGCCTAAAAGTATTTTGGAGTGAATACTCAGAAAGCATGGCTCTAGCGGCTTCCACTAAGGTTCTATTCTTTCATTCAACTACTCCGTTCTGCTGAGGGGTCATAGGAGCTGAAAGTTCTGGCTAATCCCTTGATCATCACAGAAAGTTCTAAATTTCTCATTTTTAAACTCCCCCCATGATCACTATGGATGGTCAAAATCTCACAACCTAACTTCTTCGGAATCCAAGTGAAGAAAGATTTAAATTCATCAAATGACTAAGATTTATATGACAGAAATCTAATCCAAGTGAATCTCGAGTAATCATCAATAATCACAAATCCATAGACTTTTCCCCCTAAGCTGGTAGTGCTAATGAGTCCAAAGAGATTCATGTGAAGGACTTCTAAAGGTCTAGAGGTGCTGATGTCCTTAATGGTGTGGAAAGAGAATTAGACTTGCTTCCCTAGCTGACAGGCATCACACAGGTGGTCCTTAGTGAACTTAAGCTTGGGGACACCTCTAACTAAGTCCTTTTGGGGGACTCTTCTAAGGGTTTTCATACTGGCATGATATAATCTCCTGTGCCACAACCAAGACTCATCAGCAGTAGTTTTTTAGCAAAATGAAGCCACACATTCAATATTATTTAAATCAAGCATGTAGATGTTATTGATCCTCTTGCCCTGCAAAATAATGTTATTATTTAAGCTTATAATGTAAGTGCTTGCCAGGAATTTGATGCTGAACCCTTTGTCACAAAGTTGACTGATATTGAGCATATTGTGTTTCAGTCCATCTACAGGTAAAATATTTTCAATCAAAAGGTTATTAGAGTTTCTGATTATACCTGCACCTACCACTTTTCTGGTGGTATTTTCTCCAAGAGTGACCTTGCCTCCAACCCTAGCCTCCAGCGAAATGAATTGATTTGCATCTCCAGTTATATGTATTGAGCACCCGCTTTCCAGGTACCACATGCTCTCATGAGGTCTTATGTGAGAGCATCTCTATAAAATCATTAAATTTTAGATTTAGAAACCCAAATAAGTTTGAGTTCCTTCTTATGAAAAGAAGAATGCAATACATGTGTGCTGGACTGTGAAACATGCAATTTGGGCCTCATACCTAATGTGTACTATGGTGAATAGTGTAGGTGTGAGAGATATGTCCTAGCATGCCACAAGAAAAATATCTAACACCAGGAAAAGGGTTAACTAATCTATGTGGGTGATAGTGCCTCCTCTTAGGTTTGAATGAAACATGCTTTGATGATTTTGAATTAGATTATTCAAGTGATAGAGGTGCATAAAATTATGCAAAAGTAGGAGGTATTTTATTTTTCTCTAAAGCACTAATTTTTACACTTAGAAATTTATTTTTCTTTTTGAGACTTATAATTTCAAATTTCAAATAATGCTCATCACTATCTAAATCAGATGCATGTGATTCTAATTTCTTAAATGCATCTTCTAATTCAACATACAACACTTTTAATGAATCATACTCGATAATCAAATCAGAATACTTTTTATTCAACTCATCAAATTCATCAAGTAATGACATGTGATTGCTATTAAGCGTAGAATAATCCTTAATCAAAACTTCATGCTCTTTTCCCAAGTTTAAGAATTCCAATTTTAGGCTAGCATGTGTTTTCTTAAGTTTTCTATATGATGAATGGATTTTTTCAAAAGCGTCAAGTAATTAATCATAGGTGCACTCACATACCTCTTCTTAGTCAAACTAACCAGGATGATCATCCGTCATTAAATACAAGTTTGTAGTCTCCTCCTCAGCTTCAGTCTCAGAGGAGTTAGATGCAGAATTCGCCCAGAAAGTATTTTGGATCTTCTTCTTGTCCTTCCTGAACTTGGGTTTCTCATCACCCTTCTCCTTGCTTGGGTGAGCCTTAAGTGTAGGACAATCAACCTTTATATATCTAGGCTTCCTGCATTCAAAATAAATTGTATCAGAAGTACCTTTAAGATTCCTGCTACTCTTACCATTATTCCACTTCTGAAAGTTCTTGTGTTTCTTCCTTAGAAAGCTTTTAAATTGCCTAGTGATTAAGGCAACATCATCGCTATCAGACCCGGAAGAATTAGTGTCAGTATCATTGGCCTTCAGCACCACAGTTTTCTCCTTCTTTTTCTCACCTGCATTAATTTATCGTTGGTTCACTCCTTGCTCATAAGCAATGAGTGACCAAAGTAAGTTATCAATAGAATAAGTATTCAAATCTTTGGATTCAGTAATTGTAGTTATCTTATCATCATAAGAAGAAGGCAAATATCTCAGAATTCTATTCACTTTTCATTGTTAGTGAGTTATCCTCCTAAAGCATGTAGAGAGGTGACAATTTAAGTAAACCTAGAATACATTTCAAAAATTAATTCACTAGGTTTCATGCGAAAGAGCTCGTAGTCGTGAGGCAAGATGTTCAATCTAGATTGCTTAACTTCAGATGTACCATCATAAGTAATACATAGTCTATCCCAGATTTCTTTACTAGTAGTTCAAGCATTTTGTATTCAGTTCTACTAAGTCACGATCATCAAATGTCCATTCAGTTAAAAGAAGTTCAATGTTAACGCCATTAACAAGTCTAAACGGTGCTTCATAACCATCTTTTACAAGCATCCATATGCGATAATAAATAGATTGCAAAAAGGTGGACATGCGATCTTTCCAAAATAAAAAGGTATGTTATTAAATAAATGTGGACAAGTAATGGAATAACCTTCAGCAGTATTTTTATTATCAAAGTTAGCCATGGATCAAATTTAAAAGTTTTTCAAAACTAAATTTTATGAATCCCTCTCTGATACAACTTGAAAGTTTGATAGGGATGTTAAGCCCTTGTGAATTAGTCCCGAGGCTAACCAAGAGGGGGGTGAATTATTTATTTTAAAAATTTGTGAGAAAAAATAATTTAGAAAAATCTTTTCGAATGTTTTAAAATAATTACAATCTCGTGATGATGTGTAGATGTTCAACAATAATAGAATAATAATCGTAATCACACAATCATCAATAGAAAAATAAATATAGAAAATAATCAGAAAGAACACACCATATTTTATAATGATTCGGTCAACTTGACCTACGTCCACTCCCCGGAGCCTCTCCTCCGGGTATTGCACTAACACTAAGTGACTCTCCTTCTGCTCCCACAGCAAGGTGGAGAAGCCTATATGAAACCTCCTTTCCACCAACCCGTTGAGGCAGAGAACTTGGACTCCTTTCACTTTCTTTCGAAGCAGGCAGAGAACCTGGACTCCTTTCACTTCCTCTTGAAGCAGGTAGAGAACCTAAACTCCTTTTGCTTCCTCCTGAAGCAAGCAGAGAATATTGATCTTCTTATAGATGATCCTTCCACGGAGACGCCAAGGATAAGAGATGACGACCGGAGAAGATGACTCAGATCCTTGCTTGGAGCAACCTTTGTGAACACCTCACAAACTCCCCCTCACAAGATCTTCTCTCTCTCTCCCAAGCTCTCTCTCTCTCTCCTTCTCAAGTTTCTCACTAGAAAGGACAACGATAAAAGATCTCAACGATTGAATGAAAAAGATCCTAAATAGGAGGGCTCAAAAATTGCACCAAATCTCAACTGGTCGTCAAAGATCATCCAGGATGATCCATAGATCATCCTTTATGATCAGTGTAAAACATACCCTTTTGGCCTGGATGATCTGGCTTCTTTGGATGATTAGAAGAAAAAATCCATTCAGATTATTCGGGATGATCTTGCGGTCATCCTGGAAGATTAGTTCAAACTAGGATGAATGTCTAGCAGATTCCTTGGGTCGTATAACCAAACCATGCTAGACGGTTTCAAAATGAACTGATCGTCTAGGATGATATGTATATCATCCCATACGATTAGTTCAAAATATGGGAATATCGTCCAGTAGATTCCTCGGGTCGTCCAGGTGAAGTGCTCTGGATGGTCAGGATTTTATATATATCATCCAGGACGATATTGCAACCATCTAGGATGATATGATCGTATCAATCAAATATTAATTACTTTCCTTAATCACCAAACTAATTTAGTCATTATTGTAAAGGATCGTCCAGGACGTTACACGTATCGTTCGGGACAACAATAATAATAACAATAACAATATCAAGCCTTTATCCCACTACGTGGGGTCGGCTACATGAATCCTTTTTCTCCATTGTGTCCTGTTAAAAGTCAAACTCTCATTTAAATCTAATGAAGAAAAATCATTTCTAATATTTTCTAACCAAGTCTTTTTAGGTCTACCTCTACCTTTCTTAACATAAGTCAAATCTAAGACCTCTACTTTCCTAACTGGGTCATCGGGAGGCCGCCGTTTTATGTGACCAAACCATCTAAGGAGACTCTCTCTAATCTTATCTTCAACTGGAGCTACTCCAACCTTTTCACGAATATGCTCATTACGTATCCTATCTCTAAGGGTAAATCCACTCATCCACCTCAGCATCCTCATCTCTACAACACTTAACTTAGAATTAAGCTTCTCTTTTAATGGCCAACTTTCAGCACCATAAAGCGTTATAGGTCTCACCACCATCTTACAAAATTTTCCCTTAAGTTTGAGGGGTATGTTTCTATCACACAATAAGCCCGATGCATTCCTCCACTTCAACCATCCAACTTGGATTTTGCTGATAATATCCCCATCTATTTCACCATCGCTCTGAACAATAGATCCAAGATATCTAAAATGAGTACTCTTATTAATGAGTTGATCGCCCAAATCATAATCCCCTCATTAGGTCTATTATTACTAAAATTACACTCTGTATATTTCATTTTAGATCTACTCAAGCGAAAACCTTTAGACTCAAAGGTTGACCTCCACAATTTTAGTTTACCTTCTACTCCCTCTCTAGTCTTATCAACAAAAAGAATATCATTAGCAAAAAGCATACACCAAGGTGCATCCTCTTCCAAATGTCTAGTGAGGACATCCATGACTAAAGCAAAAAAGATATGGGCTTAAGGCTGATCCTTGATGTAATCCAACCGAAATAGGGAAATACTTAGTCAAACCACCTTATGTTTGAACACAAGTAATAACTCCCACATACATATCTTTAATGATTTGAATATAAGCATTATTAACTCCTTTCTTTTCAAGAACTCTCCATAGCACTTCTCTTGGAACTTTATAATATGCTTTTTCTAAATCAATAAATATCATATGTAAATCCTCCTTATTCTCTCTATATTTCTCCATCTAACCTCTTAATAAATGTATCGCTTCAATAGTTGACCTACCCGACATGAATCCAAATTGATTTTGAGAAACATTAATATCACGCTGCAACTTATGCTCCATAACTCGTTCCCATAGTTTTAAAGTATGACACATTAACTAATTCCTCTATAATTTGTACAATCTTGTGCATCACCTTTATTCTTAAAAATAGGGATTAACACACTCATTCTCCACTCATCGGGAATCTTTTTAGTCTTCAAAACAATATTAAAAAGTTTAGTAAGCCAAGAAATTCCTTCATCTCATAAGCATTTCCACACCTCTATTGGAATATCATCAGGTCCAATAGCTTTTCCACCCTTCATTTTCTTTAAAGCCTCTCTAACTGGTTTTACTAATACGTCGATAAAAATAGAAACCTTTATTTTCATTTAGGGTGCTAAGGTCACTACAGTCAATTTTATTTTCACATTCTTCATTAAAAAGTTTAGCAAAATATCTCATCCACCCTTATTGAATATCATCTTCTAAAAAAGTGCTTTTTGATCTTCATCCTTAATACACTTCACTTGAACTAAATCCTTACTAGTCCTATCTCTTTGTTTGGCTAACTTATACATATATCTTTCAACCTCCTTAGTATCTAATCGATTATATAAATCACTAAAAGCTAAACCCTTTGCATCGCATATTACATTCTTAGATTCCTTACCTGCCTCTTCATATATTTTTCAATTATCATAATTTTTATAATTAAACCAATTTTTATAAAAAATCTTCTTATTTTTAATCTTTTCTTGCACATTTGGATTCCACCACCAATTATTTTTACTATTAGGAGTTTTTCCCTTTGAAACTTCAAGCACATCTTTTACAATATTCTTAATATCACTAGCCACTTTTTCCCACATAACATTAGCATCCTCATACACAGACAAAATCTTAAGATCTAAAATCTTACTCTCAAAAATATTTTTATTAATATTCTTTAAATGCCCCCATCTAATCCTAGAATATCATTTTACTTTATTTTTTATTTGCTGCCCCATTCTCTTCAAGTCCAAAACTAATAAACGATATTGGATACATAAATTTTCACTTGGAATAACTTTATAATCTTTACAATCTAAATGATCTAATTTTCTTATAAGAAAATAATCAATCTGAGTCATACTATATCCATTTTTATAAGTAATGAGATGCTCATTCGTTTTCTTAAATAAGGTATAAGAAATTAAAAAATCATAAGCTAAATAAAAATCTAATATGGACTTACCACCTTTATTTGTCAGTCCAAACCCATGGCCACCATGAATACTTCTAAAGTCATCTACCTCCCTACCAACATGTCCATTTAAATCTCCTCCAATAAAAACTCTTTCTTCAAGAGGTATCTTTTGTATTAATTCTTCTAAGTCTTTCCAAAATTTTAATTTTGAATCCATATCCAAACCCACTTGAGGAGCATAAGCATTTATAATGTTGACAATCTTAGCATCAACAATAATCTTTAAAGCTATAATTCTATCTCTAATTTTATTAATATTTATAACATTATCCTTCAAACACTTATCTAAAATCACGTCTACACCATTTCTAGTATGACTCCTACCTGAATACCAAAGTTTAAATCCTAAACTATCAATCTCCTTAGCCTTCTCTCCAACCCATTTAATTTCTTGAATACATAGAATATTTATCTTCCTATGAATCATAATATCTATTAATTTCATTAATTTTCTAGTACGAAAACCTATATTCAAAGTTCTTATCCTAATTTTAGTTTCATGGACTAGCTTTTTTGCCCACATCCATCCTTGATGTGAGAACCCTTGCTTATTTAACACTACTCCCAGGCGGCGGTGTAGCGGCTCTTGTATACTTGTTACTGTATTTAGGCTATACAGCACGTTGCTTCCAGGGGATGCCCTAGCATTAATATAATTTCTTAAAGGCTTCATGTCATTATTATTCGATAAATTTTATGCTAGCTGTCAACTACCTAATGCAACCCTCCACTTTTCTCATCCAGGACTTGGGACCTGGCAACGATAGTGTTCGTATCGTTCAGGATGATCAGACCAAAATTCTAAAAATAAAAACTAGATTAACTCATGCTAGTGGCTGAGAATTTCTGATTTGAGCATATCGTCATGTACGATGGGTCTATCATCCAGGATGATCTGCTTAATCAAACTTACTTAATATGGTCACCCTAATTAGGGTTTCTATTTTCACTGAATCATTCAGGATGATTTAAATAAAATTTGAAACAGAAACTCTAACTCACTAAAACTCTCCCCCTGAGTGTGTATATATACAAGGTTACTTAGATTGGGGATCTGTTACATTACACTTGACTCAAGATAAATGAAAAAGTATATTGACCCTGAACCACAAATAGACTAACTCAATCTTGGACTGGCTTAAATTATAATTGATCCTGTGAACATGAAAGATTCATCACTCAAAAAGAAACAAAAAGATTTGCTACCATCAAAATCATAATCCTTGAAACCAGATTCATAACAGAGTCCGAATATCCAAGTGAAAAGAAACTCTCCCTCGAAAGGGATGTTATCTTTTCTCCTTGGATATTTGAAAGATATCCTAACTTGATCTTCCAAATGGAGGAAGACTCTCCCCTTAGGAATGTCTTCTCCTCTTTGGAATTCAAGTTGAATATAAATATCCCATCTCAAATCACTTGACAATTTACAACTCAATTAAACTTAAATTACATTAATTAAAATTGAAAACCTAGACTCGATCTTGTAGGGTTATCTTAATGATCAACAGTTAATTAAATATCTCAAGCAGTTAATATTTTAAATTTTAAAATGCTCAAATCAGCCACACTTGGCCATGTTCTTTTGATTTAAAGGGGGACTTAGCGAATTCTGAAGCACCTACAAAAAATAATATCAATTTTAAGACTTAATTATTTAATTGCCCCATTTAATAAATGCCCCGTGCGAGCATGGCCACCTGTATAAGATTAAATTATTACAAATTATCCCTAACCTAGGGGTAGATCTAACATACAATTAATCACATCATAGAGTTCTAAAATTGAATAAACAATCACATCAATATCAATTACTTAAATCTAACAACCAGCATGCAATGAAAATCACGAAAAACCCGACATACATAAGTAGCAGAAAAGTAAACATCGGCCTAGCCTAAGACTAGAGTTAGTTATCCTAGCAAATCATCTAAAGTGTGTGGGGTAGGCTGTGTGGCTTTGATATGTCCTATATAGGATACTTGATTGAAGTTGTTTGATATTCTAGTTGGTTGAAAGGCTAAAGGGGTTTAAGTTTGAGTTTAAATATTAATAGTTTAAAATTAATTTTTAAAGATAGTTTAAAGTATTATTGATTACCACCTTTGTTTCACATCGAGGCCGTGAAGTTTATTTCACCTTTCTTGAGGCTAAGTTAATAGCCTCGTAGGCCTGGGTTACCTAGTGATAATCGTATAGTTAAGTGTTTTAATTGATTAATGGTTTAAGAGTTGATAAATTTTATTCAAATTGATTGGTCGTTGGTTTTAATATTAAATTGATGTTTTTTGGAATTTTTTATGATTTATTGAATATTTGGAATTTTTTGGATTATTTTAATCATTTAATTAAGGGGTCAAAAGTTAACCTTTCGATTAAAAGTGATTTCTAGAAAGTTAATATTTTTAAAAAATATTAGACCTTAATATGATTAGTTAGGCCTGTAAGTATGTTGGAATTGGATTTTTTTATATTTTATTATGAAGGTTTGAAGTTTTGATTTGATTTTGAACTAGGTTTAACCAAAAGTTGACTTTTTTAAATTTGATTAATTTCTAAAAATTTGATAGTTATTATAAATATTAGACCTTAATATGAGTGGAATGCCTTTGAGTTTGATTGATTTGGAGTTTATTTGAATTAGTTATGAATTTTTTAAATTTGATGAATTAATTGAATTATTTAATTAACTTAATTAAGGGGCTATTGATGATTTGAATACAAACTAATTCCAAACTTCTGAAAATCACCCCCAAAGATCAAAAATGATCCAAGGAGGGATTATCAAGTGTTTGAGAATTTTTTAGAATTTTTTAATTATTTTTAATTAATTTAATTAATTAAATATCTAATTTCACTTAAAATTAAATTATTCTTAAAATTAATGTCAAATCTTATTGATTTTAATTTTTATGGATTAAGGATTCATATCTAGTCAGTTACAGGTATTATTGTAATTTTTTGATTTAAATTTGATTTATTACATTTTCTGGAAGTTTTAAGGGCTTAATTAAGGTTTGATTTTGATTAAATTAATTAGAGGGCTTAATGACTTCAAATTTTAGTGGGAAATTTTCCTCGGGCTGAGAGTGTCACTAAGTTCAAATAGTTTGAGTTTCAAGTTAGTAGGATGTGTCTCCTAATTTCTATAATTTCTCTAATTTTTCTAATCAAGGTCCTTAATTATTGTCCTTAATGATGTCACTAGGTTAATATGTTCAAATCAAAGTCACTACCCTTGATATACACCTATAAAAGCACACAAACACAATCAATCCCTAAATCTAGGAGAGCCCTAAAGCTAGGTGGTGTGTGCACCCTAAGTATGCAACTCAAGATAAAGCTTAATTAAGAGAAGGATTAATCAATGAATAATTAACAAATTAATTATTTATTGATTAATCATCACTCCCCACAAATTCTACTCAATCATGCTCAACCTATGCTAAAAATTTCATTGGATCTCTCAATGCTCAAACATTTAACATATATATAAGTTTAAATCAAACTTTTAAAATATATATATAAACCTATATATATAAACACATAAGTTTTAAAATAAAAGGATTAAAAGTATCATTAAAATTATTTTAAAACATTAATGAGAGACCCATTAATCATTTGACATGCTTAAAATAGAATTCTTAAACTTTTAAAAAAAATTAAATTAATATTTAATTAGATATTAATTAAGTATTGAAATGGTTGAATATTTAAAATTAATCAATATTTAAAATAATTCTTAAGTTGAACTAAATTAAGTTTTAAATATTTTCTCGAATTTTAAATTTAAAGTTTTCAAGATCATTTCAATTTAATTTCAATTAAAATTAATTAAATATTTAAATATTTAAACTTTATTTGAAATGTTCAAAATATTTAAACTAATATTTAATATCAAATTAAGGTATTTTTGAATTTTATCAATCCCAATATAAATTATTAATAACTTATTCTTAAGTTTGAAATTTTAATTATTCCTTAAATATTTTAATGATTAAATATAGATTTAGTATGATTAAGTATAATTAATATTAAATATAATTTCAAAATTATATCAATATAAGTTTAAAAATATATTTTAATGAAAATCAGATTTTATATTTGAATTAATTTAAAATTTTAAAAATATTTCAACTATTCCTAATTAAATATTAATTTAAAATATTAGATATTTAATATTTTAAATAATTTAAAATATATAATATTTAAAATTAAAATTAATTTTAAATTAAAGCTTTCAAAAATATGAACAGTTTGATATACTATATTAATTTTTTAGATAAAAATTCAATTTTTAATGATTTTTTAAATCTTTCTGATTTTAAAATAATTAAAATCAATTAAAATTAATTAATTCTTAATTCAGCGGCAGAAATATACACGTGGCATCGTCTGATTGGTGGACTCAAAACTGTGTGGCGCTGGCAATCATTTGTAATGATTACGCCGTCACGCAATCATTGCAAATGACTGCAATGACGGCGCGGATCGCTTCCGCGGTGACTTATCCACATCAGCACGCATAATGGCCGTCTGATCGCCCGCAATTTCGAATGAATTATTCTGATCAAGCCAAATGGCGGAACAAAATAACGAGCGCATATACGGGCAGACCGTAAGGCGGATTGATAAGATCAGAACCGTTGATCAGAGAAATCAATGATCCAGATTTTGTCCCAGCGAGGAGGCTATCGTTAACGCCCTAGAAACAATTAAACGCCTCATTCTCTCAAATGAATTGATATTTTTCAATGAAATTTTAAACATAGTAAGAATACATGAACAAAATTGGTATGGTAATGTTTGGATTGAGAAATAAACACTTAATAAAATACTAATTAAACCTAGGTGTCCTAAGCTAGGGTTTAGGATTATACCTCATTTAATCAATGGATTTGGATGAATTTGAGTTCTCTGAACTTGTAGATTGTCCCCGCAAATTTTTGTAGAAGACGCCTAGGCTTGATAACGTCTGGATCGATGGCCTCAAGCTTAGGACCGATTTGAGCTTAATCCCACCGAAAACTTGATCGCCGGCAACTTCGACTGGAGGGATTTGAGTGGGAAAGTGGGGAGAAGCCTCTGGGATGCTCAAGAGAATAGAAACTTGGGCTTGAGAGGCTGAGAGTGGAGAGAGTTTGATAGGGTTAGAATGAGGGCTCTCAAGGAGGTTTTGCCCTATTGAAATGTCCTAGCATAATTTGAATGGCTCAGATCTATTTGGCCTTATTCCCTGATGGTTGACATCTGGCTGGGGTAGTTAGGATGGAAGGGCATCAAAGGACAAGAGGACAAATGACATGTAAAGGTCATTTTTTCCTCTTGCAAGCACATGGGAATGACTTAGGCCATTTGATCTTGAATCAAGGGCCAAGGGGAGCTTTTAGAATATTCCAAAAGCTGATTAATCAACTGGAGGGGTTTAAAATAAAAGACATTAATTTTAAATGGTCTTTTGACCAAGTTTGACCTTCCTTGACCCTTCCAATGCTCATGTGGACTGTTGACCAGTCAAATTACCACATGGACTGATGTGGTGGCAGATGGGAGGGTGTATAGAGCTAGAATAATGATTTGAAAGAAGTGTAATGCCATGTAGTTGGGGTTTGAATGAGAATATGGGAACTTAAGTTAAGTTGACCAAGTCTAGTTGAGTTAACCAATTTAACTTGACTTGGGTTTAATTGGCCAATGGTTAAGACATGCTTAAGCCATAGTTTGAATGATATTGAGAGCTTGAGTATTTCAATTTAATGGTATGGGTTGATTTGATCCAAATAGGTCAAATTGGGTTCAACTTTGGGTCTTAGTTGACTTGGTAAACTATTGACTAGATCAAGGTCCAGTCAAGTCTAAATTACTAAGGGACTAAAGGGGGTTTGAGTGGATTTGATATTGATTTAAGATTTGATAGGAAGCATAGGACCTTAAAGGTTGATTTGGTCAACCTAGGTTGACTTGGTCAACCAAGTTGACCCGGGGTCAGGGTTTAGACTGGACAAGTTTGATTTGATGTTTTAAGTCTGGAGGAGGTGGTCCCAAGGTCTGGGGAGGTCAAATGGGTCAAAAATCCTATTTGGGCCCTAATGGGCCTTTAGCTCAACCTAGGTTGACTTGGTCAACTAGGTTGACCCTGGGTCTAGTTTTGGGTCCAACAGATTTTGTTTGATATTTGAAAATTTTTGGAAGTGATTGCATTTGATTTGGAGCTCATTTGGTCCAAAGTGACTATTCACACCCCATAGGGATATTTTGGTCTTTTTGGATTCTAGTCGATTGGAAGTCAAAATAAGTCCAACAAAATACAGTTTATTATTCAATAAGTCATAATTAAGCTTCTGGAAGTGATTGGAGGATTTGTAAAAAGCTCCAAGGTCAAAATCCACTGGGTGATAGGTCCCGTGGCATAGGCCATAAATATTTGATGGTTTTACAGCCTTTGGATTTAAATTAAATTTCTGGGGTTAGAGACCTCAGAATGAGCTCAAATTTGGACGATTGCCTCTAGAGACATATCACATCAGTATGCAATAAACAGACTCTAAATCAGAGGTCATTTGACTAGGTTTTGTTTGGTTTAAAAATTTGTTGGAAAAGGCTTTTAGGACCTGGGTCTTTAGCCTTTAGGTTTAATTTAAAAGTCTGGATTTGAACTAAATTTTTTATTTGAATGCTTGAGCTTGAGTTATCCAAATGAGTCACAATCATTCAAATGATTATGAGTGATTGGATAGGATGTAAGTTTGATATAAGATTGGATCAAGATTTGAATTAGAATTAAGATCTGGATAGATCAGGAGTCTGGATATGTTTAAGGTCTAGGTTGATTGAAGATCTGGACTGACTCTGGGATTTAAACTGGTTCTAGGATCTAGATTAATCTAGAAGAATCTTAGGGTTTAAAATCTAGGGGAATCCTGGAGTCTAGAAGTATCCTAGGATCTAGGGTCTTTTAGAATCTTAAGGCCTAGGAAGGTCATAAGGTTTAGAGTTTAAAAGAAACCTAGGGTCTCGGAGGGTCCTAAGGTTTTAACTCTATAAGGATCCTAAGGTCTAGATCCCCTAAGGTTTAATCCCTAGAAGGATTCTAGAACTTAAGTAGATCACAAGGTCTAGAGTTTAAAAGAATCCTAGTATCTCAAATAGATCCTAAGGTTCTAGATAGGTCTGGGAGTTAAATCTAGATTAAACTAATATCTAGATTAATCAAATGCTAAAATTATCTTAAGATTTGGATTATTTTGAGTTTTAAATAAGTTGATTTAAAATCTGGAATGGTTTGGATTTAAATAGATCTGAGGTCTGGATTGGTCCTAGGTCTAGTTAGATTTAAGGGTCTAGATTTATCTGGAGTCTGAATTGGGTCTTCATGACCTCATACAATAATGAGGTCAACAAATGGACCCCCAATATATGTGATAGAATGAAGTTCTATTGCACATATTGACGTTGATCAAACTAAAAGGTCAAGTCTGGAATTTTGATTCTAAGGGAAAGAAAAGTTTATCCCTTGGGAATCGGGATTTGAATTGACTCTAGGGTAGTGCGATAGAGGGCGTACTCTACCATTAGTGAGTCTAATCCTAAGGGAAGGAAGAAATCTAACCTTAAGAAAAAAGAAAGCTGGGGGATTGTATAGAAAAGAAGAACTCCTAACAATAGAGAATTGAGTCTAGATTTGATTCTAAGGGAAAGAAAATCCTAGCCTTAGAAAATTGAATTTGAAGTGATACTAGGGTAGTGCTGGGGGCAGCGTACTCTATCACTAGTAGGTCTGGTCCTAAGGGAAGAAACATCTAACCCTAAGAAAAAGAGGTTG
The DNA here is from genome assembly GCA_019925795.1 of Dendrobium chrysotoxum. Lineage (NCBI taxonomy): Eukaryota > Viridiplantae > Streptophyta > Magnoliopsida > Asparagales > Orchidaceae > Dendrobium > Dendrobium chrysotoxum. The sequence continues at coordinate 27,738,551 of CM034302.1, read as the reverse complement.
AATAGTCATATAGAAAGAAAGAACTTCTAACTACAGGGGACCGAGTCTGGCTTTTGATTCTAAGGGAAAGGATAACCTAACCCTAGATAAAAGGAGATTGATTATAAATTTTGAATTGACACTAGGGTACTGCCACGAGGGGCATACTCTACCACCAGTCGATCTAATCCTAAGGGAAGGAAGAACTTAACCTTAAGGAGAAGAAGAGTGAATGATCGTATATGAAAGAAGAATTCCTAATTATAGAGGATCGAAGTTAAATTTTGATACTAGGGTAGTTCCATGAAGGGTGTACTCTGCCACTAGTAGATCTAATCCTAAGGGAAGGAAGAAAAGCCTAACCTTAAGGATAAGAAAGTTTGATTTTAGGATTTGAAATTGAATCCAGGACAATACCATAGAGGACTTACTCCATCACTAGGGAGTCTAATCCTAAGGGAAGGAAGAAGAGCCTAACCTTAAGGATAAGAAAGTTTGATTTTAGAATTTGAAATTGAATCCAGGACAATGCCATAGGTGACTTACTCCATCACTAGGGAGTCTAATCCTAAGGGAAGGAAGAAGAGCCTAACCTTAAAGAGAAGAAAGTTTGATTTTGAAATTGAACCCAGGATGGTGCCACAGAGGACTTACTCCCTCACTAAGGAGTCTAATCCTAAGAGAAGGAGAATACTTACTCTAAGGAAAAGAGAACCGGATGATCTTATGGGAAGGAAGTATTGCTTTCTATAGGAGATCAGCTTAAAGTCTTGAATTTTGAAACTAGGACGATGCCGTAGAGGGCATTATCTATCATTAGGATATCTAATCTTAAGGAGAGAAAGCACGATGACTCACATCCGTCCTTAAGGAACAAAAGATTCGAGGACCCTATTGGAAGGAAGCATTGCTTCCCATAGAAGGTCAGATCTGGATTTTGAATCTAGGATGGTGTCATAGAAGGTGTTCTCCACCACTAGAAGATCTAATCCTAAAGAGAGAAAGCACGATAACTAACATCGATCCTTACGGAGAAGAAGATTAGATTATTATGTAGGAAGGAAGCACTGGGACTCATACCTAACAATAGAGGATCGGATTTCATTTTTGAAACTAGGATGGTGCCACAGCAGGCATGTTCCATCACTAGATAACATAATCCTAAGAAGAGAAAGCACGATGACTCACATATGTTCTTAAGGAAAAGAAAACTAGAGGATCCTGTGGGAAGGGAAGTATTGCTTCCCACAGAAGGTCGGATCTAGATTGATTATGTGTTTGAGGAAACTTACTCTTACACAAAGGGTCAGATCTGGGGTGATCGTATGTGAAGGAAACTTACTTTACATAGAGGATCGGGTCAGAATGATCATATATAGAGGAAACTTGCTCTATACAGGGGATCAGATTTGAATTGATCATATGTGAAGGAAACTTGCTTCACATAGAAGATCAGGTCAGGATGATTGTATATAAAGGAAACTTGGTCTATACAGAGGATCAGATTTGAATTGATCATATGTGAAAGAAACTTGCTTCACATAGAGAATTAGGTTAGGATGATCGTATATAGAGGAAACTTATTCTATATAGAGGATCAGATTTGAATTGATCATATGTGAAGGAAACTTGCTTCACATAGAGGATCAAGTCAGGAAGATTATATATAGAGGAAACTTATTCTATACAGAGGATCGGATTTGAATTGATCATATGTGCAGGAAACTTGCTTCACATAAAAGATCAGGTCAGGATGATCGTATATAGAGAAAACTTGCTCTAAACAGAGGATCAGATTTGAATTGATCATATGTGAAGGAAACTTACTTCACATAGAGGATCAGGTTTGAAGTGATCATATGTGAAGGAAACTTACTTCACATAGAGGATCAAGTCAGGATGATCGTATATAGAGGAAACTTGCTCTATACAAAGGATCGCTTTGAATTGATTATATGTGAAGGAAACTTACTTCACATAAAGGATCAGGTTTAAATTGATCATATGTGAAGGAAACTTACTTCACATATAGGATCAAGTCAGGATGATCGTATATAGAGAAAACTTGCTCTATACAGAGGATCAAATTTGAATTTTGAAATTTGAAATTAGGATGGTGCCACAAAGAGCATTATCCATCACTAAAAGATCTAATCTTAAGGCAAGAAAGCATGGTAACTTACATCTAACCTTAAGAAAAGAGAAACGGGATTTTGAAATTTAAAAAACTTGAATAAGATTGAGTCGAATTGATTCAAAAATTAAAAATTTTATTGATTTGAAATTCGAGCTACATCAAGCATAGTATCTCTTCAGGAATCACCCATTTACAGGAAATATTGGGTGATTTCCTTTACAATCCACTAGCTAATACGAGCCTCCTTCATAGATTGTTTCAGCTATGAAGGGTCCTTCCCAGGTTGGTTCAAACTTTCCACTGAGCTTTCGATAGGCTAAGATAGGCCTCCGAAAAACTAAGATAAAGTCACCTACTCGAAAGGTTCTAGGTCGCACTAACTTATCATGAGCTTGAACCATTCGGGCTTTATAGAGTTCTAAATTTTGCTGGGCTTGGAGATGATGTTCTTTAAGACCCTCGAGTTATTCTAGTCAAAGTTATGTATTTTGTTTTATGGTAATCTAGTTTTTGAATTGCAGTTCTGAGTGAATGACTTTGAATTTCCAGAGGGAGCATGGCCTCGGACCCATAAACTAGTGCAAATGGTGTGGATTGGGTCGGGGTTCGATATGTGGTCCAGTAGGCCCACAAAGCTTCCACCAACCTCTCATCCCACTGACGTTTATTATCATCCAGGGTTTTTTTGATGATTTCAACCAGGGTCTTATTGAAGGCCTCAGCCAATTCATTAGCACGTGGGTAATCGATTATTGAGTATCTCCAGTCAATACCATGGCGATTGTAAAGTTATTGATCTTTGTAGACTTAAAAGTGGACCCATTATCAGATATGATTCTGCGAGGTACACCGAATCGATATATGATATGCTCATGAAAGAATTTCATTATATGGTGTGATGTTACATTTCTCAGTGGAACTGCTTCTACCTACTTTGAAAAGTAATCAATCGCTACTAAAATAAAGTGATGACCCCTTGAAGAAGGAGGGTCAATTGGCCTGATGATATCTGTGCCCCAACTTTTGAAGGTCCATGAAGATATCGTAGGGTGTAACACGTTAGGTAGCTGATGTAAAACCACACCATGAACCTGACATTAATGACAATATTTTGTAATTTTCATGCAATCTTCAATCATCGTAGGCCAGTAGTAACCAAGTCTTTTTATTTTCATTTTCATCTTAAGACCCGATTGATGAGCACCGCACAGTCCAGCATGGACTTCATTAATAGTCTTCACGGCCTCTCACTTATCTAAACAACATATCCACATCTAATCGAATGATCAACGGTATAACGTATCATTGACAAGTGCATATGATAGGGGTCATTTCTTGATTTGATTGGCAAGGGACCTATCGTGGGGAAGCTTGCCTTCTTGAAGGTACTTGATTATTGGTTATCTATAATCTTCTTCTTCATTGACTGTTGAAGAGGTAGAAAGGACCAAGGAAGATTATTTGTTGAGGTGCTCCAAATCTTTAGCAGCCAGGACTTGATGACCCTGCACTTCTATAGGGATAGAGTCTTCTTCTGGACAGGCAAATTCCTTTGCAAGCTTTGCTAGCGCATCTACCGAGGAATTGCTTCCACGAGGAACCCTGTATATAGTTACAATAGGAATTTGCTCAAGCAACTACATTGTGTACTAGTGATATTTTAGGAGTTTAGGATTCAAGATCTTATAGATCCCTACAATCTGGTTGATCACCAGTTGAGAGTTATCATAGATTTTAATCTCTTTAATTTCCATCATGATTGCAAGTTCCAGGCCAGTTATCAGAGCTTCATACTCAGCTTCGTTGTTCGTATAAGGTTTTGATAAGTGGTAGGAAAAGTACATCATTCTCTTATCTGGTGTTATGAAAACCAGGCCAACTCCAACTTTTCCAGGAATAGTTAAATGAGGTGTTTTGCCATGCTGAGAGGATGCTGCACCACCAAAATACATTTCTCAAGTTTGAATATTGGATTCCTTGAAACTCATGATTTGCTCGTCAGGTAAATCATCATTTAGAGGAGATTCCGCTGGTAGCGAGTGTGCCGCAAGGAAGTCGGCGACAACCTGCCCTTTCACAGCACTCAGGGGAATGAAAGTGATTTCAAATTAAAGTAATATCATAGACCAGTGAGCCAAACATCCTGACAATATGGGTCAGGTCATAAGATATTGCAGTGGGTTGACACTGGAAATTTGATCAGAAAGCATGTAATGCCTTAGTTTTTGTGCTGTAAAGACTAAGGCAAGGCAATGTATATCGATTGCTAGATAACAGATTTTCATTGGAAGGAGTCTTCGACTTAGGTAGTAAAGAGCATTCTATTTCCCATCATTATTGATTTGAGCTATGAGGGCTCTGAGAGATTCGTCAAGGGCTACAGTGTAAAGGATTAAAGGTCTCCCCGGAATGGAGGCTGCCAGAACTGGCAGATTTGTTAGGTATAGTTTGATATTTTCAAAAGCATTTTGATATTTCTCATCCTAAATGAATTTGGCATCCTTCTTAGCAAGAATAGAGAATGGTTGACATCTTTTAGATATATTAGAAATGAATCTTCTTATATACGCCAGTCTGCCCTGAAGAGATCTTAGTTGAGTAAGACTCTTAGGAGGCAGCATATTTAAGATAGCTTCGATTTTGGCAGGATCAATTTCAATCTTGTGGTGCTTGACTATGAAACCTAAGAATTTCCCTGATGTGATGCCAAAAGTGCACTTCAAAGGATTCATTTTAAGGTCGTAACGGCGCAACCACTCAAAGACGACTCTTAAATCATAAAGATGAGCCTCTTTCACTCTGCTCTTAATAACTAAATCATCGATGTAGCACTCGACTTGATTGTGAATTAAGTCATCAAAGATATGAGTTATGGCTCGCTGGTAGGTTACACCGGCTTTTTTAAGGCCAAAGGGCATCACTTTATAACAAAAGATCCCTATAGGACTTCTAAATGCAGTGTTTCTCTCATCTTCTAGGGCCATCTTGATTTGGTTATAACCAGACGAGCCATCCATAAAGGAGAAAACAATGTGTGAGGAGGCAATGTCCACCATGAGTTCTGGGATTGGCAAATGAAATTCATCCTTAGGATATGCCTTATTCAGGTCTCTATGGTCAACCCAGACCTGAATTTGACCATTCTTCTTTCGAATTGGCACGACGCTGGCTACCCAAGAGAGATATTATTCCTCTTGAATAAATCCAGCTTCAGCCAACTTCTTAACTTTATAAATAACTTGTTGTTCGATCTCCAGACGCATGCGTCGTAGAGCTTGCTTAACAGGAATGGCATCATGCCAGATTCTAAGTTTATAAATTGCTACATTAGCAGACAATCCCTAAATTTCATCGTATGTCCAGGCAAAGCAATACTTAAACTTAGATAGAAGTTGAATTAGATCCTTAGACTCATCCTCACTCAACAAAGAACTTATAAAAGTGGGGTGAGGATCATCCTCTGTTCCAAGGCTGATTTCTTTAAGTTCGTCAACTATCGATTTAATTTCTTCTTTAAATTCAGGGGGTGCATCCCGAACCTGAAGTTTGTCAGAATCATCTAAAGTCTCCAAATAAAGTCCATCAAGTAAATTAACGAATTCAGTAGGAACATTTTTAAATTCAAGACGACAAGTTATCATTAAACAAAATTCATCATCGTTAAATGACCTAATGGTACCAAAGCTGATACCACTTATCCAATGTTAATTAAATTTTGAATTCCAAAGACTTTTATGGTATCTAGCCTGACCCTGAGTCCATCAACTCGGACCAAAACCTTTAGAGATAAGAGTTTTAACACCAATAGGAATATAGCCAAAAGGTAATTCCATTAATTCGTTAAAATTTGTCTCCAGGAGGATTACATCATCTTCATTCCTTGATGAGGGAGAGCCAGAGAAGAACTTCTGGACTTTCCTTACTTCTCCATCTAAGTTAGGGGCATCCTTAGTCACTAACCCTGAGACCCTGTCAGCAGACAGTGGAGTTAAGGTTAAAGATTCAACTACCCTATTAAGCTTTTCATATAAACTCAATTCAGGCTCATCACTTTGAATTTTTGATTTTGTAACCTCCTGGTCGCTATCTGACTCTAAAGTGATATCAAACTTTAGAGGAGGATTAATCTTTGCATAGTCAAAAGCAATTTTGGCACCCCTTTTTCTTGGTTCTTCATTAGAACTTGTTTCAACTTCGATGTATATTGGGGGATTTCTTTTCTCAACTGAAGGGTGGCCTCGACCGTGTGCTCTTTGGGCCATCCTCCCACCTATTTGAGGTAAACTGCTTGGAGGCCCAAAGACCACGCGCTCGATGTCATCTTCACTGCTTGAATTTGTCTCTTTTGATTCTTAATGTTTTTCTTTTCTCAATTTTTGAATTGCTTTTGAACTTTGACTTTATACTTTTTCCTCCTTGATGTTATCTCTACCTTAGAACAGTTAGTGGACCCTTTAGGTATGTAGTACGCCGCATCTTCGTAGATCCCGATCTTGTGAATAGAGAATGGTTGCAGATCACCCTTAATTTCAAACTCAATGCCATCTCATTGATACTTGATGCACTAATATAGGGAAGAAGAAACCATCCTATACTCGTGGATCCAGGACCTACCTAAGAGCACATTAAAGGACATAGCTGAATCGATTATGTAAAATTTTGCTTCAGTTTTTAATTCTCCGATCTCTAGAAGAAGGGTAACTAAACCTAAATCCTTCTCGCCCTTTTCATTGAACCCGTAAAGCACCAACTTGTCAGTTGAGAGCTTGCTAGTATCAATTCTAAGATATGTGAGAGTCTTTATGTTCATCACGTTGACCGATGCACCCGGATCAATAAGAACTCTTGATAACTTAAACTTGCTCATATTTATGGTGATGTAAAGTGGACGATTATGGTTGGCAGTTCTAAGGAGTAAATCTTCATCGGAGAAGGTAACTCCTGGGATTTCCTTGAAGTACAAAGCTTCTTCCTCAACAGTTGAAGCTAATTGAGCTAAGAAAATTTCTTGGTTGAGAAGTGCTTTAATTAGAGTCTCCCTCATCTCTTTTGAAAGGACAAGAACATCATAAATGCTCAACTTAGTAGGTAACTTCCTAAGGTGAGCTAAGATATTATATTCAACACTTGGAACATTAAAATCAGGACCTGGTTGATTTGAAAGAAGTTGAGTTGATTGTTGAGCAGGGATTTGAATCGGATCATCGGAAATAACTTATTTTTCTTTGTCCTAAGGAGGTAGCCTAAGGGTAAAATCTTGCCACCACATAGTTGTACTTGCACGATCTCATCAGAAGTATAAATTATAGGGGAGTCTACACTCTCCTTAGGCAATTGATTGTCGTTATCTAAGTGGGAGTCTGAATCTGAAAAGTCTATCATGACGGGACTCCCTTGAAAGTTAATTTTAGGGGTTTCACCATCTGATAAGACATCAGATTCATTTCTCTCTTGAAGAGTCAGATTCGGGGAGATGAGTGTTTGAACTTCTTGATTGATCTCAGCATGTTCTTGATTATTTTCAATAGAAAAATCATTTAAGTTTTCATTCCCAATATTAATCATCAAAATTTGAGCAGAAGGTTCAGTCTTTTTATTTAATTTTTGACCTTTGTCTTTGATGGGGCAAAGTAAAAGTTTTCAGTGGAAATAATGGTTTTGAGCCACGATCTATGACTTGTACAGATCTCTCATCAATAAATTTTCTCTCTACAGAAAATTCACTCTTTTCATTTTTATTTAATACAGTAGTTCCTAATACTACTAGAGAGAAAACTGTCCCAATATCCTCCTACGAAGCCTTGAGGTCAACCTCCCAGATCAGGTCTCGGGCTCTCATCAGTAACTATTAAGAAAGATAAAAAGATTTATTAATCAACTTTTTAAATGCCCGGGATAGTACTATATCCCAACCATATTCAATGGACAGACGCGACCTGAAATGGATTTGACAGAACCCTGATCTGGATCGACAAGGTACTCCTTCGAAATTATAATATTACCTTGATGAAAATTCTTTTTGATCCAGTCCTTGAAGATGATGCAGTCTTCGATTGTGTGGCCTAACATGCGATGGTAGGGGCAAAAAAGTTGGATCATCCTTCTTATTTGCCTCTTCCAACTTGTTAGCCTCCAGCAATCAAAAATTTGGCTTCTTCTGAAGACTCTTGAAGATCTTTCTCACTGACTCCCATTTAAATGGATATGTATGAGCCAATCTCTCTTTAAAAGAAATCGGGTGAGAATCTCTAGTAGGTTGAGAAGTTACCTGGAAAGGTGGAGATTTCTGAATTTGTTGAGTTGGAGAATTACTGGACTAAACATTCATTGGTTTCTTCCCCTCATTGACAGCTAAAACCAATACTATTCTCTTTTTAAAAGACTTCAATGGTTTACTAGCTTTCTTTTCTTCAGTAGAATCTTTCAGGAATGGCATTTTAGAAGCTCTTCCTGTAGATTACTAGCCTTATTCAAAAGTTTTTCGAAGATTTTAATAGTGAAACCCTTCAGTAGAAAAGCAATAGGCTCATGGATATTCTTTAAAAGAATCTCCACTGTTTGTTGATTTTGCAACTGGGGTTCACACTTCATCAAGAGGTTTCGCCACCTCAAGATGTACTCAACCAAAGATTCGCCCGATTTTTATTTTTCAATGATGAGATCTCCAACGGTTACATGCTGCTGAGCTCCTAAAAATCTCTTTAAGAAAAGACTATCGAGCTCTATGATTATTTTCACTAAACCATTCAGAAGATCTGTGTACCATTCAAAAATAATACCAGACAGACTACTCACAAACTAGTGAAAGACTAGAACATCTGACCCTCCTGCATTGCAACAGCTCGCTCGGAAGTGGGCCAGATGTTATCTTGGATTTTCTAAACCACTAAAAACTTTGAATGAAGGTGGCATAAAGCCTTTAGGATAAGAGACTAAATCATATTCTTCAGGGTAAGGTCTACCCTTTGGAATAGATACAGTCCCTTAAGAGTGGGCTAGGGCCTCTCTTACCTGAGTCTCAATCATCTGGCGTATATCTTTATCTACTGGAGAGATTGGGGAAGTAACTTCTAAAATTCTAGGGCTTGATTCTATCTTCATGCTATGCTCACCTACTATGTGTAACATAGGTTACAACTGCTCGGACTGAGACTGCTGAGCTTTGACCATCTGATTCTGCATTTTTTCCATTTTCAGTATCATTTGCTCAATTTTATTCTCCAGACTCTTGATGTACTCATCCTTTTTATTCAACTTGATTGATCCATCTGAATCTGAATCTATAACTGTAGAGGCTTCCTCCTTACTAGATCAGTGTCTTAAAGGCTTAGCATCTTTATTTGATTCTCGAGTTTCAACCATACAAATATCTCCAGCTGAATCTTCCATCATTAAATCATCAGCCTCTGGGTCGAAGGCTTCAATTACCTTCTTCTTAAGTATATCTCTGATCTCTTTGACCACCTCATCGACTGGTCTACCCTCAATTGACTCAATATTGATGGGCAGGTATCCTTTGTAATTGATTATTTCTTCAAACTCTTCATTGCCTAACTTGGCAAGAACTTCTTGAATCTTTAAGTCATCAATAGTAGGTTCTGCTACTAACTGATCTAGCATTTCTTGATCAACATCCTGCACTATCCCCTACCCTTCGACTATCCCAGGGTCAGTAGTCATGAGGGTAACATCCTCAGCAGGGTGAGGGATATCCACCTTAACTGGTGATGGAGGAGCTTGAAAGCAGGAACTCCAACATCAATAAGATTAGAATCCTCACATCCCTGAACAGGCGGTCGGGGGACTTCAATAGGTAACTGGACTGGAGTATCTCTTATTTGGATTCCAACAGATCTACTTATCTTTATTGGTACATATGGTTCATTCGAAAGCATGGGCCTCTTGCCCTTAACATCAACTAATTTGAGATCTTTAATAATCTCCTATGTCTTGGCTATCATAGGGGCCAACTTTGAAAACCTTAAAGGGGGAACTGAAGGTCTACCGCTGAGAGGGAGACTCCTACCAGATCCAATTAGGACTATTTCTTCCATCTTTGCAGATGGGGGGTGAGGCACCCAATGATATCCATCCATTAAGACAGAGGCAACGGGTTGTTTAACAAACTTTTTATTTCTCCTCACTGGCTGAGGACTCAGGTTCTTTGCTTCAGATATTTCTTCCTTTAATACTTCCTTCTCAAGTTTGTATGAGATCACCCCCTTCAGGTGTCTCACATATTATTCTTTTGTCTGACCTATCTCAGCAGCATAGGTGTGAATGATATTCCTCAGCATCCTTGTTCTCAAAGTATGCTTTTCCTTTGTACTTCTCTTAACATAGTAGTCAACTAGGCTAGGTGGAGAGCTAGCAATCCTTGCAACTCTCTCCTCCTCTACAGCAGCTGCTAGGGGGTGGAAATGACTTCCTTTCAGGAGTGGAGAAGAGATGGGGATAGGCAGCTCCTCAGCAGCCTCAGGCTCAACTAGACTTAAAGCTTTTTATTCAGCAATCTTTCTAGACTTGGTGATCTTCTTCCTCTCCCTTCTCAAATAGTTCTTCCTAGCACTCTTGGTGCCAAATAATGGCCCAGAACTAAAAGATCCCTTCTCAATAGTATACATGACCTCAGTTTTCTTTTCCTCATTCTAGACTGAGGGTATAAGAGGTGTAAGGGGAGCACCTACTGCCAGCTCGAGCATGGGGGAAGGTCACTAGTTGCCCCCACTACAAGTTCAACTACACAACTATTCTTATCACCTTCAGCAGCGAGGTTGATGATGGTTCCACCGTTCACTGATAATTTCAGAGTCTTAAAACCCATTCCAAACTAGATTGTGTTATTGTGAATCAGTTCTTTGACTTGAAAGTCTTGATCAATTGAGAACAATAATTTTCCAGCCATTGCAGTTGGTGGGAAAAATTATGTCGCCATACAGATTTTGTGTTCTCCTATTTTGTAATCGAATACTGCATTGAGAATAAAGTACAGTCTCAGGAGACTAACATAATATTCTATAATGGATACAATATCAAAACAGGGTTTCGAAAAATGATATTTCTTTGATCAAATACGATTCAAAGAATAACATATCATATCAAAAGATGATTATGAAATTCTATAGAATATGTTTAAAAATAGAAATGAAGTTTTGAAAATTCAACCACTCTTCTGATTAGAGGCAACAAGGAGAATACGACATCATCTTAAAAGATGAACGTGATATTCTTCAAGGCATCCAAAAATAAGAATGGGTTTTATAAAATTTGTCACTTTTAAGATCAAATATAATAAGGAGAATGTTATATCATCTAGGGAGACGAAAATAATATTATACAAGTACATTCAAAATTAAAAATGAGTTTTAGAAAATAATCTACGTTCCCAGAGATTTTTCCCTTGTCTTGTGTACATAAAATAAGGTTTATTTTAATCTGGGGTTCTCAAATCCCTATAAGGGCAAGCCCCTATAGTTAATTACATCCTAGGAGGGATACTCTTAAGAAAACTCTCGATTAAAGCAGTGATTGCATACCCTTTGATTACAAAGTAGAAGACAAGGAAAGAAGTAGGAATTCTCAAGGAGAAAACTCAACATTGAACAGTTATTAACGAGCTAAAGGGAGAAAAGTAGGAGGTGCCAGATTCTGAGAAGCTCAGAGACAACCTCAGTCTACCCTATGTTGGGCTTTATATTTTAAGAGAGAAATTTTTAGGTTTGAGTTGACATTTTATTAGAAATTTGGGATTATATTCTCGGAGGGTGAGGACTTAAAATTTGAAAATCTACCTCAGAACCTAAGCCTAAATTGGGTACTACAGAGTAGTGACCTGAACCTACCTAATGAAGTGCAAATCTGGACTTATCCCGGCCTGGATTGGGGAGCCAGCTAACCACCTAGGCGTTTTAAAATCATGTGTCCAGTCTCTTATGAAAGATGGGTAGGGACGTTGTTTAAGTTTTGAGGAATCGAGGCCGACATCTAAGACAAATCCTAATTGGCCCCTTTACTTATGTAGGGTAAATGATGCCTGAGAGTGTAATGCAATTAAAATTTTAGACTCTTTTAATTTATATTTAATGCAATGCATGCTAATTGACTCGAATGCATAAAATGATTTATGAAGCAGTTTTAAAATCATGCTTAGAAAATAGATTTTTTCCTAGAGATTACACAACATCCCCTTGACAGAACTGCACCCTAATAGGCCAGGTGATCTGCCAGAACCCGCAGGCGGGGAGGTACCTAACAAGGAAGAGAAAGTATTAATATGCTTATGCTGACTCTCGGCAGACCCGAGCTTACTTCTTAGATTTGTTAGAGTTTTTATGTGAGCCTAAAAATTTTATTTTTAAATTTCAAGTAGAAAAAGTTTTATCCTGGTCCTTACTAAAAAAATACTCCGATTCATATCCAGGCTAAAAAAAACACGGCATGCAAGAGTCCTAAAAAAGGCTACTGCACAAATAATGTAAACACTCAAATTAAATTATCCAAAAATATAATGTCCAGTTTATTTACAACCCAGAGTCTGCTGAAAAGGTAAAGTGGTCGGGTACCACTGACAACAAACCCGGATTCTAATCCTAAGACTGACACAAGTGATTTCAAAAATGGGATATACTTTTCTTCTTATCTTCATTTCTTTGTCTTCTTCTATTCTTCTCCTCATTTCATCTTCTCTTTCTCAACGAGCTCCTTGGATCCGCTACGAGCTCCTTGGGTTTGCCGAGCCTGGATATCCAAATGAAAAGAAACTCATCCCCAAAGGGGTATTTTCTTTTCTCTTTGGATATTAGAACCACCCTAACTTTGCTTTCCAAATAGAAGAGAATACTCCCCTAAGGGACATTCTCCTCTCTTTGGCTTCCAAGTTGGGTGTGATATCCCACTTTTGAATCACTTTCACAACGCTTGACTTTAGCAAATTATATTTACATTTCATTACATCCCAGAAAGAAAAAGAAAATCTAAACCACCTGCAGGATTATCCTAAACATTTATAATAAAATCATTCCCAAGCAGTTATATATTCGCATTTAAATTAAATTCATCAGCCACACTTGGCCATGATCTTTTAATTTTAAGGGGGCTTAGCATTTTCTGAAGCACCTACAGAAAATATTATTAATTTAAATCTCTAATTTGCCCCCTTTTTATTTAGCCCTGCACGAGCATGGCCACCTGCATAAGATTCTGTGAGCATCCAGATCGTTCCTAACCTAGGGGTAATCTATCGCCCAGCATATTATATCACAAAGAGCAATAAAAGTAAATAAACACTCATGTCAATCATACAAGCATGTAATAAAAATTGAGAAAGCCCGTCACTCAACAGCAAAAAAGTAAACACTAGCCTAACCTAGAGCTAGAGTCGGTTGCCCTAGCAAATAAATCTAAGTGTATGCAGCAGGCTGTGTGGTTTGGATACATCCTGAGTTTACTTTTAGTTAAAGTTATCTAATTGATTGAAATTCATTTGTTGAAGGGTCAAAGGGAATTTTAGTTCAGATTTAAGTTTTAGTGTCTTTACTGTTTTGAAGTTTGTTTTAGAGTAAATTTTGATTGTTAAAGTTGATTAATATGATTGGTTCTTTAGTGTATTTGAATTAAACATTTTTTTTATTTAGATTATTTAATTAATGATTTATTAAACATTTTAATGTTTTGTTAATTGTAAATCATTTATTGAAATTTTAATTGACTTATTCAAGTGTTAATATTTTATTAAAATTTTAATTATTTTATTCGATTTGTTAATGACTTATTAGATTTCTAGATATATTATTATTATTATTATTTCATTGAATAGAATTTATTAACCTTTCTTTACAATTTCAAATTATTTTAGTTATAGGTTTATGACTTTAATATTTTATCAAATCATGTTAATTATATTTGCGATTTCAATATTCAATTACATATCAATTTTATTTTATTTTATTTTAATTTAAGGGTTGATTTACCTTTCTTAAATAAATATGTATTATTTATCATTTTATGAGTTTGGATTTATATTAGTTGAAGTTATTATTTGATTTATTTATCAATGGTTATGTAATCTTCGTGCTTTTTTTATCTGAATTCTCATTATTATATTTGAAATTTTAATTAATTAATTATTTAAATTTAATTAGACTTGATTAAGGTTATGTTAATAACATACACTAATTCTAAGGGGAATGTCACTAAGTTTTCTATATTCTATATTTCTATCCTAAAGTGTGCATGCATCCTAAGTCTAACTTTTCTAAGACTCAGTCCTTAATTTTTGTCCTTAAATGTCACTAAAGTTGTATGGGATGAAAAAGATTGTTATCACTAACCCTTAGGACATTACGCATGTGTACAGAGGTTCAAGGATCTAATAATAAAAATAAAATAATCCTAATAAAATTGAAGTTGCTACAGGGACCTAAAGGGGAGGAGTTCGCGCAAACCACACCAAAGGCCTCCTAGGGGTTTTCTAAGTTTTGAGAATACTTACAACACCGAGGGCTACGACTCGATGGATTCGCCCGTAGCACCTCTACCCGGTTGGATAGAAGCGACTAACGCCATTGTCCCTTGTCCTTTTATTCACTTGACCGGTACCATTCCTCGCAGTTCATGCAAATAAAGATAATAAAATAGGGAATGATTAGAAGCACATTTAATAATTAATAATGAAATAATTGAAATTATTAAAAATAAAAAAAGTACCTTTCTTTGGGCTTGAAGACCGGCGCAAGCTGTCTACCTTTTAAATTGTTCTCTTTTGAAAGCACACTATTTATTTTTCCAACATTCACCTTGAGGCACAAGAAGGGAGAAGTAGAAGAAAGAGAAATAGAGGGGTAGAGAGAGAAAGAGGGGCATTACTTTCTTTTGCACTTTTATTTTCTAATAAACACCTAACTAAAACACTCTCCAACACCCACACTCTTCATCTCTCAAAATACTACAACTTCACTCTTCACTCTTTAACACACTTTGTCTTTCAACACAAGACTTTCAGAACATTTCATATTCCCACACAAATATTTTTCAAAACACTTCTCTTTTCAAATGCCAACAGTTTCGCTTTTCACAAAACTCACATTTTTCCACTTCTCAAAACACACAAACATACGCTTTTCACTTTTTAAAACATAAGAATCACTTTTCAAAACCCGAATGCTTTTCTTTTCACCCTTCTCACACAATACCTTTTCAACTTGGACTTCCATCTTTAAAACATACAACCTCCACTTCCCACTTTTCACACATCTTAAGTTTTACCATTCAAAACACCCACTTTTCACTTTTTTAAAACGCACATACATGTGTCACTTCACCTTTTCACTTCTCTTTCTAGAGAACACTTGAATACATGTGTCACTTCACCTTTTCACTCAATATCTTTTCAACATACACTTTACTACACTTCTTCAAAACATACACATTTCCACATATTTCTCTTCACTATTCACATACACACTTTACCTTTCCAAACTCCACAGTTCCCTCTTCCAAAGCATACACAAGTTCCACTACATCTCCACCTTTTACACATTTCATCTTTCTCAAGATACAAATTCATCAAACACACAATTCTCTTTTTTTGAAGCATTTCACCTTTTTTTTAAAAAAAAAACATTACTTTCCAAAAACACACAATTCACTTTCACATACACTTGATTCACTTTTCAAAATCATTCACATACTTCACCATTCACACTTATACACTTTTCACTTTTCAAAATCACAATTTACCTTTCAAAATATACACCTCTCTTTTCCAAACACAACATATGACAACTCATGTTACAGATGTATAGAACAAGTCACTAAAACTTTCTCTTGAATGAATATGGAACATAGTATAATGCACCCAATCCCTAAATGCATATAAACATATTTTTTTTTAAAAGTACCAACAACTTCTCTTTCAAGCCACCATAAAAGAAATATGCAAATTACTTTGCTCACTTCTAGAAAGATGGTACTTTCGTGCTAAAGAAGGGTTATTGTTGCATACAAGTTCCTCATAAGTCTATCCACCAAAACAAGAATCAATCAATTTTCGATACATCATGTAGTGTTAAACCTTACATATGAATGCAATCCTTTCAACTTACTCATTTATTCCAAATCGACACATGCCAAATGAAGTTTGAGAGGGGAAAGGAGAATTATAGTAACTTCATACCCATTCAACAATTATTCAAGAAGGCTTCCCATATAGCTACCCAACTTTCCAACTAAATTATGCAAAGATGACATTAAAGCAGGAGGTGTATGCATGAGAGCCTTACAAAACTACTCATGAAATGATTTGTTTGTGTAATCATGTATGACTTTCTGTAAATAACACATGAAACGACAATATACGCATCGATATCCAACATAGCCATAAACCCTTGTATAATTTATTTATGATGCAAAGAATGGCTATCAAGTTATAAGAGAATCATCAATCATAATATTTTGCATCAAGGACTAATGAAAATCAAGACCAATCACTGTACACATATATATTTATTTGCTTAGAGTGCTCATAAGATATGCTCATTCCAACAAGTCTCCACACCTAAATCTCCCTTCAATCATGAACTAAAATCTTCCTTCGATGATTTGAAATTTTTGCTAAAGGAAATGCTAAGGATAACTTTGCATTTATCATGTATACTCCCTAAAAGAAATTCACACTCAAACTTCATTTAAGTTTCACAAGAAAGAGTTAAATGGACAAGACTGCCATTTTTTTTAGAAAACAAAGTTATTCAATCATTCATCTATTTTCAAGAATATTGAACAAATTTTTTCATCAAACCTCTTTCAAATCCCTTTTGAAGAAAAAGAAATGCACATACATTCATCATTCCTACAGATTTTTTTTTTTTACATCAAGAAAATAAAATCTTCCTTAAATGGAGGTTCCTCTTGATTCATAAGATAAAACTAAACAAGGAACTAGAAGGAGATGGAAAAGATTAGGGAGAAAGAGGAAGTTACCAAGTCGAAAAGCACTCTTGAACCTCACAAGCTGTTAGGGTTTGACGACCAGGGCAAGAAACTCAAATTTCTCGGCTGGAGCAAGGAGGCGAGTAAAGGAATGTATACTAAAATGCATGAGAAGGCCAGCTAGGCTAGAGATTGGCTTGGTCGGTGGCGGCCTAGGGCTGGCCGGCAGGCTTCCTTTGGCTTTGATCGACGGCAGCCTTAGACGTGTGAACCGAGAGAGGGACGGCTGGGGATTTGGCCTTGACGTCACACAAAGCAGAGAGGGAGACGGGGGGTTCATGCCAATGAGAGAGCAGGACTGAGAGGGAAATGGGGGGTGGTTTTTGCAAACTGGTCGTCAAAGGGATTCCGCCAACTGAGCCCAAGGAGGCAGAGCAGTTTCACGAATTTGAGAGTGGGAAGATCGTGGGGTTTTTTTGGGTGGTTGTACCGGCCCTAATCAAAGCATAAAGTCATTTTTTTTATTTGAATTTTGATTTCATTAGGATAGAATATAAAAATTATGTTAAATTTAATTCAGAAAAATTCAAATGTTAGATTTTTTTTTATTATTTTAAAGTGGATAGAAAATTTATTTTTTGATGAAATTTGAATGTCAATTTAAACAAAATTTAGTCGAAACTTTAATTTAGGCCAATTCAATTTTATATATTTAATTCGACTAGTGTGAATTCAAATTCGATTAGCTCGTGACGAGTTAATTTTAGTTCGATTTGTTGAATTGGGTATGATTTGGGTTGATTTAGAAAGTCAAGTCGACACTACATCATTAGGCATCCTACTAAGGAGATCTTAAGGATGACGTCTACACTAGGCTAGGAAGACCTAGGTGCTAGAGATTGATTCCGGGGAAATTGACCTTGATTAATGAGGTCAATAGCAGTTGTTTGAATTAATTGAGATTTGAAAAGGAGAAGATTTGAATAAGAATTTTGAATTTAAAATTTGACAAGAAATTCTTTATATTTTATCAGTAACTCGAATTATAAGGACTATAATCCGATATACGATGATAAGATATAGAAATCAATTTTGACTTGAAAAAAATTTGAATTTTTATTGTATATGTTTAACTACAAGAGAATGTTGTAGAAAGACATATATCAACGATGATCTGGAGTTGATTTGAGTGGATTTAAATGGAGTCTTGAAATTTTTGAAAATTGAGAGATTTCCCTTGAGTATTGAAACTCTATGAGTTGAATTTGATATCAACCAGATGGTTAACAAATTTCCAGGAGAATCAAAAAGTTTCAACTCGACTCTCTTACCCCACTAATTAGTCTAGGAATAAGATGTCAGAGATTTGATTTGATAAAATGATTGAATCTCAAATTTGAGTTTAAAGCTAATTGAATTTGCATTGTATATGTTGTACCACAAGAGTGTATTGTAGTAATACATATAACAACGGAAGTTGAATTTGATTTGAAAGGAATTTCAGAGACTCAAAAATTTGGCAGCATCTTTCCTTATTTTTTTAAACTTGAGGTGTTGAATTTGCATTCAATGTGACAGTTTACAAATTTTAGGGAAGATCTTAAAGAAGTGAACTCGACTTTTTTATCTTGTTGAAGAGTTCGAGGTAAAATGTCAGAGTTCAAAGATTTGAGAGACACTGAAATTAAAAATTGGATTTGTATTATCAATGTTAATCTATAAGAGGTATTGTAGGAGAACATATGACAAGTGATAATTAAAGTTGAAGAAGTTTAAAAGGATGTTTTGAAAACTTGAAATTCCAGCAGCATCTCCCCTTATTTTTGAAACTCAAAGTGTTAGACGTGTGTTCAACATAAGAGTTTACAAAACTCCAAGAAGGAGATTCTAAAAGATCAACCTGACTCTTTCATCCCGATAAGTGATCAAAATGAAATGTCAAAGATTGAATCAACCGGAGGGATTGAAAGTGCATTACATATATTAAACTACAACAATCGTTGTAGGAAAATATATAGTAATGACTACTAGAATTGAATAATTTTGATATGAATATTAGAAAATTTTGAAATTCTGGCAGCATCTCCCCTTATTTTTGAAACTTGAGATGCTGAACTCGTGTTCAATAAAAGGTTTACAAAAATTTAAATAAGGAAATGCTAAAAAGTTGACCCAACTCTTTCATCCCAATGAGTGATTCGATATTGAAATATCGAAGGTAAACTTTGCTAGAAGGATCAAATTTTAAATTAAATTTGAAAATGACTTATACATTCACTCGCATATATTGGATTGTAAAAGTTACATTCCAATATATAGTGATATAGGGTATACATCATTTGGATTTTGAAAGAGATTTAGACTTTGACAAAGATTTTGAGAGTTTGATTTTTGAGGTTGGGGGACCTTCTATAAGTTATATAACATAGCATGCTGTTGATTAATTTAAGCATGCAAGTTTCTAACATTTATAGAAAGGTTTGAACTTGATTTGGCTTGACACTTTTGCTCTACCAATTAAATTGGAGGCAAAATGTCAAAGCCAGACCTGGAGGGAGGTTTCCTATACTCACCTCTCTTTTTACATGTCTTAATTGAGTTGGCCACACTCACCTAAAGAAGAAATGGGTAGAGGGACCAACAGAAGAAAGGTAGTCAAAACTACCGATGCAACAAAATTCATAGCACTATTAAAGATGGAGAGAGAGCTTTTCCCCAGCAGAGTCTCCATAATTTGTTTGATTGAAAAAGTATAGTTTTAAAAAGGTTAATTATCTTTGGGAATAGTTTAAGAAATTGACATTCAAATTTTAATTCTGAAATTGAACATCCATTAGTGATGCTATACTACCTCAAAAGATAGAGATAAAATCTCCTAATAGGTTCAAATTTAGAATTACAAATCTAATCCTGAATATCGTAGCTAGATTCAGGAGGGAACCATATATGATCCCTAAGGATCAAAATGAAGTTCAATCAAATATCTGGCTATGATAATCTGGATAAATTATCGTTGATTTTATATTCAAAATTATATCAATAAAGGATATATCATCCCGAAGGAAGAAAATACCATTCATTGTTAATTACTAAAATATGACGATAACGATCGCCATTTTTTATTTGATTTCCCAAAGGTAATTAATTAAGGGTATTGAAAACTTGATTTTAAACATTTAATCTAGGTTTCTAAATCTCCTAAAAGTGTAAGCCCTTATAATTAATTACATCGTAGGAAACTAAAAAATTTCATATGAATACTCTCGATTAAAATAGCGATACGAATTTCATTTAAAGAATTCAAAGTTCGATCTCAAAGGAAGTAGGGACTGGAATTTTAATAGGGATTGGTTCAAGGTTGAACAGTTCTTTCTAGAGTCAAAGGAAGAGGAGTAGGAGGTGTTTGAGATTCTGAATTACATCAGAAATACCCCAACCTATCTTAAATATTAGGCTTGAATTTAATTGAAAGAGAAATTTAATTTGAATGATCAATTTTATTAGAAAGTGAGAATTAAATTCTCAGAGGTTGAGGTCTTATGATTGAAAATCTGTCTCAGAACCTAAGTCTAAAGTGGGCACTGAAAATTAGTGACCCGAAACCTAGCTAATGCAATGCAATCCTGGACTTACCTCGGCCTAGATTGGGGAGCCAACTAAACCACCTAAATGTATCAAAACCATGTGCCTGGTCTTTAAATGAAAGATTGGTTCAGGATGTTCTTTAAGATTAGTTTAAGGAGCTGGGATCAACATCTAGAGTAGATTTCTAATTGACCCCTTTGATATATGTTGGGTGAAATGCTTAAGCTAGAAATGCAATTAAAGATTTTGACACTTTTAATTTATTTTTAATGCAATGCATGTTGGTTGACTCGATTAAAATGCTTAAATCATAATGAAGAAGTTTTAAAATCAGGCTTAAAAGTATTTTTATCCTAGAGATGCACAGATCCCCTTGGACAGAACTGCACCATCATAAGCCAGGTGGTCTGCCAAAACCCACAGGTGGGGAGGTGCTTAACAAGTGAAAAGAAAGTGCAGAAATGTGTATGAAAAATCCCTGGTGGTCCCGGGCTTACTTCTTAAAGTGTTAGAATTTCTATGTGAGCTTAAAATTTTAATTTTGATTAAATAAAAAGGTTTTAACGATCCCACACGAGCCTCCAATCGGGTTCCAGGCTAAATCAAATATGACATGCAATAATAGTTAAAAAACTATAAAAAGCAGGTAATTCTAATATCGCAATCAACACATCAATCAAATTAATGAAATAATCAAATCAATGAAATTAATGCTCAAACTGAAAGTCCATAGGCAAGTGCCCTTTAATATTACAACCTAGGGTCTACATGAAAAGTAAAGTGGCCAGGTACTACTGACTACAACCCGAATTCTACTCCTAAGACTCAAGTGAAGTTGAGATTTGGGATTCTTCTCATTCTTCACTCTTTCATCTTCTTCGAACTCCTTGGATCATCGGGTCCGGATATCCAAGTGAAAAGAAACTCTCCCTCGAAAGGGATGTTATCTTTTCTCCTTGGATATTTGAAAGATATCCTAACTTGATCTTCCAAATAGAGGAAGACTCTCCCCTTAGGGATGTCTTCTCCTCTTTGGAATTCAAGTTGAATATAAATATCCCATCTCAAATCACTTGACAATTTACAACTCAATTAAACTTAAATTATATTAATCAAAATTAAAAATCTAGACTCGATCCTATAGGGTTATCCTAATAATCAACAGTTAATTAAACATCTTAAGCAGTTAATATTTTAAAATTTTAAAATGCTCAAATCAGCCACACTTGGCTATGCTCTTTTGATTTAAAGATGGACTTAGCGAATTCTGAAGCACCTATAAAAAATACAGCATGGCCACCTACATAAGATTGAATTAGTACAAACCATCCCTAACCTAGGGGTAGATCTAACATACAATCAATCACATCACAGAGAGCTAAAATTGAATAAACAATCACATTAATATTAATTACATAAATCTAACAACCAGCATGCAATGAAAACCACGAAAAACCTGGCATGCGTAAGTAGTAGAAAAGTAAACATCAGCCTAGCCTAAGACTATAGTTGGTTGTCCTAACAAACCATCTAAAGTGTGTGGGGTAGGCTGTGTGGCTTTGATATGTCCTATATAGGGTACTTGATTGAACTTGTTTGATGTTCTGGTTGTTTGAAAGGCTAAAGGGGTTTAAGTTTGAGTTTAAATATTAATGGTTTAAAATTAATTTTAAAAGATATTTTAAAAGATTGTTGATTATCACCTTTGTTTCACACTGAGGCTGTGAAGTTTATTTCACTTTTCTTGCGGCTAAGTTAATAGCCTCGTAGGCCTGGGTTACCTAGTGATAATCGTATAGTTAAGTGTTTTAATTGATTAAGGGTTTAAGAGTTGATAAATTTTTTTCAAATTGATTGGTTGCTAGTTTTAATGTTAAATTGATGTTTTCTAGAATTTTTAATGATTTATTGAATTTTTGGAATTTTCTGGATTATTTTAATCATTTAATTAAGGGGTCAAAAGTTAACCTTCTGATTAAAAGTAATTTCTGGAAAGTTAATATTTTTATAAAATACTAGACCTTAATATGATCAGTTAGACTATAAGTACGCTGGATTTAGATTTTTTTATATTTTATTATGAAGGTTTGAAGTTTTGATTTGAGTTTGAACTAGATTTGACCAAAAGTTGACTTTTTTAAATTTGAATTATTTCTAGAAATTTAATATTTTTGATAAATATTATACCTTAATATGAGTGGAATGCCTTTGAGTTTGATTGATTTGGAGTTTATTTGAATTAGTTATAAATTTTTTAAGTTTGATGAATTACTTGAATTATTTAATTAACTTAATTAAGGGACTTTTGATGATTTGAATCCAAACTGATTCCAAACTTCTAAAAATCACCCCCAAAGATCAAAAATGATCCAAGGAGAGATTATCAAGTGTTTGAGAATTTTTTGAAATTTTTAATTATTTTTAATTAATTAAATTAATTAAATATCCAATTTCACTTAAAATTAAATTATTCTTAAAATTCATGTCAAATCTGATTGATTTTAATTTTCATGGATTAAGGATTCAATTTTGACCAGTTAGAGGTATTATGTGTAATTTTATGATTTAAATTTGATTTATTATATTTTTTGGAAGTTTTAAGGGCTTAATAAAGGTTTGAATTTGATTAAATTAATTAGAGGGCTTAATGACTTCAAAATTCAGTGAAACATTTTCCTAGGGCTGAGAGTGTCAATAAGTTCAAATGATTTGAGTTTCAAGTCAATAGGATGTGTTTCCTAATTTCTATAATTTCTCTAAGTTTTCTAATCAAGGTCCTTAATTATTATCCTTAATGATGTCAGTAGGTTAATTGAGTTCAAATCAAAGTCACTAACCCTTGATATACACATATAAATGCACATAAACACAATCAATCCCTAAATCTAGGAGAGCCCTAAAGCTAGGTGGTGTGTGCACCCTAAGCATGTAAATCAAGTTAAAGCTTAATTAAGAGAAGAATTAATCAATAAATAATTAACAAATTAATTATTCATTGATTAATTATCATTCCCCACAAATTCTATTCAATCATGCTCAACCTATGCTTAAAATTTTATAGGATCTCTCAATGCTCAAACATTTAACATATATATAAGTTTAAAATAAACTTTTAATATATATATATATATATATATATATATATATAAACCTATATATATAAACATAAGTTTTAAAATAAAAGGATTAAAAGTATCATTAAAATTATTTTAAAATGTTAATGAGAGACCCTTTAACCATTTGTCATGCTTAAAATAGAATTCTTAAACTTTTGAAATAATTAAATTAATATTTAATTAGATATTAATTAAGTATTGAAATGGTTGAATATTTAAAATTAATCAATATTTAGAATAATTCTTAAGTTGAATTAAATTAAGTTTTAAATATTTTTTGGAATTTTAAATTTAAAGTTTTCAAGATCATTTGAATTTAATTTCAATTAAAATTTATTAAATATTTAAATATTTAAACTTTATCTCAAATGTTCAAAATATTTAAACTAATTTTTAATATCAAATTAAGGTATTTTTGAATTTTATGAATCCCAATATAAATTATTAATAACTTATGCTTAAATTTGATATTTTAATTATTCATCAAGTATTTTAATGATTAAATATAGATTTAGTATGATTAAGTATAATTAATATTAAATATAATTTTAAAATTATATCAATATAAGTTTTAAAATACATTTTAATGAAAATCAGATTTTATATTAGAATTAATTTAAAATTTTGAAAATATTTCAACTATTCTTAATTAAATATTAGTTAAAAATATTAGATATTTAATATTTTGAATAATTTAAATTATATATAATATTTTAAATTGAAATTAATTTTAAATTAAAGCTCTCAAAAATATGAACAGTTTGATATATTGTATTAATTTTTTGGATTAAAAATCAATTTTTAATGATTTTTTAAAGCTTTCTGATTTTAAAATAATTAAAATCAATTAAAATTAATTAATTCTTAATTCGGCGGTGAAAATGTAGGCGTGGCATCGTCTGATTGGTGGACTCAAAATCGTGCAGTAGCAGCAATCATTTGTAATGATTGCGCCGTCGCGCAATCATTGCAAATGATTGTAATGACGGCGCAGGTCGCTTCCGCGGTGACTTATCCACGTCAACATGCATAACGGCTGTCTGATCGCCTGCTGTTTCTAATGAATGGTTCTGATGAAGCCAAATGATGGAACGAAACAGTGAGAGCATACACGGGCGGACCGTAAGGCAGAATGATAAGATCCGAACCATTGATCAGAGAAATCAGCGGTCCAGATTTTTTCCCAGTGAGGAGGCTATCGTTAACGCCATAGAAATGATTAAACGCCTCGTTCTCTCAAACAGATTGATATTTTTTAATGAAATTTTAAACGTAGTAAGCATACATGAACAGAATCGGTGTGGTAATGTTTGGATTGAGAAATAAACACTTAATAAAATGCTAATTAAACCTAGGTGTCCTAAGCTGGGGTTTAGGACTATACCTCATTTAATCAATGGATTTGGATGAATTTGAGTTCTCTGAACTTGTAGATTGTCCTCACATTTTTTTGTAAAAGACTCCTCGGCTTGATAACGTCTAGATCAAGGTCCTCGAGCTTAGGACGGATTTGAGCTTAATCCCATAAAAACCTTGATCGTCGGCAACTTTGACTGGAGGGATTTGAGTGGGAAAGTGGGGAGAAGCCTCTGGGATGCTCATGAGAATAAAAACTTGGGCTTGAGAGGCTGAGAGTGGAGAGATATTGATAGGGTTAAAATGAGGTCTCTCAAGGAGGTTTTGCCCTATTGAAACATCCTGGGATAATTTGAATGGCTCAGATCTATTTGGCCTTATTCCCTGATGGTTGACACTTGGCTGGGGTAGTTAGGATGGCAAGGCATCAAAGGATAAGAGGACAAATGACATGTAAAGGTCACTTTATCCTCTTGCAAGCACATGGGAATGACTTAGGCCATTTGATCTTGAATTAGGGGCCAAGGGGAGCTTTGAGCATATTCCTGAAGCTAATTAATCAGCTGGAGGGATTTAAAAAAAAATTGATTTTAAATGGTCTTTTGACCAAGTTTGACCTTCTTTGACCCTTCCAATGCTCATGTGGGCTGTTGACCAGTCAAATTACCACATGGACTGATGAGGTGGTAAATGGGAGGGTTTATAGAGCTGGAATAATGATTTGAAAGAAGTGTAATGCTATGTAGTTGGGGTTTGAATGAGAATATGGGAACTTAAGTTAAGTTGATCAAGTCTAGTTGAGTTGACCAAGTAAACTTGACTAGGGTTTAATTGGCCAATGGTTAAGATATGATTAAGCCATAGTTTGAATGATATTAAGAGCTTGAGTATATCACTTTAATGGTATGGGTTGATTTAATCCAAATGGGTCAAATTGGTTTCAACTTTGGGTCTTAGTTGACTTGGTCAACTATTAACTAGATCAAGGTCCAGTCAAGTCAAAATTACTAAAGGACTAAAGGGGGTTTGAGTGGATTTGATATTGATTTAAGATTTGATAGGATGCATAGGACCTAAAAGGTTGACTTGGTCAACGTAGGTTGGCTTGGTCAACCACGTTGACTTGGGGCCAGGGTTTAGACTGGACAAGTTTGATTTGATGTTTTAAGTCTGGAGGAGGTGGTCCCAAGGTCTGGGGAGGTCAAATTGGTCAAAACACCTGTTTGGGCCCTTAATGGCCTTTAGTTCAACCTAGGTTGACTTGGTCAACCAGGTTGACCTAGGGTCTGGTTTTGGGTCCAACAGATTTGATTTGATATTTGAAAATTCCTGAATGTAATTGCATTTGATTTGGAGCTCATTTGATCCAAAGTGACTATTCACACCCCATAGTCGACTGGAAGTCAAAATGAGTCCAATAAAATGCATATATTTTTTAAAAAACCATAATTAAGGGTCTGGAAGTGATTGGAGATTTTGGAGAAAGCTCCAAGGTCAAAATCCACTGGGTGATATGTCCAATGGCATAGACCATAAATATTTGAAGGTTTTATAGCCTTTGGATTTAAATCAAATTTCTAAGGTTAGAGACTTCAGAATGAGCTCAACTTTGGAGGGTTGCCTCTAGAGACATGTCACATCAGTATGCAACTGATAAACTCTGAATCAAAGGTCATTTGATTGGATTTTGAAGGGTTTGAAAATTTGTTACAAAAGGCTTTTAGGACCTGGGTCTTTAGCCTTGAGGTTTGATTTAAAAGTCTGGATTTGAACGCTTGAGCTTGAGTTATACAAATGAGTCAAAATCAGTTAAATGATTATGAGTGATTGGATAGGATGTAAGTTTGATATAAGATTGGATCAAGATTTGAATTAGAATTGAGATCTGGATAGATCTGGAGTCTGGATATGTTTAAGGTCTGGGTTGATTGAAGATCTGGATTGACTCTGGAATTTAAACGGGTTTTAAGATCTAGATTATCTAGAAGAATCCTAGGGTTTAAAATCTAGGGGAATCCTGGAGTCTAGAAGTATCCTAGGATCTGGGGACTTCTAGAATCCTAAGGCCTAGGAAGGTCATAAGGTTTAGAGTTTAAAAGAAACCTAGGGTCTGGGAGGGTCCTAAGGCCTAAACTCTATAAGGATCCTAAGGTCTAGAGATCCTAAGGTTTAAGCCCTAGAAGGATTCTAAAACTTAAGTAGATCACAAGGTCTAGAGTTTAAAAGAATCCTAGTATCTCAAATAGATCCTAAGGTCCTAGATTTTTCTTGGAGTTGAATCTAGATTAAACTAATATCTAGATAAATCAAATGCTAAAATTATCTTGAGATCTAGATTATTTTGAGTTTTGAATAAGTTGATTTAAAATCTGGAATGGTCTTGATTTAAATAGATCTGAGGTCTGGATTGATCCTAGGTCTAGTTAGATTTAAGGGTCTGGATTTATCTAGAGTCTGAATTGGGTCTTCATGACCTCATACAAAAATGAGGTCAACACCCCTCCCCAACATGGCCAACATGGTTATTGTGCCCATCCCCAAATCCACCTATACAAGCATCATTTCTAACTACAAGTTGATTTCCCTCTACAACGCTCTCCACAAAGTTATAGCCAAGCAATTTGGGAAAAAAGCTCAAGACTTTATATTTCAAATTACCCACTATGCTTATGCAGGTTTCATAAAAAACATGAATATATAGATAATTTTATTTTGACTAATGTTATCCTCATTTACTTTAATGATGCATCATCCAAACCTTTAAGTGCTAAAATTGACATGTTCAAAGAATTTGACTTTGTTAACAAGGATTTTCTAATTCATTGAATGCTTTCCAAAGGTTTTCTTCTCATATTTGTGTATTACATAGAGGCATACATCTCAAATGTTCCCTTCTCAATTTGCATGAATGAAACTTTAGAAGACTTTTTTTTCTAAGACTAGGCTTAGGCAATGATGCTCTCTTTCTCACTACTTAATTTGCATTATCATTGACAAGCTTTCTAGCATACTAGAATGTCAAATTCATTCACTCTAATTGTCTTCCATCCTCTAAGCCAACAACTTGCACATATCTCACCTTCTTTAGACAAATGATGTTATCATCCTTTTGGCCATGCTTTACTTGTCAATCTTTTTGCTTTAAAAATATTTTGTAAGAGTTCTATCTTGCATCAAACCTTATGGACAACCCCTCAAAAAACATGATTTGCTTCTCCAAAGCCATCCAAATCAATTAGACTTTAAGTGATATCTAAGGTTTTGATATTTCCACCAACAAATTTACCTCCCTAGGCCTTCTAATTCTTCTCATGGGCCTAGACTAGCTACTTTTGAGCCTTTAGTTACCAAATCGAGACTTTCTCTTGTTGGCTAGCATGCTAGATGCCTCTCTCTTACTAAAAGGTTTTAGTTCCTAAAATATGTTATTTGAAATGGTATCATATGCTAGACTAGAGCCCTTTTAACCCCCAAGGGTTGTATTTGTTTACTTCATAATTCCTCTTCCATAATGTATTACTATAAAAAAGATTCATATAATCTCTTTAAATAGCTCCAGTCACCCCCAAGATAAAGGAGGCCCTAGCATCCACACCATTTAGGTTATATCCTCTAGTTTTATATATTATTTTATTTGGAGAATCTAAAAGGGCAATGTCATTATCTATTTGTGGTTCGTGAAAAATATTACTCGAATTGGAGACCTACTTTCATAAATCATTCATTTCCTAAAAAAATCTCTTTCTAATTGCTCATAAATTGAAACACAACCCCTCTTTTATCGGTAAAGGCTCCTCTTTTATGCTGTTGTGGGATTGCAAGATAAATGAAAATTGTATAATTAAGTTTCTTGATTTGGTGGTCCTCAATTATGTTGTTGTCTATTATTTTTTGAGGAAAATTAGCTTGAAATCGCCATTCACCTCTTATTTTCCTATTCCTTTTTTAATTCCATCCTTAAGGATTGGTTCATCTGGACATCTACCATCATCCTTAATCCCTCATTTTTGTAGATTTTGGAACACAACGATACACATAATGACATTCCTTAAACATTCAAAATATTTTATATTATCATGATTCATTACATTTTTTAAATTGTCTAAAGGGAAAGGGACAATAAAAAATTTGGTAATATTTTTGCTAGTTCCTTTTCTATGCTTATTTCTATCAGAAGAGCAATTTAGCCTAATTCAAGTAGCTGGAGGTAAAATAGTGATAGAAATACCATTAATCGTGTTTTTTTATCCTCACGACTCTTAGATTTTAGAGCCCTTCTTTTCTCTTCCTAGATGACTTATCATATTTTTGGCTGTGCGGATATGGTATTTTGGTGAAAAATGATGGTTAGTTAGGCCAGTCATGTTGTGGCTTTGGATGATGCTTACTTGATGCACTTGATCATACATTCTCTTCTTCATATTGGCATAACCATTCTTTTCACTGAATGTATAGTTAGGTGTCTATTTTGATCTCTTAATTTTGCTCGGATTTTAATTATGAAGTCTCTTCTATTCTTAACTTGCATATTTGTTTTCATTCTCCTTTTATGCTTCTATTTATTCGAGCACAGAAGTTATTTTTTGATCATATAACATGTTGTTTGCATGCTTTATTGAAAAGTACAAAGCAATTATAATTTTATTTTTTGAAAAATTCAAACATAATCCTTTTGAATTTATTTTAGTTTTATAGCCGAACTTATCATTATGAATGATATATCACCTTGGGTGATGAAAATATCATTCCCTAATAGGTTGAGATTACAAAATCATAAGTTTTTGTCCTTACTACCATAATCAAATTTTGAAGAGAATTATATATGATTCCATATAATCAAAAGGACATTCAATTGTATATATGTGTTTGGTTTTATATTTTGGTTTAGAAAAAATTTTAGTTTAAGTTATCATTTTGTTAAAAATTTGGGATTAGATTCCCATTATTGGGGACTTATAAGTTTTGGTCTGCCCCAAATCCTAAATCTAATATGGCCACTAAACGATTATGATCCGAACCTAACTAATGAAATGCAAATCTGGACTTACCTCAGCCTGGATTGGAGTACCAACTAAACCACCTAGGCATTTTAAAATCATGTATTCGGTTAGTATAAAAGATGGGTAGGCAGTTATTTTAAGTTTTGAAAAAATTGGGCCTGACATTTAGAGGTCTTAATTGGCCCCTTTACTTATGCACGATTATTATGCTTGATGAAATTAAAATTTTATTAATTTTTAATTAATTTCTAATATAATGCATGTTGATTGACTCTTGTATATAAACATCATAATGATGAACTTTAAAAATTTAGCTTAGAAAATAATTTTTTTCCTAGAGATGCATAACATCCCCTAGACAGAGCTACACCCTAATAGGTCAGGTGGTTTGTCAAACCTAAAGGTTGGGAGGTGCCTTATAATGTGAGAAGAGAATATGGATGCATGAGAACCCCCGGTGTGCCTAAACTTACTTCTTAGAAGTGATTATCTTTCTATGTGAGCTTGATATTTTTTATTTAATTATAAGCAAAAGATGTTTTTTTGTTATCCTTCATAGCCTAATTCATCCCTGGCTAAAATAAATTTGACATGCAAGAAATAAAATAAACTTTGAAAAATAGGAAATTTCTAAGGCACGATCAATTTAAATGATCATCCAATCAAATTATGTCAAATGAGTAGAAAAGTCCATGTGACTAGTGCCACATAATATGCAACCCAAGGTCTATAGAAATTAAAAGTGGCTGGAATCTACTGACAACAAACATAGATTCTAATCCTAAAGAAGGATGCAAGTTTTAAAGTGGCGTATTTCTATTTTCTTCATTCCTTTACCTTCTTTCTTCGGGCTCCTTAGATCTACCTGATTTGAATATCCAAATGAAAAGAATTCCTCCCCAGAGGAGTGTTTCTTTTCTCTTTTGATTTTAAATTTATCCAAATTTAAATCTTTAAATGAAAGAGCTTTCCCTTAAGAGATGTTTCTTAATTTCCTCTTTAGATCCAAAATTGGGTATTAGATACACCACTTTAAGTGACTTTTACAACTCTTTAAAATTTAAATTACATATAAAAAAATGAAATGACCTTAATACAACCTACATGTTATTCTAAGTATTTCATATATATAATTATTCAAATAACAAGCAGTTATATAATCGATTGCTCATGATTGAGCCGACATATTTGCTTGGCCATGCTTTTAAATTTTAAAGAGGGCTTAGCATTTTAGTACCTACAGAGAATTTTGTTAATCACATTTTTTTATTTTCCCTCTTTATATAGCTCTATATAAGCATGGCCACCTACAAAAAATTCTGTTAGCATCCAAATTATTTCTAACCTAGAAGAAATGTAGCGCGTATCACATCATATCATAGATAATCATAGAAGAAATATTGCATTAAGCCATCACAGAACATATCAAATCATGATACCAGCATGCAATAAAATCTGCATAAAAATTATGAAAAATCTATGTCACACAAAAAGATAAGTATAAAGGAACAAACGATTAGACTAAATCCAAGTTTGGTTGTCTTAACAATCCATCTACAGTGTATGAGTCAGGCTGTGTGGTTTTGATATTTCTTGGGTTGAAATTTGTTTGGAGTTTTCAACCGCTTTATTTTTATTTTTTTCAGGCTAAGTGGAATTTTGGTTCAAGTTTATGTTTGATATTTTGATATCCATTTCAAGATGTTTTTTTAGTTGTTGATATCGATTAGAGGTTTGGTTTTAAGGTCCTAAATCTTATTCAGTCGTTTTGATCCCTAAGCCTTAAAATTTAATATACTTATGTTCCCTAAAAGGAATCTAGCACAAGGGAAGAAAGCTATAACTTATTAGTGATTTATTATTAATTACTTAGGTTGACTAATTACTTTCTTTTTTTACACTAGGGCCGTGAGGTTTATTTCACTCTCCTTAAAGCTAATTTAATAGCCCCACGGGCCCGAGTTACCCAACAATTATCTTTAGTTATAGGTTTGATTTAATTTATTGATTAAGTTATCTAAATTTGTGATTGTCTTATTAATGATTTTCATTTTAATTATTAATATTTTTTATGAATCTGTCCGTGGCATTATCACAACATGCACAAGGACCAATGCATCCTTAAGACACATAATCCTACAACTTGAGATAGTCTATCCTAAAATTCTGGTTGATGTAGTTGTACTAAAGATTTAATTTCTTAATTGGTTAGTAATTAACCTAATTAAGTTTATAATTTATATTTTACACTCCATTGAATTCGTTCGTGGCGTTATCACAATGGGCATGAGGACCATGGCCTCTTTAAAATACGTAGCCCCACAGCTCGAGATAGTTCATCATAAAAACTTTCATCAAAGAAGTGTTAGTTGTATTAATGATTTAGGTTCATTCAATTAGTTAATGGCTTATTAATTTTATAGTTTATATTCCATTGAATTCGTTCGTGGCATTATCAAAATGAGTACCTCCTTAAGACACGTAACCCCATAGCTTGAGGTAGTCCATCCTAAAAACTTCATCTAAGGATTTTGCCTGTACATTTTAATGTTGGTTATCTGATTTAATTGATTATACTAATGATTTTTTGTAATTTTGGTTCATTCACTCAATTTTTGGATATTTTGGAATATTTTAATGCATTAAATAAAGAGCCCATTTTATGACTTTTTGATTTATAATAAGGTCTAGAGTTCTCTCATTTTTAATAAATATTAAACCCTAGGATTAGTAAAATGCCACTGAGTTTTTTGGATTTAGAATTTCCTACAATTAGTTTTGATTTTCAAAGTTTGGGTGTATTTTTAAACTAAGGTTGACCAAGATATTGATTTTTTATTATTTTTATGAATTCTAGTGATTTAATATCTTTCATAAATATTAGACCCATAGATGAGTCCAATGCCTTGAGTTTTGCTCAATTTTCAGTTTTTTACAAATAGTTATAATTTTTGAAGTTTGGATATTTAATTGAATTATCTAATTGCTTAATTAGAGAGTTTTTGTTATTTTTGCACCAAACTCACTCCAAACCCCTTGAAATCCCACTCAAATGTCAAGAAAGACTTATAGGATTGTTTTCAAGAGTTTGGAATTTATTTGATAATTTTAATAATTTTTAATTATTTATTTTAATTAATTATTGAATTTCCCTAATTATTAAATTTAGGCCAAATTTGAAGTCTGATGATGGGGATTTTAATTTTCCTAGATTTAATATTCAATTATGAACATTTTGAGCTATTGTTTGTATTTTTTTTATTTAATTTAGATTTATTACATGTTTTGAAGTTTCAGGCCCCTCAAAGGGGTTGATTTTTGTTTTGATTAAATTTATAACCTAATAAAGTCCAAATTCAGTGAAATTAAAACCTGAGGTTTATAATGTCATTAAGTTTACTATTTCAGAGTTTTACCTTTATTGGGTGTGTGTAGAATCTCCTAAGATTTTTCTAAGTTCTCTATATAAATTCTTTTATTTTTTTCCTAGGTGTGATTAGTGTTCCAATGGATCTGAAATTTAGTTTAACTAACGCTCACACATACACAAGCACACCAAAAAAATTTGAAAGGAAAATCCTACCTATTTGGACAATTATGAACTTTCAAAGTTATGGATCTAAAATGGAGCCATCACCTTGAAAATTCATTTCACAGCAATCCTGAGCATACCATGACCTATAAAAATTTTGGAGTTGTTTAAAATGCTCAAAAATCTTCCACCAAAATTTGAGTTAAGTTTAACCACTGAATTTTTAAAAAATTAAAGAAAATAGATTTCAAACAATTATAAATATCTTAAAATACCGTAATCAAAATGTCTTGATAATATTTTTAGAAGATAGTAGGGCTTGAGCCCTTTCAAACAAGCCCAAGAACACTCAATTTGGTGGAGATTTGAATTTTTTGTAATTTTTTGAAATTCTAGTCATTAAAAATAAATTCTGAATTCATTTTTATAGTAAAAACTGCAACGGCCACTCTGGAGGTGACATGTGGTAGGTGCGACGACTCGGTGGTGTGCATAAGATGTGTCACGCTGTGGTTCATCCACTTACTGCATCAGCGCATGATTCGAGCTATCTGATCCACGTGGATATGATGAATGGCCAGGATCGCGCCACATCATCCAACTCGAATCACGGGCAGGATCCAGTCTGATGGTTCATTCATCTGATGCGATTTGCACAGTCCGATCGCAATACACGCATGGTCGAACAGTCCAGATCACATGATTTCTGCAGTTCAAAAATGAACTAAAACTTCAAATCGCCATAGCTTTCGATCTGAGCACCCAAATGTGATGTAATTTAAAATGTATGATCAAAATAACCATATCTTTCAATGCTTGGAATTTAGATGCTCTATGCATTGAGATCTGGGAGAAAATGCAACTTGAAGTTTAAACTTCAAACTATGATATCTCACTAACCTGTGGGCGGATTTGCAGGTTCATGGGCTTGTTTTGCTTCTGGAGAGATCCTCTTCAACTTTATAGAAGACCTTAAGAGCTGGTTCTAGTTGGATTGAAATTCAGCTCCAAAATTTCACTTTCTCTCTCTATTCTTCTCTTTCTCTTCACCAAATTGAGCTTTGGAGGCTATGGAATGGTGGGCAGAACATTGGAGAAGGTGGAGGAACTCATGGAGATGTAGAGGGAAAAAGCTTGGGGCCTGGAGGCAGCTTAGAGAGTATGATATGATGTTATGAGGGTCCTTGGCCACTTTACCCTATTTTGAGCCCTAGGGTTTAAGCCAATGGGTGAGATTGATTTGAGCCCTTAGTTGAATCTTTGACACCTGTCCAAGGTGCTTGGGAACTAGATAGAGGGCAGGGGGCTTGAGAGGGACTTAGTTTGGCTCATTTGTGGGGAGGGGACCACTCCTTTCCCAATTTGACTAAGCCAAAACTTGGGTTTGGTTTAATTGTTGGTTTAGGGTTGATTTGAAGCTTTTTTAGGGCTAATTTGGACATGCTTTGCTAGAGGATTTAGGAGGAAATGAGTTGTCTAGTCATGCTTGACTATTTGACCCATTTTCTTGCTTTAGAAAGGTTTTGTTGACTTGTCGACTAGTCAACCATTCAATGGTGACTAGGATATGTCGGATAGGGCTTCAATTGCTGTTGGGAGCAATGTTAAGGAGTTTGAGGGAATAGTATGGATGCATGAGTGGAAAATTAGGCTTGAATTTGAATTTGACCATTCATGGTGAATTGAATAAGTCAAACCAATGATGATTTGACTTAAGAAAATGTTGGACATGCTTAGAATATCCAACAAAATAATTTTAAGTGTTTAATTTAGTTTGGTAGCGCTTGAAGAATTGAATTTGACTTTTGTTAGGTTTATGGTCGATTTAGTCAATCATGGTTGATATGGTCAACAAGGTCAAATCATGGGTTGGGGTTGGGTCCAGCAAATTCAAAATGATATTTTGGACTCAATGGAGGTGATCCCATGCAATGATGAGGTCATTTGATTTGAAATATGTGTTTGGGCCATTAAGGGACATTTTGGTCAACCATGGTTGACCAGGTCAACTAGGTCAAACCAAGACTTGGGTTTTGATTCAATACACTCCAAATGATATTTAGAATATATTGGAAGAGGTTTCAAGGGCTGATTTAAATGAGTCATGTTGAGGTTTAAGGGAAAGATTGATTTTCCCTTAAAGATTTTTGGATTTAGTGGGCCCATGATCAATTATGGTCCACCAAAAGATTCGGTTTTGTGTTTAACGTGTCATAAGGATAATTATGAACATGTTCAAAAGTTTTGTGGAATGTCACAAGGTCAAATTCCACAATGTGCAAAGTCTAGTGGCATGTGCTATTAATATTAGAAGATTTTGCAATATTTGAAAATCAATTCAATTTTGGGAATTAGAGGGCTCATATTGGCCTCAAATTTGAAGGGATGACCCTAGAGACACGTCTAATCAATATGCAACTGATGGATCATGAATTAGAGATCATTTTGTTTAATTTTGAGGTGATTGAAAAATCACTCAAAAAGGATTATAGGATGTAGGCTTTTGGCCTTGATTTTTGACTTGAGATTTTGGATTTGATTTTGAATTTGGATTTGATTTTGATTGATTAACCTCATACAAACATGAGTTCAATCCATGCATGTAATTTGTTTCTCAAAGTTCAGATCAATTAAAAAAAAATCATGGTGGAAGATACCATCAATCTCTTTAGGCCATTTATACTATATTTTCCGTTTAGCTATTAAATTACACTCTGCTCGAGAAACTAGATGCTATGCTATTCTGTAGTCTATCTTTTAGGCTTCTGAAAAAGCTATAAATATGCTTCACCCCTTTCTTCATTAATCTGCCAAAAGGCTGCTTGCCTTTTACTCATGGTACCAATAAATTGAAGCAGGCAGGCTTCCTCTTCTCTACAACAAGGAGCAGCTCATAATGATGTTTAGAGAAATTCTTTTTCTTCTGTGTTTGGGATTAACAGTCCTTGCCCTGTGTTTGTTTCTAAATCATTTTCTTCCTTTGTTGTTGAATCTTGACGTTGTTCCAAGAGGGAGTTTTGGCTGGCCTTTGGTTGGTGAAACCTTGAGATTTCTCTCCCCGCATGCTTCAAGAACTCTTGGTGACTTCTTGGAAGAGCATATTTCAAAGTAATTACCTCACCTTTTCTATTTCTTGAATCAGGTAATTTTTATTTTGGTAATGTTCTGCGCTTTTTTATTGGCTTTCTGACAATCTTAAAAGCACAAGTACAAACAAATGAAAAGTACAGACAGAGATTTCTCCTTGCTGTAATCTTTCTTTTGAATGATTAATTCAAATGAATGTGTTTGATTTTTCACTGTTGATCAGGTATGGAAAAGTATTCAAATCACATCTTTTCTGCTCCCCAACCATTGTGTCATGTGACCTGGAGCTGAACCACTTTATACTTCAGAATGAAGAGAAGCTCTTCCAGTGCTGTTATCCAAAGCCTATTCATGGAATATTAGGAAAGTCGTCCATGATTGTTGTGGTAGGAGAGACTCATAGGAGGCTTAGAAACCAGGCTCTTGCACTTGCCAACACCACCAGGTCAAGGACTAGCTACGTCACTGACATAGAGAGAATTGCAATTCAGGTCATGGATTCGTGGAAACACAAAGAGAGGATCATTTTCTGTGAAGAAGTCAGAAAGGTTTGAATAATTTATAAGTTTAAAAGGTACGAGAAATTATCAGTTGAGCATAGCTTATGATTCCTTAGGCTGAGCTTAGTTCAAAAGAATTGAAAGAGTGGAAATAAAAAGTAAATGAAACAGAAAAGGGTAAAGAAGTTGAAACGAATTTCACCCATTCATTTGGTTGACGAGTAATTGAATGAGAAAGTAATTCCTCTTTTTTTTTTGTTAATTTGAAGGAATACTCAATAAATAGCACATTAGTTTTACTTCTACCACCCAAGTTGTGATTATGAATATACAGAGTTATACTGACATAAAAGGTTGACCCTGTGCACAAAAGAATCATGAGCTAAAATCACCTAATAATTTCTCGAAAAGCACATATTTCTTCAAATAGATGTGATACTAATAATTCTTTCCCTTGCAAATTGTTGAACTTTTGTGTAGTTCGCTTTCAGCGTTATAGTAAAGCAGGTGCTAGGACTTTCAATGAAAGAGGCAGAGTCAGCAAAAATCCTTGAAGATTTCTTAACTTTCATGAAAGGCCTCATCTCCTTTCCTCTATACATCCCAGGAACCTCATATGCAAGAGCAGTTCAAGTACCACTTTACCAGATGATTTAATTTTTTTTTTTTTTGCGAGGATTTACATACATAACAGGTAAAACTATTCTATTTATATATGTAACACCTAAAATTTCTTATTTACAAAATTACCACTATGTCAACTCCTCTTCCCTTCTACTCAAAATCTCGACTCTTGACAACAAAGAAGAGATGAGGACATCACAATGAGAACTCACTGAAAGAACTAAGAGATGTGAAGGATCCCTGATGAAGAGGAAGAGGTGAGGAAGCAATTGGGTCTCATTAAGGAAAGGGAATCAACGGGACCTTGAAGACAAAGTTTTTCATGATTGAAAGTTAACGGGGAGGACGAGAAATGTGTTATTTTTGGTGTTATTTAAATAATTGAGTGTTATGCAAGTAAATATAAAATTTTCGGTGTTAAATATCTAAATAAGATTTTTTTTGTGTTATGTATGTAAATCCACTTTATTTACAAAAGCATTATTATTCCATCACCTTTCTCTTTCTTAACAGGCTAGAGCAAGGATTTCCTTAACAGTCCAAGTCATCATTAAAGAAAGAAGAAAAAATGGGTTTGATTCCAACAAGATTGGGGACTTTCTTGATGTGCTCCTCTCCACTAATAACTTATCCGATGAGGAGAAGGTAAGCTTTGTTCTTGATTCCTTGCTTGGTGGCTATGAGACCACTTCTCTCTTGATAGCAATGGCTGTCTATTTCCTTGGTCAATGTCCACCTGCTTTAAATCAAGTAAAGGTATGCATCTTAATATTTCATGTCATTTAACTCTGATTAAGTTTGATTAATTATAATGATCTTAATTATTTCATTCAATTAATAGCTAGAGCATCAAGATATCAGTGCCAATCTACAAGAAGCTGGCCAAGATATGAGCTTAGAAGAATTTAAGAAGATGGAGTTTACTCAATGTGTGAGTCTGAATTTGCTGTGTCAACGTATATTAACATATCATATTTACTTTAAATCTTTTATAAAGCTAGCTCTTTTTACTTTAACTTTAGTCACCATAAATTAATAACTTCCTTCTTTAGGTAATCCATGAGGCACTTAGATGCGGAAACATAGTCAAGTTTGTTCATAGGAAGGCTTTAAGTAATGTCAGATTTAAAGGTAACTTAATCCATTTGTACTTAGGTTTTGTTTGAGATGGCTTTCTTATTGTTTCTTAAAGCAGCTTTTTAGTACAAAAATTAAATTTTTGTACTAAAAAATTATTTTAAAAAATAGTAAGAAAACTATCCCAAATAAAACCTTAATTTATGACTTAGCTTTGATGTACAAAAATGTAATTTTCCTTAAGTTACTTTTCATCCATGTTCTTCAAATTGTCATGCTTGATCCTTATTTACTAAACTAATTGCATGTTTTAATGATTATTCATAACTAAAAGATAATGTTCTTGTGGCAGAGTACGTCATCCCTTCAGGTTGGCAGGTCCTACCAATTTTTAGTGCAGTACATTTGGATTCATCTTCTTATGTTGATGCCCTAATGTTTAATCCATGGAGATGGGAGGTGAGGAAGCTATGATTTGTACATATTAATAAAATACTTTTAAGTTATTGGTTTTCTTTAAACAAAGATTCTCTGATCATAATCACACTAGCTTTTTGTCTTTTAGTTAAACTGTGGTTATCATTTCATAAAGCTGATTGATTCTGCACATATTATTTTATCACAATATTATATTGCTAAATCATTCTATAGATACTATGAGAAAAATAGTTAACATATTGTAGTAGTACCAAGCTAGCCTTCTCAAATTGTGAAAGATGTATTATCTGTCATCATAAACAATGCAGATTATTTTAAGAATAAGACCCTTTATGAAAGTTACCCTTTCACCCATGCCGATGTGTTTGTCCATGTTATACGGTAATGTCGCACGGATCACATGTCCTTGTTAATTACAAATGTCAACCAAAAACTTTTCAATGCTTGTTAATTAGAAACATTTCAATGTTTGTCAATATATGATTAGCGGAACCATCAATAAGAACAAAAATAATGTTATTGATGCAATTAAAAAAAGATAGAGAAAATACAACACAAAAACTAACATTTATATTGTTTAGCTTCAACCATGATTATATCTAAAGGAGAGGACAAAGTAATCAATCCACTAAACACATGAGTTTATATTAATAGTGTACTAATCAATAACACTAATGAGCCATTTTCCAATTCCCAAATAAAATTCATGTAGAAGAAACTAAAAATAATCTTGCAAAATAAAGATCAACTCTCAAACAAGTCTTCCTTCTCACTTGCACCTCGAAGTTATCAATCCTCCAAAAAGTCTGAAAATGAAGGTGTGTGTGAGGAATGATAGAGATAGGTATTACCTTCATTAAACCTTCAATCAAGCACCATAATAACATGCTTTGCCCTCGCTTGAGAAGTAAACATCGTGCATATGGATCAATACATTAAATATAACAATCTTGGGAGCTTAACATATTGTTCTCATGGCAATTCATCCCTGATATTAATCTCAAGATGGAATTATAACAATTTTAGGTTTCCACTTCTATAGAGTAAAATAGGAATTGGAATATTCCTAGATATATGGTTTTTAAATTTTAGACAATTAATAGTCAATCAAAATGCCTTATCCACTTAACAAAGCTAGATTTTGATTTACTGGGATGCCACATATTGTTAGATTGAGATTAATCATTGTTTCTAGTTGATTATTTGTATTTTTAGTCACTTTTCTAATGAATCAAAATTTGTTTATGGCCTATTAGGAACACTTATTCACTCAATGTAATGATTCAACAAAGATTAGTGCATCAATATGGGCAAAGGAGTTGGACTGCAAAGTAGCACTCTTATTTTATTATCTATTTTTTTAAATGGCCTTATAAGATTCATTAAAATAGAGTTATATGTTTGCAAAATTATGATTTATGGTCCATTGTACACATTTAGGTAGCAATTTTATTTAGTAATTATCTTTCTTAGAGTTTAATTCTCCTATGATTAGAAAAAAAAAATCCTATTGTTGGCCTCTCTTGGCCTTCACATTCTTGGAGATTGCAATATAAACTACTATACTCATCCGAGCCACAGGAACATGTACATACATAATACGAGAATTTCCATCTTGTTGAAGATCTGGAGGTGCTACCCGAAGACTTGAATGATAAGAACAATCGAGATCCAATTAGAATTTGCATGTAGCTTCTTGTCTTTGACATAAAGAAAGAAGATTGTAATAACGAAACAAACATGTGAGAATTTTGTCCCTCTATGAGCTCAATTCTACTACTTGTACCAATTTTGAAGCCTATGGCAACTTGTTGACTATAGACCTATGAGAGAGCTCAACTCTATATAAATTATGGTGACCAAAGATAATGTTTTTGGAGATCATATGAGTGATGTTTTGTTTATAAGAGGAATATTAAAGTTTATGAGACTATTCGGTTTAATACTACATTGAATTTATGAAAAATATGCTAGTATCACTGCAAGAAATTGTGCGGTTTCCGACGGCAAAATTCATTGGAAATCTAAACATTTCCGTCAGAATTTACTATTTCTGGCGGATTTCTAGCGAAATTATGTTTGATTGTAAAACGTGCGTTAGAAAATGATTTGCTATTAAATAAATTTCTGTTGGAAAAATTTCCAACGGATTACTGATGAAAAATCAACCTTTTAACCGTCAAACAAAAAAATATTGGGTATTCCAAAAATGATGGAAATTTCAACAGAATTTCTAACGGAAATTTAAGCAAGAAATTCTGACAAGAATTTCCTCCAGAAAACTGTAGAAAAAAATTAAAAAAAAAACACTCCCATAACAATACAAATGAAGTAACTGAAGGAATAAAACTTCCTCGGGAAAATATTCTCCATTGGATATCTTCTTCAATTCAGCCCTGTTAAAGCCATAAATTTTATTAGAACAACAAATAAATTATAAACAAAGAAACAAAATTGTTGTAAGGAAGACGAGAACATAAGAAAAGCTGCTTTGAACTTAACATCACTACTTAAAAATCAGGCTTTCGCAGCAGTTTTTAGGACCTACTGCAGCGGTTCAAACACCTACTACTTTATTTTCAGCAGTTTAGAGATCTACGAAGACGAATTCGTGTGGTCAAGAGAATGAGTTGGCTAGGGCATGAATTTAGCGGGCGGTTTGCGAACCGCTACCACACAATATTGTGGTAACTTCAATATTTTGATCATGAATTTAGAAGTGGTAAAAACTGCTGTCTATATCTACCTATAGTGGTGATTTTAAAACCACTGTTATAATCTGCTGCGAAAGCATTAACTTTTTGGTAGTGCATACATATCTCCTGCTTCACATTATCCCGTAACAATACAAACGAAACAGTCCTACATTAAGATGTTTTTAATGTAGAGAGGAATAGGATAAAATGCAAAAATCACCAAAGAAAAATATAGATTTATACAAAAGCATTAAAAGTTCCTTGGCAAGATCTGAGCATAATCAGATTTTGCTCCTCCCTTTCACCTACTACTTGGTGAGCTAATATATGACATCA
Organism: Dendrobium chrysotoxum; assembly: GCA_019925795.1. Lineage (NCBI taxonomy): Eukaryota > Viridiplantae > Streptophyta > Magnoliopsida > Asparagales > Orchidaceae > Dendrobium > Dendrobium chrysotoxum. Next base: position 27,696,160 of record CM034302.1, on the reverse strand, counting down.
CTCAGTTTGCCTAGCAAGTCTAATTTCCTTCGAAACATATCTACAATTAGAACAAATGAGAAAAAAATTATGAAGCAGATATATAAAATAAAACCCAAGAAATTCAGTAGAGACATACCAGACATATAGAACAAAATAGTCTAGCAATAACGTTGAACGACGCTATGCAATAGACGGGGAGAGAGAGCTATTTGGGAGAAAAAAAATTGTGATATGGAAGAGGGAGGCAGTCTCGGGATGAAATAGGGCCTTTACCGGCGATATTTCTTACGAATTTTTCCATCATAATTAAATAACATTTCCGCCAAAAAAGTCCGTCAGAAATTTCGTCGGGATACTTTACTGCCGAAAATTATGCCAGAAAAAATCTACCGAGAATTCCATCGGTAATGCATATATTTCTTATAGTGTATAGAAGTAGTCAGTAGTTGTTCCTGGCTCATATGCTTAAGATTTTGAACTTAAAATGTGTTTGACCATTATTTATTTGGTCTAATTTGATACTCTTTTGAGATCTATGCATCTTCATATGTAGTATCAAAATTGATGATTTAGGTGGAATCCAATGACCTATGTAAGTTGTGGTTTCCACAAGTCTTAGCAGACTTTTAGTATGGTGAAGTGAAGTGCTAAAGCCATCAACTCTTATGAACTCTTTACACAATTAAATGAGCTCTTTATGCATTATAGGTTACATTCAACTTAGAGTTTTATGTCTACAATAATATGCAATATGGTCCATTGTAAATATATGAGTGGCATTTTAATTCAATTATAATATTTCAAAGGGTGGTGAGTTCTCTCATGGTAAAAACATATCCCTCATGGTGGAATCTTTTAGTCTCACATTCCTGAATGTCCTCTATGAGCTCAACTCCGCCTAGCTCCACCTATTTTGAAGACATAGCAACTTGTTGCCCATATACCCTTGAAGGAGCTCAACTCTATACAAACTAGGTTTACCAAATATGAAATTCTTTGAGACCTAAAGAATCACACTCTAACCATAAAAAAACAAGTTATTTGAGAATATTGAGTTTAATACAATATCAAATAGGCGAAGAATATGTGATCCTCATCCATATGCTTAAGTGTTTGAGCTCAAATTGGGTTTGACATAAGTATATTTGGTCCAACTTTGATCCCACTTTGAGATCCATACATTCTGAATTAGCATCAAAGTTGATGATTTGGTTGGGATGCATTGGTCCATACAAGTTGTGGTTTCCATGAGTCTTACCTGACTTTTACAATTGTCAAGTAAAGTTCCACTTTTATGATGGTTCAAGATGATTGAGAGGCCTCTCAATGCATTATACTTGATAATGATAAAAAGCATCAATTTAATTAAGGTTTCGTTTGGGACTGCTTTCTTACTATTTTTTGAACCAGCTTTCTAGTACAAAACTTTCTAGTTTTTAAAATATTTGCACAAAAATATTATTTTAGAAAACAGTAAGAAAGTTGTTCCAAATGAAGCCAAGTTTTCCATCCTAGCAACTAATATTTGATTTCATTAGAATTCTCATCAATTATCTGAATAATAATTTTCTCATTTTTTGGCAGTGATTAGAACAGTAGGTTTTGTTGAATAATAATTTTCCTGATTTTGGGATTCCTATTTGTGCCTTAAACCCTAAAGACGGAGAATAAATTTGCATGCTTCAACCATCTTTCTTAGGATGTCTGATAGCTCTTAAAGAATGGTGCTTGCTATTTGATTGCTTTAGCCAAAATCCAAGTTTTGAGTCTTCCACGACATTCCTTCTTAACTTAACGTTTTGTATGAGACGAAGAACTACTTTTATCTCATTTGGTTACTCATATAGCCTCTTGATTAAACACTTCAAGTTGCTTGTAATGCAAGTAGGATATCTTTGTGTATGTTAGGCTCTATGTGAATGCTACAGAATTAGGAAAGTGCTATTGAGTGCTGTTTTATATGTCTTGATTATAAGTTCTTTGTTTTGTGGATTGAATTTTATCAATTCTATCATGAGCTGGGATTATGCTTCGTTTGGGACATCTTTTTTATTGCTTTCTAACATAGCTTCCTACTACAAAAATTTCTTGTTTAAGAAATTTTTATACTAAAAAACTGCTTTAAAAAATAGTAAAAAAGTTGTCCCAAATAAAATCTTAGTTGAAATCAGAATACATAAATTTGTAAATCTTCTAAATTTATTTCAGTATTTAGTTATTTTTCTAGATTTTCATATTACATAAGAATTTATTGAATCAGGATTGTTTTGATTTATGGACTCTCAATAGTGCACTATGGATTTGCAATCAGAAACATTGGGGTGCACAACAAAAACAAATGAAGATCAGTATGCTTCTACCTTTCTTCTTAGTGATATCTGAGAGCTACAAGAGAATGTTGTTTAACGGTTTAACCTAAAGATTTCTTAAGCCAGAAGTAAAACCAAAGCCATATTTGGAGGTTTCCCCGACATATCCTTCTAACATAGGATTTTGTGTGGGAAAATAGATGCATTCTTGATCTCTATTAGTTTCTCATTTAACCTATTAGTCTTAGGGTTCTCGAAGGAATGAAGTCATCAAGGTGATGCAAGTAGAAAGATTATTGTTTTAGTTAACCTCTCTGTGAGGTACTTGAGGTTTTCTTCTTGCATGTGGCTACATGTGTTTACTAGGGAATTAGAAAAGGACTTGCGTGTGTTCTTATTTTACTAACAGTAATTGTGGTATTTAATATTGCAGCTTTGATTATTTCTCCTCTATCATGGACATAAACTTCGTTAAAGTTGGAGTCGTTGGACCATCTAACTTTGGTGTTATCTATAGCTTTTTTCTCACCTTTATTTGTGTTTACTTCAAATATGCCGTTCTCGATCTTTAGCACGTCATGTCTTTTGGTACCTTAGTTAATAACAACAAATTTACGGAGCAAAAAAGTTTTTTTATTATTAAGGATCAGTTTAGGATAGTTTTTAAGTTGCTTTGTTTTTCAGACAGCAATTATAATTTTTGCTTCGTTTGGGACGACTTTCTTAATGCTTCTTAAAACAGCTTTCTAGCATAAAATTTAAAATTCTTATGCTAGAAAGCTACTTTAAGAAGCAGTAAGAAAGCCGTCCCAAACGCTACTACTTTCTTATTACTTTTCAGAAAATTTTGTGGTGGAAAGCTATTTTTGCAACTAGAATAATTAAGTTACTTTCCACGCAATAATTTCACAATCAACTTTATAAAATTCTATAATCGTCCCAAACAAACCCTAAAAGCTTATAACTCATGCATGAATTCCTTATATGTATTTGCTTTCACCATGTTTTGGAAATTGATAAAAGGAAAAGATAGCTTTATTTCATTTGAAAAAAATTTTAAATTCTGTAGGGCCAAACACAGATAATAAGCAAGAGTTTTACTCCTTTTGGTGGCGGAACAAGACTTTGCCCTGGATTTGAGCTTGCCAAAGTGGAGGCTGCTATTTTTCTCCACCATTTTGTTCTAAACTACAGGTATTTCTCAATACAAACTTGTAAGTGGTTGCTAAATTTCACCAAAATTTATAAAATTATCATTATATTATTCATGTTAGTAGTGGTATTACAAATTATTATTAATAATTACAAAAATAATTATATGGAAGAACCATTGGAGTATTACTATAGCATTATTGGTTTCATACTATCATTACTTTGCTTTCTCTGCCTTCTCTATGACAGATGAATAAGACCTTAACATGGCTATAGCATCATACAATGAAAATCTAAAGAATTAAAGGCCTAAAGCACTTGCAGCACGAGAGAAGAACATAGCGTTATAAATAAACTTGTTAAATAATTAGAACAAAGGCTGACATTGGCTTAGCTATGACAATCTGTATGAATTTCCTTAAAAAAAGATCAGTTGAAGGGATTTGCTTTACTTTTGTTTTTTCTGGCTATTTTGCTTTTTAAATAGCAACCATAATTTTTCGTTTTTCGGAATTTTCTGTGGTAGAAAACTTTTTTCTACAACTAATGTAGGAAGATTGATTTTCGCACAGCAACTTCACAATCAGTTTTATAAAATACTGCAGCCGTCTCAAACAGACCCAAAATTTGAAAATAAATCCCGAATGGCCCCTTAATTAGTGTCTTATATTTATCCTACTCATTTTTTTAATGTAGATGGAGACCAGATGGTGAAGACATTCCAATGGCATATCCATACGTGGAGTTCCCAAGAGGCATGCCAATTTTAATTAACCCAATTTGACAAGACCTATTGATCACTGTTTAATTTGTAAATCTCTTGTAATGGTTAGAAGACAACTGATTAAATTACAAGTAATTTTATGTTTCTTTTGATGTTTTTTTTTTTTTTACATTTTTATGTGTTAATTATGATAAAATGTCGAAGATGCTAAATTTACGAGTGTGTAATTATCATTAAATAATTATAAAAGAAGTATATTATATGAAAAATTAAAAAATTAGATGAGTATGTAATTATCAAATAAGTACCTATACAAATGAGTTTTGACATGTGAAAAATTTGTCTTTTGCAGGTCTAAATAGTCTTGGGATGAATCATAACAAAGAAAAAGCATGCCTCTCAGTCTATTCTCGGGGGTGGATTTTTAAGAGGAGCGTAATTAATTATTAATTAAATAGTGTGTAATTAAGATTAAATTGTTAATGGAGTAAAAAAGCAAAAAAAAAAAAAAAATTTATTAAACTTAAAATCATTTTTAATTTTTTAGAAAATGCAAGATGATTTTAAGGTTTCTTGGAAAATTCAAATTGATTTTTGGCTTTTTAAGAAAATCTAAAATTAATTTACATTTCTAACTAAAGTAGAAAGTTTTTATATATAATTGATTTATTGCAAGTGCATAAAAATAAGAATTCATATTATGAAAAGATAAAATTATTAGATATATCTTTATTAAGTTATTTTAATTATTAATTACATTAATAAAAGTTGAATATTTTTCTTAAAACTATAGTAGAGAAAATAGATTATTATAATTTTACAATTTAATACTAAAAAACAAATATTTTTTCTTTGTAAAACTAATAATATCATATAAACAATCAATTCATATTTAAAGAGAGAAATTATCTCTTTGAGACAATAATATATAACTTGTCCAAAGGCTCATAATATATCTAACCAGGATATAATAGAGTCTTATATTTATTACCTAAAAGGAGAAACAGTGTAACATAAAATGATAAATAGTATATCATATTTAATATCCTCTTCGAACATGCCACAATTAGATAGGATCACATGAAAAATCATGCACTTCATAAAAAGAAATATTTAAAGAGGGCACAAAAAATGAAACATATACTAATATTAAAATGTGGTTTGTGATTCTTCCCACAATAAATTTAAATAATACATGTGTCTCAATATGCACATGTTTATGCATTCTTTTCCATCAAAGAGGTACATAAATGCAGTACCACTACTTCTCAGTATGTAAATGTTTTGTCTACATATGTAATCCTCCTTTTCTAAATCTTTTTACAAGTTTTTCCAATTTTAGCAGGAGGTGGATCCTAAAGTAGAAAATAATGATCTAACAAGTGATGGAAGGATTGATAGTTTTCTCTCAGAGCTATCAAATGTCATCCCTGGAGTAGATGAGCCTAGAAGTTTTGCATAAATGTTGAAGTTTTTATCTCCTTATATATTGTATCACTTGGTTCTTCATATTCATGCCTTGCTTTGTAAAGGAGATGACTAATAAGGTCTTATTCTTTTATATATTTAGAATATTCACCTTATATATGATTATTCTTTTTGCTTGTCAAAATGAAAGCTGGTGGAGGATGAAAGAGTATAACATGGCTGAAATCAACATCATTTCCCTAAACCTCTTCACAAATGTTGACAACAACAAGTGGGCTTCTAATTTAACCCTTCCCTTTTTCTTTTATTGTAAATCATTCATGTGTTGCATTTGCAATTTTATTAAAATGTAAGCATTTATGCTTGCTCATTCATTCAACATTTTCTTCTATTTTCCTTAATTTAAATTGAACATTTCACTTGTGCAATGGTGTTGATGTTTGATTGTTTACATCTAAGTTAATTTTCTTATCACTTTAGTAGGTGGCTACTATGCTTGAGAAGAAAAATATTTTACCAATAAAAAAACTTTGTATGGTTGAGTAGGTTACTATTCTTCATAATGCTTTCTTCCTTTTGTTTCAACTAGGATAATGTATGTTAAGGCAAACATATCCATTTGGATAGTTTTCCCATTACAATGCCATATAATATTGATGGTTATTATTATTAACTTTATGATTATGTGTTAAGTTTTTCAATATTTTTTATCTTTTATACTGTTGCATATGCCCTTTAAGATCTATTCAAAGGTTACACACAATTTATAAAGTTCTTTCATTTATTGTGATGTATATAATTATTTTGAACCCTCTAAACAAAAAATCAATGATATCAACATAGCAACATCCAGCAACATCACATTGTTTTTAAATGAATGCACAAAGAACTTTGGGATTCTTTGAAGCCTGGAGCACTTGAATCATATTTAGTTAAAGTAGATAAAAATTATCAAAAAGTTGTAGATTTCTAACTAACCAACTATAGTGAAGGGCTTAGAAATAAAATGATAGTTTTGGCTCTCTATCAAGAATCATCACAAAGCTTTTGCATTTGGAAGAAATATACCAACCATGAGCCTAAAGTAAATATATAGTTTTGAGGCCATCTAAGGTGGCCATTTAGCAAAAGAGAGATTTTTAATAGAATATCCTTTAAACTATATAAAATTAGACCATTCCTATAAATCTATAAATTTATATTTTATTATTTTGATTTTCTTTGCATAAAATATTATTCATTGATCACTGCTTAGTTATGTTGAGCGGGAAGGTATTGGAAAGGAAGATAGAAATAAGGTCTTCAAAGAAAATGCAAATCTAATACATGATGATATTCCCCTCTTTTATTCAAATATAATGCTACTTCTTGTAGGTAGAACAAAAAGAAGCTGAGAATGTTTTTTTTTTTAAGTGAGAATTAGCATATTGTTATACTTATCTTTGTTCATAATTTCACATCAATAGGTGGATGAAGAAAAGAATGTTGGTGAAAATTCTTTTGTATGGTTTGGATATGTTCTTCCATTGGTTGTTGATGTCGCCAATGCCCAATTTACATTCAAGATGCTTACAATGCGGACGGTGAACCAACTTTACTATCATGCTTATGACATGTTTCTCAAAGAGATAGATAATTATGCCTCTTTTTGGTTCTTTGTACATTTTAGTATTAATGTTATTCTTTGCACAAGTTATGTTTAACATTCTCTTAGGGTCCATTTTGGGTGGCTGCAACTATCTATAAAACCTACATGCTATATAACTATTGGGAGAAAAATATATTTTTTAGAAGTTATTGTAGATAATACAAAATTTTCTCTTTTGAAAAAGTTAGACAATGATTACATAGAATCAAGAGCAAAATAGTACATGTGCATCATTGTTGAAGAAAAATGAAGAAGTACAAAATAAGAGCAAAATGTTATGAATAATAACATATAATTAACCTTGTAATAGGTACTTTATGAGAAAGTTGATGAAGTTGAAGAAAAAAGACCAAGTCCTCGCTATGAAAGAGGTTAGTTCTTTTCTAATTTCTTCACGTTAATTGTTGCATTAAAATTCTAATTTTATTCCTACTAGCAATGGAATTATCTTACTTGTTATTATTATATTGATATATTGTAAGAATGTATTCATTAGAGATCCCAATTCTTTTTGTTCTTTGATATTTTCTATAGTATCTATGCTCTATTCCTTATTCTATGAATTTTATTTGATATTTTTTAGTCCATGACATTATAATGCAATTTATATCACGATGAATTTAAAAATGTTGGATTTACTTTAAGATTAGTGCTGCATATGAGACATTATATTGCACCAATCTTAAGGAAAATGTGATGCAGGGCAGTTAGACGCTAATAATATGAGCTAGTATATGACTTATTGAGTTTGAAATATGCTTAGGTTTCTTTGATTTAAAATTAATATAAGACCACTAAAATGCGCAAGTATGCATGTCAAATCAAGTAATAAAGTGATAGAGTACAGTGTCAAACTCACGAGAAAATTTTTTGCTTAATTGCAATTTATTACCAGTACTACTTCAAATGCATGACTTATCCTAAGGAAAATAACAAAAGGATATTTTTGAGTTTTTGTCATTAAAAAAAAATTTGCAAAGAAAACTGATACTTATGAAAATAACATGATTTGGACTAATGAATAAATATAACATATTTTCTAATGAGACTTTTAATTATAGATGTGGATTAAAGCATATGCATCCCTAGATCTCTGTAGAGCTTATTAGAAAGAAAAGAAAAGTCTATGGACTTTCTATAATTTTTTTATCTTCATAGAATTTAGAATATTCAAACATCCTATGTTTAGGCACACCAATATTCTATTTCAATACTCGTAATTATTCTAGTATTATTTCGTCGAGGCTATACATTACACTAAATTTTAATTACACACATGATCATCATATGCATTAAATGACGAGCAGGAAATATTAAAAATATTAATACATTTATTAAAACACAAGTGTCTACATTAGTACATACTATGCTTTCTATATCATTAGCCCAAAACTAGAAAATTAGCCAATTATGGAGGAAATAACTAGCAAACGTATCTTCATTCTATTCATTGGAAGCAAAGATACAAGAGAAGTAATAATAAACTTGTAACCATAAAAGATCAAATGATATTCTCTACACTCCTTCCACCAATTACAGAGTTGCTTGCACAAATAGGCTAAGATCTCTAGAAGAAAAAGATCTTGCACTTCCCTATCCTCCCTTAAACTTTACTCTTAGGGGACACTACAGAAATATGCTTATTTATATAGGATTTCACTCGAGTGACAAAACTCCCCAATAATAGAATTAGAAAATTAGCTATAGTAAGTACATGGATAGGTTCAGGCATCGCGACGCTCAATAAGGTGGCACCGTGGTAGCGAAAAATGAAATAACACCTCGACACTATAAGGTCTACTCCACTGCAGACCTGTCTGACATGGCATGGTTACTGATTGAAATGGCGCATCTTTTTGTTGAGTCAGCGTGGCACCTCGCATTGGTAATTGTTTCTCCATGGAGCTCCAGAATTTTGAGCGCTATGGTGCTCAAATGGGAAATCCAGCGCTAAGGTGTGGAAAGGTATGGAGCTTTAGTGATCATTTTCCTGAGACACCCAACGTGTAGTATTGAATTTTGGTGTAGCGATGTTGTGTAACGTTGCGGTACTGAGTATTGTACTGCTGCAGCTCTTGTAAATAGTGAAGCTACCATTACAAAATTTGAAATGGGTGCATTGGTGTGATTAATTTTGATGCTGAAGCGTGATATAAGCTGGCACCGTGATACTGCTTACTTGTATTTTTTGTCATTTCAAAATATTTTCTGTATAAATATAACTAAAATAACATATTTTTATTAAAATTTAAATATAATAAATAATACATAATTTAAACTTAAAAATTCCTCCAACTTGAACTCTTGTTTGTCCTCAAGTAATAATAACTTTCACCAATTGATCACTTAATAGCCAAAGTAAAAATTGAAAATTTAAAATTACTAAAATATAGGGTAGTACAACACAATCTAAAAGTAATTTGAAATGAATAATGTTATAATTCTAATTTAAAAAATTCATAATAGTTATCCTAATCAGTTTCCCTTATTATTACTTATTTTGAATATGTTCACTATGTTTATAAATATAATATGGCGACCGTAGTCTTCAATCTTGTCACGTCAAGAAAGACATACATGGATATTCAGGAGTACCTATTTAAAAGAGCATAATTCTTACCCCGTCGGCATTGAAGCGCATACGGGTAATTAGATTTTACCCCTCCATACTAAGGAAAGCTTGTACAAGGCTTACCCTCCTCACCGTAAGTGCCGCACCGGGTTCCCTCCCACCATACTAAGAAAAGCATGTATAGGGGGTCCCTCTGTCGCAAATGCCGAGAATGGGACTTTCGATGATTTTTTAGTTTGAAAATCATTAAACCTTTACTAATGAAGTGGTGATGTTTCATCATCGAAGGCAGAGGCAGGATTGAGATGAGCTGCAGACATAGGATTTGCACAGGATTTGTGTAAAGAGATGTGAACAACACCTAATGCAAAGTAATTTCAATTGGATTTTTGTACTATTCTGAGATTTGTGCAAGATTTTTGGGAAGCATTCGACAGAGCCGATGTATGATTTTATTTTGATTTTGTGTTTGCTGTAGAGGTCGATAAATGCCCCACAATAAATGTGATACATTTCTAGAGCGAATCATATTTGTTGCATGCTGATTGACCTTATAGATATCCAAATATTTATTTTGGATGTCATACTGAAGTTTTCATTTTGTGGATCTCCAAGAGCTTGTTTGGATTTGTGTAAAGAGATGTGAACAACACCTAATGCAAAGTAATTTCAATTGGATTTTTGTACTATTCTGAGATTTGTGCAAGATTTTTGGGAAGCATTCGACAGAGCCGATGTATGATTTTATTTTGATTTTGTGTTTGCTGTAGAGGTCGATAAATGCCCCACAATAAATGTGATACACTTCTAGAGCGAATCATATTTGTTGCATGCTGATTGACCTTATAGATATCCAAATATTTATTTTGGATGTCATACTGAAGTTTTCATTTTGTGGATCTCCAAGAGCTTGTTTGGATGTCATGCTGAGTGTTTCATTTTGAGAATCTCCAAGAGTTTGTTTGGATGTCATGCTGAAGATTTTCATTTTATGAATCTCCAAGAGCCTATATCGATATCTTCATATATCAAGTGCATACGAGCAATGAACAGAAAATTAAAATGACTTGTGACCGTAACTGATTAAGATACAAATGAAGATGAGTGATTCAAAGACACTAACAAATAAAGACCCTTAATAAATATATTAATACATTAAAGAAATATTGGATTTGAAATAAATATGGTCCTCCTACAGTCAACATTAATTAATTCATAAGTATACACATCAATCTCTTCTAAACATTGAAAGTTAGTATGTGATGAGCTGCCTATAGGCATGCATAAAGAAGTCGATGGTGCTCACAGTAATATGTGCCGCCATGCCATCAGATCCACAACAACCATACAAGCGGACAAAAGACGTTTATAAATTCCACTAAAACACAATGCCATGCCACTGGATTTGCAACACTCATACAAGCAGACAAAAGGTATCTACGAGATCTCAAATAAAGCATTGTGCGCATTCAAATGATAGTTGCCCGTGTAGCTGATCAATGCTAATTATTCTAAAATGGCCCCCACGCATGCATTGCAACATGCAGAGCTTATTATGTAAATATGCATGCACTTATACAAATATACATACACATATGCATATACGACACAGACACCTGTTATATATGTATGACAATCATATAACTGCATCATACAAATTGCATATAAGATCATACACCTGTATGGGTTCCGACGAACGTGTTGTTATACATAAGTGACGTCTGAGGATTCCCACGGCAAGAAAGCCTTTGATTAATCGCTATTAGCTAATAAAATTCCTCGGCTTGGGCAATTCTTTAACTCTTCAATACCACTAGGAACATATCTCCCTTGTTTAAAACTGTAGCATGAACCAAATTACGATTTGCTAAATACAAAAATCAAATTAAACAAAAGTCACCAGATGGTGTGGAAAATATTAAATCCTTCCAAAATATATTTTACAATGGAGCAGTGGTTTAATTCAGTCAGTTCGTAAATTTTACTTGTTGAAACAAAGAATTCACCCCTCTGCACTGGAAATGAATCCTGTACATGAGCAAATGTATTGTCCACTTCCCACCAACAAATCTATATGTACATATGTATTGTCCACTTCCCACCAACAAAATCTATATGTACATACAATAAACATCGGAACAGCCAACTCTAGCACACTACCAATTCAACTAATCATAGAAGCTCTCACCAGAAACCCTTGCAGGAAGCAAGAATTTCCTGAAAGACTTCAGCTATAAGCTCCCTATCTGCACTAAGCAGAAACAAATTGAAATCCTGATTGATCTCATAAATTTTGCCAAAGTAAACCAAATACCTCAAGCAACCAGACTTCAGTTTTGGCAGTTGGTATAGATGCGCCATTTGGAGTCTCTCAAGCACATTCTTTGAATCAATATCTTCCGAGAGACTCTCATGGCAAGCCTCTTTGAGGTCCGACATATCATACTTATCAGCGGCTCTGAGAAGCGCTAAACGGTGAGTTAGAAACTCGTCGGCATGGAAGTTTCCATAGATGTAGTTGAGGAAGGCTTGACATGCCTCAAATGACATGTCAGAGATGTTGACAGTAGAGAGCTTCTTCTCTTGGAGGTTGTGGGAGAACATGCTCTGAAAGACAGGGGACTTTGTGGCCAGTACTGCTCTGTGGGCACCGATGCTGCCATCGCTTGCATTGATGGTGATATCAGTATGGATGCTATCAGTTAACATCCTGCTGAGGGAGTTGAGGGATGTGAGGGGAGAATGTTTTTCAGTGTGGCAACCAGTCCAGATGGATAAGGGCTCCCCACCCTGTCAAGCACTCATTGTTATTCATAAGAAGCATGTAGTTCAAAAAACAACAATAGCATACAATTTTAGAGCATTTGATTGGGGTTTATGATAAGCTAAGCTAAATTAAGCCTTAAGATAAGTTTAAGTCTAAGTTGAGAAAACTGTTTTAACTATATTTTGACTTGAAACCTATTTGCTTAATCAGTTATAGTGTCATAATTTATAATTAGGTATGAATTACTATAAATAAATAGTATTAAAATCTTAATTACTAACGTTATCTTAAAATACTTTTAAGCATACCAAAACAATTTAGTTAAAAGCTTCGTGATTATATTTATTTTTTATTAATCTAAGTAATTAAATATTTAATTAACTATCCATACTCAATAAAAATATAAACTTAATAAATCCTAACTTATTCTTGGTAAATAACTATCTATAGTTAATTATGTGTTTATTGATCATTCCAGATTTATCATAACTAATGCATATAAAATATTAATGAACTTAGCTAAAACTTGATTAATCTTTAAGTTGTTTAAATGACATATTAATTATCTATTATTCATATTAATTAATACGCAAACTATTTATCATATGCTTGTTTATCATAACGGCACAATAATAAATTTAAAATAATCTTTCATTTGAATGGTTTGGCTAAGCTAAGCTTGCACTTTGCTTAACCCACGATTAAGCAGGCTTAGAGGCAAAGCCTAACTCAGGGAAATGCATTTTGGCCGTTTGATGCTTAAAAGCTTAGCTAAGCTTTTAAGCACCAACCAAACAGCCCATAAAAAACTACTAAGTAATTATTACTGAATATTAGGAGAGATACATAAGATATTACTACTTAGGGATCAGATTGTTCGGATGGACCATATTAGTCCAACACATCAATCTGTGTGAAGGTATGAATAGACTTGTGCCGTGCATTTATATTCTTCCGTGTGAATCAGACAGCTGGGATCAAAATCAACTGATTTTGCAAAATCAGTTTAGTTTGGCCGGTCAGAATGTTGTACGGACGTACAATTAGTGTTGTAACTATAGAGGATTAGCATCCAAGAAAGACATATCCTAACGGTGAGGGTTTTTAAGAGTGAAGAACATTCAATTTTGATTTCTCCCTAGCAACGATGGTTGTAAGTTTACAAACATGTCGCCAGAGAGATGTTTTTAAGTTTGCAGTAATTGATGAGTGATTATGATTTTGGAGGACAACAACCCAATCAAAGAGAGAAATTACTTACAGATGGAGGAACAATCTTGAGATCAAGGAACTCAACGTCAATGATGAACTTTCCTGCAAAGGTATCGACTGCCCAGACAAAGTAGTCGTTACTCTTTAGCTGTCTGTCACTAATTCCTGCAAACTTCAAAAAATACTTCGACTTAGCTTACATTGGAAGTTTCCCAGTCATGTTGTTCCGACCTCATCATCCACCATATAAAAACTTAGCATCCATCGCCATGAATAATGGATAAACAAGTGAAAGTAGGAAGTAAAAAACAAGAAAATGGAGAAGAGTGGACCTGGATGAGCAATGGTTTTGCGATTAGAAGCAGAGGATGAGACAATTTTGATGATGAAGGAAGCAATTGGAGGTTGCTCCTTTGTCACATTTGACGCTTCCGGGTACAGCTTCACAAATAATTGCTTATTTCTTTCCAGCGTCAAATACCTAATCATAATTCAGAACATAGAAAAGCATTAAGTAGATTAACTCACCACTTAATGCACAATCCAAAGAGGGCAACAAAAGTAAATAATTCACAAGAATGCAACAAAGAAGCGATTGCAGAGCTTTACAGAATATTGGGGTAAGAAGAGACCATCATTTAAAAAGATCGGGCATAGATTTAATCATTAATGCGTTTGCTCACAGACAAGATAAACAACGGTAGCTCAATCCGAGAATAGGACAATTTTTTTTTTCTGAAGTAGTACAAATGTATGCATTGATATCACCAAAAAAATTTTCTTAGGAGATAAAAAATATGTCATATCAATTTTCGCTTGAATTGAATTTAATGATCGACACAAGATGAATCGAGCCTGCAAACAGACTTAATTAGACTCGAGAAGAATCGCATTAGAGCTGATGTTGCGTAGAGGTCGGATTGCTCGAAATCGAACCAATGAAAAGTCTATCTATCTATAGCTTTACTCCTCAATTTACCAAAATAATCCAAAAAACTCGAACAGAGAACAATTAACAAAGGAGATTCAGCATAGAGAAACCCATAGTCGAAATTTAAAGAGAGAGAGAACCAGTTCCAGAGGCCCATCTTGAAGGGATCCGACTTGCGGTAAGTGAAAGAAGAGAGGGATTCGATTCTCCATTGGGCGAGCCTGGGAGTAGTATCGACTCGATAAGGCGAGTCGCTCATCCCGGCCGTCGACGATGATGCTGCCGCCGCGATCGCTGCGGCGACCTCATTTATGCAATTAAAGATCCCAAGCAGCTCACCGGCCTTTCCCAGCTTGGCTGCTGCTTCAATTCCTCTCTCCCCCTCATCAACACAAAAACGCCGACAAGAAGAAATAAATTCAGCACTGAAATCTCCCAAATTTCTAAAAGAGCGGTTTGGGTTTAATGATTCTCATTAAGCGGACGAGTCCAGCACGCGAGTGGTTGGGAATTGCTTTTACGCCAGTAACTTAGAAGTGATTTATCCGAAAAAGAAAAGGCTTTCTGTTTTGGATCCGATCAGTTGGTGCTGCGAATGCTTCTTTTTATGGACATCGACACCCCTCCTATAGAATGAGAAGGTTAGTGATGAAATCAGAGCCGTTCATCAGACGCTTCGGCTTAACGACTCTGTTGCTCGTCTTTGCTTCTCCTCGTTGACAGACTTAACTGCCCGTTCTACTCGCAAATATTTCGGGCTTTTATTTTTGAGGGCAGAATTCGTTTGTTAAAATTTTAAATACATTTTAAAAAATAATAAAGTATAATAAAATTTCTATTTTTCAGGGTATATTCGGCATTCGTTATAACCAAGAATGGGCCCCGCTGAGGAATTAAGGGTGCAGATCCCAAGGGACCAAGGAAGGAAGGATTCATGATTCCGTCGGTGGGGCCACGGCTTTGATAAATATCGTCTACATATCAGTTTGGGATTACATCTGGACCGTCCAGCTGGATATTCAAGTCGTGACCGGTGTTGATAAGCATCAGTTTCTCTTCACATTGCATTTCGACTGGGACTTCGTAATACTACGTTGATAAACGTCCTGTTTCTTCCATGTCAATAATTTGGTGAGTAATGGGACACGTTAGTTGGTGACAACATCTGGACCATCCAGCTGGAGATCGTTACCGTGACCGAAGGGTCATTTGGACTGCAACTTCGTATCAATGTCCATAATTTCATTGTTTTGAAATTATATTTTTTTTATAATTTTACGCAAAATAATAGATATATTTATTTGTTTTGCTAACCTAGACTTTCTTTAATTAATTTTTTTTAGAATAAATCATAATTTTTATTTGATCATTATTTAATCAGCTTTTAATAAATTTTTATGCTAGAAAATTATTTGTTACTGTTGCGGACTCAAATATACGCGGCGATAGAGTTTAAATTTCCGTCTCAGCGTTGTACGTATATCCAGCACACAAACAGAAGAATGAAAGAACACCAGGATTTTTACGTGGAAAACCCTGGAAAGGGAAAAAACCACGGGGCCACGCCCAGTTGAAAGAGTTCCACTAGTGTCGTTTGAAGTACACGAGGCTGATCCGTCCTTTAAATTCAAGACGATCAGATTACAATGAGTATCAGTTACAAGGACAAGCAGAGTTCCGATGTCACTTGAGTGTCCGGCAGAATTCCGGCGTCACTTGGAAAGAAGTCCGGCGTCACTCGGAGAGAAGTCCGGCGTCACTCGGGCGTCGGGTAGGATTCCGGCGTCACTTGGAGAGAAGTCCGGCGTCACTTGGAGAGAAGTCCGGCGTCACTCGGGCGTCGGGTAGGATTCCGGCGTCACTTGGAGAGATGTCCGGCGTCACTTGGCGTCGGGTAGAATTCCGGCGTCGGGCAGAATTCCGACGTTGCTCCCCTGTCGGGCAGAACTCTGGCGTCCCTCGGGCGCCAGATGGTACTTCGGTGGTGTTCCGGCGGTGTTCCGGCGGAGTTCCGGCGGAGTTCCGGCGGTGGTCGAGGAGGAGCTGTTCCCTCCTAGGCTTCTCTTCTCTTCTTCTTCTTCTCTTCTTCTCTTCTTGGCTTGGGGTCCCCTCTTAAGAGAAATGAGGGGCTATTTATAGTTTTTCTGGAGTGGCATAGCCTGTAAATATGTGAGGGATCAGGGGCAAATAGGGAGTGATCCGGATGAACGGCCGATATTGAATCCCTTGATCGTGAACCGTTTATCAAGCATTTGAAGGTCTTAATGATATCAGAATTCTACGATCTTGGGCTTGTTGGATTCGACTCGTCGGGACGCTCGATTCGACTATAAGCTCGTCAAAATTGGAGACCGTTTGGTAACTCAAATTGCTGTTCGATGCTTCCAACAGTGCTTCGGATACTTGATTTGGACTCATTTGGGCTCGGATTGAGTCGAATTTGGTGTCGTTGGGTTCGTATTTCCGAGACGCTCAGTTTGACTGTAAATTTGCTGGAATCAGAGTTCGGATGGTCCCAAATATAATTTTGAAAGTTTCCAACTTGATTTTGCCTCGAGATTCGTGCCCGATCACGATAATTTTTTGATGACGTATCAGTTGCCCCCCTATTTTCGGACATCGAAGCTCCAGAAGTCCGAAAATATGCGTTACAGTTTTCGGGGAATTTTTCGTCGCGACTTGAAATTTGCAAAATCCGATATTGGTTGTAGAGGTCTCGAATGGCCTTAAAAGTGCCAAAATTGAGTCCAGAACGTCGAAAAAACGGTTCCAGGGACCCCAAAAACGTCCGATTTGACCTTTCCGGGCCCGAAACTGGGCCCGAAAACGGCTTCGGGCGGACAGCCGCCGTTGCCGGCAGCCGGCCGCCGCCGCCGGCCGTTGCCGCCGCTCCGCGCGATCGCGCGCCCGCGCTCTGCCCGGCGTGCTGCCCGGCGCGTCTGCGCGCCTACCCGGCGCTGCCCGGCGCCCACGCGGGCTGGTTCGGCGCGGCTCCTACCCGCGCCTGCCCGGCGCTGCCCGGCGCTGCCGCGCGCTGCCCGCGCGGTTTCCAGCCGCCCCCGCGCCGCGGCTGACGCCTGGCGGTTTGTCTAACCGCCGGCTGGCGGTTTAGCAAACCGCTGGCGGTTAGCTAACCGCCAGCCCAATTTTTTTTTTTTTTTTCCATAACTTCCCTTCTCCTCCATTGCTATAAATAAACCCCTATGGGGTATGAGTTTCTTGCCCCTCTCTTCTCTTCTCCCTCTTTTCTTTCATTCGAGGCTTTCCCCTGGCCTTGCACGGGTGGTATCCCCCGTGCAGGCCCAGGGCCCCTCGTTGCAAGAAGGAGGTTCCCCCTATGTCCTTCTTCCCTTCTGCCTCACCTTCTTTCACTTGAGGCCTTCCCCTGGCCCTTGACAGGCGGCATCCCCTGTCCGGGTCCAGGGCCCCTCTTTGCAAGAAGGAAATTCCTCCCTCTCTTCATTTCTCCCCCACGCTGAGGCATTCCCCTAGGCCTGTTCAGGGCTAGGGCCCCTCACTGAGTAGGAGTCTTCTCCTCCTTTCTTTTAATTGAGGCCTTCCCCTGGCCCGGCACAGGCGGCATCCCCTGTCCGGGTTTAGGGCCCCTCACTGAGTAGGAGTTTCCTCCTTTTCTGAGGGATCTCGTGGAAGTCCGACGTTAGTCGGTGGAAGCCCTGTAACAGACGGAAGAAGTCTGGTGACGGGTGAAAAATTGGCGTCGTGTAGAAGTCCGACAAGAGTCTGATGACGGGCAGAGGTCCGACGACAAGTAGAAGTACATCGTCGGGTAGAACTCTGACAACGGGGGCAGAAGTCCGGCGTCGGGTAGAAGTCCGACGAGGGTCCGGCGGCGGGCAGAAGTCTGGCGTCGGGTAGAACCCTAACAAGGGTCCGGTGACGAGCAGAAGTCCGACGTCAGGTAGAAGTTCAGCGTCGGGTCGAAGTCCGACGAGGGTCCGGCGACGGGTAGAAGTCCTCCAACGGGAGGAAGCTCAGCATCGAATAGAATTTCGATGTTAGTTTGTTGATGATGGACGATCGGGTGGAAGTCCGTTGGCAGTCAACGACCAAGTTGGGAGCAGAAGGAGATAGTTCAACGGTGCTGCTATCAGCAGTTGAACGAGAAGCCGATGATGGCTGATATGAAGTAAAGGACCGCCGACAGATATCCGACGAAGGGTTGATGATGGCGGGTGTCCAGTGATATTGTGTTAAGGCAATATTCATCCATACTGAAGTGTGCCAACATCAGATATTACTGGATCAAGGGGCCGAAGTAGTGTGATATGCCAACATTTTGGCAATACACTAACACTGAGTGGAGATTTGATGATGATCCAGTTATGTCCTTTCTTTGAAGGAGCAGTTGTAGGAGATGCTTGCGTGCAGTAAGGGAGAAGTCACTTAAATCCACCAAGGATATTTGACTGTGTTAAAGTTGCTTATTGCTTGATGATACTAGTTTGTACGGATGATGCCAATGTACTTTTCAATTTCAACTTCTAGTGAGAATAAATGTACACCTGAATCTGGATTTATGTAACTCCAATGATATTGTATATGAAATGAGGATTTGTCCCCCAGAGGGACCTGAATTATTCTTGCATCTGTAAGACATGCTTTGTGCTTTTAATGTATTATTAGTCTGAACGAATGTGAGAGACATCCTTTTAGGATGTTTGACATATTTGAGACTGTAGGTCAAAGCCCTTGCTTGATGACATTAACATGTATGGAAAAGGTCGAGAGAATCCACTAAGGATGTGAGACCTTTCCGAGGTTGTACGTCAGAGCCTTTGCTCGACGACGTTAACTTGTATGGAGGAGGTCGAGAGAATCCACCAAGGATGTGAGACCTATCCGAGGTTGTATGTCGGAGCCTTTGCTCGACGACGTTAACCTGTATGGAAGAGGTCGGGAGAATCCACCAAGGATGTGAGACCTATCCGAGGTTGTATGTCGGAGCCTTTGCTCGACGACGTTAACCTGTATGGAAGAGGTCGAGAGAATCCACCAAGGATGTGAGACCTATCCGAGGTTGTATGTCGGAGCCTTTGCTCGACGACGTTAACCTGTATGGAAGAGGTCGGGAGAATCCACCAAGGATGTGAGACCTATCCGAGGTTATATGTCGGAGCCTTTGCTCGACGACGTTAACCTGTATGGAAGAGGTCGAGAGAATCCACCAAGGATGTGAGACCTATCCGAGGTTGTATGTTGGAGCCTTTGCTCGACGACGTTAACCTGTATAGAAGAGGTCGGGAGAATCCACCAAGGATGTGAGACCTATCCGAGGTTGTATGTCGGAGCCTTTGCTCGACGACGTTAACCTGTATGGAAGAGGTCGAGAGAATCCACCAAGGATGTGAGACCTATCCGAGGTTGTATGTCGGAGCCTTTGCTCGACGACGTTAACCTGTATGGAAGAGGTCGGGAGAATCCACCAAGAATGTGAGACCTGTCCGAGGTTGTATGTCGGAGCCTTTGCTCGACGACGTTAACCTGTATGGAAGAGGCCGGGAGAATCCACCAAGGATGTGAGACCTATCCGAGGTTGTATGTCGGAGCCTTTGCTCGACGACGTTAACCTGTATGGAAGAGGTCGAGAGAATCCACCAAGGATGTGAGACCTATCCGAGGTTGTATGTCGGAGCCTTTGCTCGACGACGTTAACCTGTATGGAAGAGGTCGGGAGAATCCACCAAGGATGTGAGACCTGTCCGAGGTTGTATGTCGGAGCCTTTGCTCGACGACGTTAACCTGTATGGAAGAGGCCGGATCGAATCCCCCTGGGATCGATCTTCCAGTGATTGAGAAGTAATAAAGACTGCATATTTCTCGAATCAAGGATAAAGAGACTATATTTGTCAGTAGTTTTTCACTGTCATTTGTATTCTTTTTAAAGAAAGAGACAATATCAAAACTGGACGAACAACACATTATATTACTGTAAGACAATAATTCCCTTGTACAACAGAAGAGATACATATAGGGACAACCACATCATTCGACTTGGTAGAAATACTAAGGACATTAGAATGACATCCTACTGATCATAGAAGAGATACATGGTGACACATGACAAGTAGTATTACTAACACAAAGGTTCAAGTTGCAGCATTACTCAATCTCACCAACCATTTGAATATTATTCAACGGTTGTCTTTGTTGTTGTTGATTTTGCCCCCCAGTGGGGCGAGCTTCTTCTCGGGTAGGTGGGTTCCCAATAAACTGTCGAAGATAGCCCTGGCGGATAAGTCTTTCAATCTCATCCTTAAGTTGCCGACACGCTTCAGTAGTGTGGCCACGACTACGATGAAAGTGACAGTACTGATCTTGATTTCCTATATTTGGCTTCGAAGGATGTGGCCATTTCACTTTGTCCTGATCTTGAATCGCCATTAACACATTTGCTTGAGATGTGTTGAGCGGAGTGTACTCTTTCTCCTGCCGAGGTTCTCGTTGTGGTAATGGGGGCCTAGAAGGTAGATTGATATTCCCTTGCTTTTTCCGTTGTAAGGAAGAATTATCCATCCCAGGAGTACCTTTGCGCTTCCCATTTGTCTGCTCGAACTGCTTTCTATGAGCATTTATGGCTTCATCTGCGGAGATTTGTGCCTCCACACGATGAATCAGGTCGGCGTATGAATGAACCGTATCTCGCATAAGAGCCGAATAAAAGGGGCCAGGACGGAGGCCACCAAGAAAGACTCCTCTCAATAATTCAGGATCTACTCCCGGAATTTGTCGAGCCTCAGTAGAAAATCGCTGAAAATACTCTTTCAACGATTCTCCCTCATTCTGACGGATTCCAGATAGGTGGGAGGAATCCTTAGTGATTCTTCGATTGGCTACAAACTGTTCCACGAACACTTTAGCCATTTTGTTGAATGAAGGGATTGTTCTAGACGGAAGCGAATAGAACCAAGTTCGTGCTTGTCCCTTGAGGGTAGCAAGAAAAAACTGACATAGGAGTGCATCCGATGCTCGCTGGATATGCATGATAGTTCTGTAATGATCGATGTGCTCGTACGGGTCGGATGTCCCGTCGTAGGAATCGATGCTTGGTAGTTTGAATCCTGTCGGAATAGGGTGTTGAAGAATAGCTTCCGTCAGGGGTGACGAATCCTGGAAGTCCCACTGATGAAGAGGTTGCCTTACGCCTCCTGTAGGAAACTCTTCTCGAACCAATCGTCGCAGTTCGTGGCGTAGGGTATTGCGAGGGAGCTCAGCAATGTGATGTTGGGCTAGCTCCTCAGGGAGGTCTTGAGGAAGGCGAGATCGCTGACTTGCATGCGGAGGATGGGTAGAACTTGCTGTATCAGCCAGCTCGTTCTCTTGATGTGACTGTAAACGCCTCCTGGGTGGAGGAAGAGGATTCTCAGCCTGAAGATGTTCAATTTGAACAGCATCGACACGGGGTGGATCTCGAGGGAGAAGAACCTCCTCCTGAGGTGTTAGGATCGGCTGTCGGGTCTCTCGCAAGAGTCGTAGGATCTCGTTTTGAGATTCTTCCATCTTTCGGATTCGCTCCTCCAAGGAAGGCCCTGAGGTTCCTTCTCCAGCAATGTGTTGCCCCCCAGGAAGAAAGGAGGCAGAAACTTGATGTCCACGATTTATAGACTGGTTTCTGGATTGGGGAGAGTGGGAGCGGGAGGCTCCTATGAGGCGATTGCTACGCCTATTGACCATCGTAGCAATACTTGAAGTTGTGGGATAAGATTCCCACAGACGGCGCCAAACTGTTGCGGACTCAAATATACGCGGCGATAGAGTTTAAATTTCCGTCTCAGCGTTGTACGTATATCCAGCACACAAACAGAAGAATGAAAGAACACCAGGATTTTTACGTGGAAAACCCTGGAAAGGGAAAAAACCACGGGGCCACGCCCAGTTGAAAGAGTTCCACTAGTGTCGTTTGAAGTACACGAGGCTGATCCGTCCTTTAAATTCAAGACGATCAGATTACAATGAGTATCAGTTACAAGGACAAGCAGAGTTCCGATGTCACTTGAGTGTCCGGCAGAATTCCGGCGTCACTTGGAAAGAAGTCCGGCGTCACTCGGAGAGAAGTCCGGCGTCACTCGGGCGTCGGGTAGGATTCCGGCGTCACTTGGAGAGAAGTCCGGCGTCACTTGGAGAGAAGTCCGGCGTCACTCGGGCGTCGGGTAGGATTCCGGCGTCACTTGGAGAGATGTCCGGCGTCACTTGGCGTCGGGTAGAATTCCGGCGTCGGGCAGAATTCCGACGTTGCTCCCCTGTCGGGCAGAACTCTGGCGTCCCTCGGGCGCCAGATGGTACTTCGGTGGTGTTCCGGCGGTGTTCCGGCGGAGTTCCGGCGGAGTTCCGGCGGTGGTCGAGGAGGAGCTGTTCCCTCCTAGGCTTCTCTTCTCTTCTTCTTCTTCTCTTCTTCTCTTCTTGGCTTGGGGTCCCCTCTTAAGAGAAATGAGGGGCTATTTATAGTTTTTCTGGAGTGGCATAGCCTGTAAATATGTGAGGGATCAGGGGCAAATAGGGAGTGATCCGGATGAACGGCCGATATTGAATCCCTTGATCGTGAACCGTTTATCAAGCATTTGAAGGTCTTAATGATATCAGAATTCTACGATCTTGGGCTTGTTGGATTCGACTCGTCGGGACGCTCGATTCGACTATAAGCTCGTCAAAATCGGAGACCGTTTGGTAACTCAAATTGCTGTTCGATGCTTCCAACAGTGCTTCGGATACTTGATTTGGACTCATTTGGGCTCGGATTGAGTCGAATTTGGTGTCGTTGGGTTCGTATTTCCGAGACGCTCAGTTTGACTGTAAATTTGCTGGAATCAGAGTTCGGATGGTCCCAAAATTAATTTTGAAAGTTTCCAACTTGATTTTGCCTCGAGATTCGTGCCCGATCACGATAATTTTTTGATGACGTATCAGTTACATCTTATAAAAAAGTTATTTTCTTCATAATATTTAGAATTATCTTTATAAAAATTATAACCGTCCCAAACGGATCTTTAGATTTTATTTGGAACTGCTTTCTAAATCAAATTTTAGAATAAAAATTTTTTGAACTAAAATTTTTTTTACTGCTTAAAAAATAATAAGAAAACTGTTAAAAACAAAGCCTTAATTATGAGCTCATAAATTATAGATAATAGTTACACACAAGATTTTTGAGTTCTCAACATTCGCACTACGTCAATATCATGTGATTCAACTATGACACATCTTTTAACTTAGAGTTTCATTTGGAACAACTTTTGATCATTATTTTTTGTTGTTTTGAATAAATTTTTGTACTAAAAATTTGTTGTAAAAAATAATAAATAAATTATCTCAAATGAAACTGTTAGGATTATTATAATCTCTATGGGCCAGCATTTATGAATCATTTGCAACAAATGATTGCTCTCAAGAAGAATGGCATTGCTCGCATAATCTAAAAGATTGCACATGAATTTTACCTAATTTTTAACTTCCGAAGAGCTAAGGCATTTAAGCCAAAAACTTTAAAAATTGTTTCCAAGGTCATTTTGAATATTTTTCAAGCAAAATTATTGTCGAACTTATGCTTACTGAGGCGACAGGCCCAACAACATGACTGAATGCTTATATGATGATACACAAGTGCACGTAGCATTTCAAGTAATGGAAAGATAAGATATAGTATCATTTCCACAAGGATTGAGATTGAAACCTTTTTTTAAGTTGCTTACTAATTTTTAGTAATATTTTGATTTATGCTACCACACTTCAAAATTTTAAGCACATGGAGAAATAAAATAATTATTTGTAAAGATAATTATTAGACCTAATTTAACATTGCACTAATCACTACAATCAAATCATAAATTTAGAAGGAAAACTTAGTCATTGAATTGCATATTAAACAACATAAAACAACACAAATTAATTGCTAATTAAAAATAAAATAGATACAAGAGTTAGAAAGATGAAATGAGGGCAAGACACTCAAAATCAAGTCCTCTCCTCTAAGGACTTGCTCGCAATTATCATTTCCAACCTACACACTCACACTTACTAACACACTAAAAAATAGAAAAAATAAACTAAAATTGAACTCCGCCTCAATTTAGGTATCCTATTTATACTTAACTCAAAATAACTACCTCATTTCTCTTACCCCATAGTGCTATGCTGCTCATATATATATATATATATATATATATATATATATATATATATATATATATATATATATATATATATATATATATATATATATATATATATATATATATATATAGTGTTGTGACACTTATCGTGAATCGACATGTCACTAAGTGTAACAATTTATCGCATAGCGCTACTGCATTGATGTGTCATAGTGTCGTGGTGCTAGGCTCTCTGCCTTCTTTTGGCTCTAATGGCCGTAGTGGTGTTAATTCTTTATGGGAGAAAGCACTACCTGTAGCACCAGTTGTTTATACCTTGGTAATTAACTTGATATTGTATAAACTCTAGATTTATCTTGAATAAGTTATCTCTTACAAGTTTTGTAGTGTCCAATTAATCAAAAAAAGGCTTAGAAGATTTATTATAGTTATGCATTCTAGATTTTGGAGGAAGTTAGGAATATCATATTCCCTTAATTAAATTTGCTTACAATAATAGCTTCCATGTAAGTATTGGTATGACTCTGTATGATGCTCTATATAGAATAAGGTGTAAAACCCCATTGGCCTAAACAAAAGTTGGAGAAAGAAAACTAATGGGTTATGAGCTGGTAAATAATGATACAACAAAGATTAGACTGATCAAAAAGAGATTAGAAAAACCTAGGCTAGATAGGAAAAAAAATATTTTGACCCTAAGAATAAGTCTGTGGAGTTCCAAGTTCGTGATTTTATATATTTAAAAGTTAGGCCAGTGAAGGCCATAAGCAGATTTGGAAAAGATAGTAAGTTGAGTCATAAGCATATATGACCATTTAAAGTGATCGAAAGAATTGGGTAATCAGCTTACAGAGTGTCCCTTACAAATCACATGTCAGATATTCATAACATCTTCCATATGTTAGTAATAAGAAAGTGGATATTAAAAAAAAATTGTTTTCCCGCCTCTCCATCGCTTCCTCCTCCGACCTTGCCGGAGGCCCCACTCTTTCTCTCATGTTTCCTGCATCTGATTTCCCCCCTCTTCCCTCTGGGAATGGTGGAGCTAGCACTTCATGCCACCGTGATTGGAATAATATTGTAGTGCCTCCGGAAGTTGCAACCGAAAACATCCCTCTGAACCTGAGATCATTCCCTTCTCTGGGGAGAAATTGTCAATTGGAGCTCAAGACTAGAGCTTGTGTCTTGTCGGGTACTCTTTGGGGAGCAGACCTTTCTACGAAGCTTTGCTCGGTGCTATCAGGAAAACCTGGTTGCTAAAAGGTTCGCTGAAACTTCTCTCCCTTAGTGACAGCTTCTTTTTGTTGCGCTTTACCTCCACTGAGGATTATGATATGGTTTGGAATAGAGAAGTTTGGTTTCTCCTTGGTAAACCTTTTGTGTTACAAAAATGGCACCCCCGTTTCCATCCTATGAGGGAAAACTTCTCTTCGGTCCCTATTTGGGTCAAGATCCACGACCTACCCCTCGCTTGTTGGAATTCGGAAGGTATCTCTAGAATTGCTAGCAAAATAGGTGTTCCCCTTGCGGTTAACACACTTACAGCTCAAAAATCTTGACTTACATATGCTAGTGTGCGTTCAAGTGGATTGTAATGCCAAATACCCAGATGAAATCCCCATCTCTCTGGACGGAGATGTTTTTAGCCTCAAAGTGTAATATGAATGGCGGCCCTATCCTTGTGAGTTCTATAAATCCCTGGTTCCTACTACTTCCATTTTCCCATCAAACCCACATGCTCAGTCAGAATAACCTGGTAAACGCTCCAACTCTACTCTGGGCAGGAGTACCAGCAGACAACCTCATAAACGACCTCCCCTGCCTTCCCCGTAAATCACGCTCTCTATCATTACCCCTCCCGCTAACGCCTCAATTCTTCTAGCTGATGTTGGCGCTCCTTCTGATAATACTGTTCATCCCCCAAATCCCTCAACATCCTCTTTGACCCCTCCTGCTGTTCTTCAGCAGCACAACAATGAATCTCAACCTAGAGGTGCTATGTCCTCTTCTCAACCCCCTGTTATCCCAATAGAAAAAATCATACACAGTGGTACCCCCCCCCGCCCACCTTTGGCTGAAGTTGTTGCCACGTTGCCTGTGATTCCAAACCTAAATTCCCCTAATGATGATGTTGTCTCCACATCCAGCTCCTCTTTCACCCAAGGTCAAGTATCCCCTGACAGATTTCAGTCACCAAACAAATTTGCTTCTTTGTAACAACATGAAAACTTACTGGATGATGCTACCATTGAGGATAATCTCGGTCCTTCAAACTCAAGCCACCCTCAATCCTGCTCTAATTTCTCTACAGCCAAAAAGCCTTCTAGGGGGAAGGGTCGAAAGCCCCCCAATATCCCTAAACACTAATGCTGGTTCCATCCATAGCGGCATGGAACATCAGGGGTTTAACAACCCTGATAAGGTGCTTAGTTGTAAACAACTGGTTTCTAAATTTAAGCTTGACATGGTGTGTATTATGGAGACTAGGATTCATGCTGCAACTCTTCAAGACCCTTTCTTAAGTTACTCTCACTCTATTTTCCCCACAGAGGACGGTTGTCATAACTTTGATAAATCCAAATCTGGTCGCATTTGGATTAAATGGAATCCTAACAAGTTGAATTTTACTCCTTGCCTTGTTATAGATCAAACTATTTCTGGTTATGTTCATTTTGGTAATTCTACACCTTTTCTTTTATCTGTCATTTATGCTTCTAATAGCCGTTTGGAAAGGGTTGCTCTTTGGAATCACATTAGGCAGCTTATGCCCTCTCAGAACTCTCCCTGGATACTTATTGGAGATTTCAATTGTTGTCATTTTGCTCACAAAAAGGTTGAGGTTCCATGTTGACTAATGAAAATATCTGGGAGCTCAATCACTTGATGTATGATGCCAAACTGAATGATCTAACTCTGTAGGCTGCAGTTACACTTGGTATAACCAACGCTTGGACAATCCGATACATATTAAATTAGATAGAGCCCTTGTCAATGAGGAATGGAGGACTGCCTTTCCTACCTCCTTCTGTTCTTTCCAAAGTCCATCAAACTCAGATCACTGCCCTGTCATTATTCAGGTATCTCAAACCCTATCAAACACATATTTTTATTTAAAAATTACTGGACTATGTTGGATAGGTATTGGGTCTCGGTGCTTGAGATTTTCTCGAAACCCACTTCGGGCAATCCTATTTTGGATCTGAGCAGCAAGCTGAGTCTTCTTAAGGGTAATATTAATAGCATGGACTGGTATAACTCCTCCATCATTCACAAGCATCTCACTGTTTTGCATCAGAAGCAATCTGATTGTCTTGAACGTCTCAACTCAGACCCTCTCAATTACAAGCTCAATGCCAATCTAAAGGACATAAACTCCAGCATTGTTGACTTCTCTAATATGTTAGCTTCCTGGGTCATTCAAAGAGCAAAAGTTAAGTGGCTCTCTCACGGTGAAGATGACTTGAAATTTCTTTATGCTAAAATCCATGCCAGACAAATTAGTAGGAAAGTTCTTTTGAACTTGGGCTCCATCATTCACCATACTTCTAGGCAACAGACCATCACTGATATTATAGACCACTTCAAAGTTTTACTTAATCCCCCAAGGCCCACTCAACAAAACATAAATCTTTTTCCTGTGGGGAATAGTATTACCTCTGCTATGTCCCATTCCCTCATGCAATTTGTTTCTGATGCTGAGATCAAATTAGCGGTTTATTCAGGTGGCTCCTCTTCTGCCCCTGGATCGGATGGCTTCAACTTTCACTTTTACAAATTTGGATGGCACATTATGGGTCCGTCAGTATGTAAGGCCATCAAAGCTTTCTTTTCTAGTGGCTATCTTTCGAGCGGTGTTAAATCAACGGCCATTGCACTTGTTCCTAAATCAAAACATGCTAACTCATTTTTTGATTTTAGGCCTATTGCTCTCTGTAATGTTCTTTATAAGATCATTGCAAAGATTTTAGCCAATAGGCTCAAACCCATTATGCCTTTCATTGTCAAAGACAACTAAGCCGATTTCATTAAGGCTAGAATTTCTACGGACAACATTATCCTTGCTAAAGAGCTTCTATCCATGCACAACCAAAGGGGAGGTCATAATTATTTGTGCGCCAAGTTAGACATTCGCAAAGCATTTGTCACGGTATCAAGGGAATTTCTTCTAGCACGTCTTGAACAAAAGGGCTTTCCTAGCACCTTCATCAATTGGATTAAAGCTTGCATCTTATATGTCAATTTCTCAATCTTGATTAATGGGGCTTTGGAAGGATATTTTTCCTCTTCTGCTGGGTTGAGGCAAGGCTGCCTTTCAGCCCTTATCTGTTTTGTCTTGTAATGGATGCTTTCTCTGAACTACTAGATGGTGGAGTTTTTTAGGGTGTTAACATTGATGGTTTCAAATTGACGCATCTACTTTATGCTGACGACCTCCTTATTTTTTTGCAAACCTGATGTGGACAATTGTCACAATCTTACTAATATTTCGATCACCTTCGCCAACGCTACTGTTCTTCACGTTAATTTTGAGAAAAGTTCTATTTTGATCCCTAAAAGTATTACCAACCAACAGGCCATTTGTCATGCTTTATCTATCCCCAATCATAGCACTCAATTCACATACTTAGGCATTCCTCTATCTTTTAAAAAGCATGTACTGGCTGATTTTCTGCCTTTGTTGGATTGTATTACCAAGAAACTGAACGGTTGGAAAGCCAACCTCCTCTCCTTTGCTGGGAGACTTCAATACCTGAAATTTACTATTTAGAACACTATTGCATACTGGATTAAGGGAGCCATCTTACCCAAAACTGTCATTAAATCCATCAGGAAGCTTCTTCCATATTTTTGTTTTTTGGGGATATTTTTGCTGTCAAGAAATTGAGATTGGTTTCATGGGAGAAAGTTTGCAAGCCTAGAATCTATGGTGGATTGGGTCTACCTTCTCTTTCTGCTCTTCAATTCGCTTTCAACTGCTCGGTTATCTGCAGAATGTATAACAGATCTTCCCCCCTCTCCTCTTGGTTTATTTCGAGATATTTCTCTCCTTGGCGGCCTACTCCATCTTTCGCCACTAAGTACTGGAAGGCTATATGCTTGACTGCAGCAATGGCTAGGCCCTCCTTCAAGTTCATAGTGAATCCTTCCTCTAACATATCTCTTCACTGGGATCACTGGTGTGAAAATTCTACTCTTGATTCTTTTATTGGTGGTAGTGATTTTATGCATCTATTTGATGCAAACGCTAAGGTGAAAGACCTAATTGCTAGAAACTTATGGAGTTTACCCCTGTCTACTACTCAATATGTTGCAAATGTTATAAATGCCATACCTATACATGAACACTTGTCCATCTCTTTACTTTGGGATGATTCTTCTGATGGTACTTTTGCTAAGTTTCTCCTGAAGTATTATCATGAACACCCTATTTGCCCGTGGCATAATCAGATTTGGCATAAAAAGTATGTGCTGAGGTTTTCATCTTTTGCCTAATTATCTCTTGTTGGCGGTCTCAAAACTGCGGAGGCATTGATTATGAGAAACATTTAGATTGACCCTTGCTACCCCCTTTGTCATTCACACAGGGAAACCACTGCTCACCTTTTCTTTGAATGCAATTACTCTTATACTATTTTGGTGAGCCTTATTGTGGGTACCTCTGACCTGCTTTTAAGACCGTCATTTCTGCAATTGCTGAGTTGGATTTCAGACCAGGATCACATTGCTATTGGCACTAAAAGTTTTTACTATCTCATTGTTTGCTGCACTATATATTTTATTTGGAAGGAAAGAAATGAAAGGAGATTTGACAATTCCATCATCAGTTCTGCGACAATTTCTTTAAGAATTAAAAAAGGGGTCTTCTCAAAAATTAGCAAGTGGAAAAATTCTGATCATTACGTGGCACTTCTGTAATGACGCGCGCCTCATGTTAGTTTTGGTTGCCTTTGATTTTACTGCCTGGGGGTACTTGCGAGTGCCAAATGTTTTTGGTTTTCGTTTTTACCTGATCGGGTATAATAGCCATGGATGATGATGTGCCCTTTTTTAGGCTTCCCCTTGGACGGTTTACGGGCAACCAGGGGATGTTGGATGATCATTATGACTTATTGGTTTTGACTCTTGAGTCTTCGCTTCGGGGGATCTTTGCTCGTTGAGATCCTCCTCTCTGCTGCTTTTCTCTGTTTAAGGTGCTGAATGCCTTCTTTCATGTTCTCTTGCTGATTATCACCTTTTTGGTTTTTGTTCTTCTTTTTTGGCTCTGTTGAGCTCGCTCCCAATTTATCTCTGGAGCTATTATTTTTGTACCTTTGTTGGCTTATTGATATACGGGCTAAGCCCAATTTTCCAAAAAAGAAAGAAAATGGATATTATATGTAAGTCAAAAAGTGTCTGCCGGTGAAGTTGAAATGCAATCCAACCTAACCTACCTAGAAGAACCTGAACGAATACTAGCTTACGATGTGAAATAACTTAGAAATGAGAAAATTCCTATGTTTAAAGTTCAGTGAAAGCATTTATAAAAATGAGAAGCCCACTTGGAAGAAAGAAATGGAGATGATACAACTATATCCAACTTTATTCTAATTGCACTATGAATTGAAAATGTCGAGGACAATATTTTATGTACGGAGGGAAGGATATAACTCTTAC
The DNA here is from genome assembly GCA_019925795.1 of Dendrobium chrysotoxum. NCBI lineage: Eukaryota > Viridiplantae > Streptophyta > Magnoliopsida > Asparagales > Orchidaceae > Dendrobium > Dendrobium chrysotoxum. The sequence goes on along the minus strand of CM034302.1, from coordinate 27,664,657 downwards.
TACTTCTAAACATAAGTAATAAACTTGATCTTGGGGGTTGTGGGGGCGAGAATTTATAATAACAAAAAGTATTCTTGGTACACTCCGACACTTGGAGAGTCGGTGTTGCTACAGTGATCTCTCTATTTAGGAAGAATATTTAGGGGAGCATTGCAGTGCTAAGCTCTCAAATTTGAGGAATCTTGGAGTATTTGAAATATTTTATTGGAGTGTAGTGGTGCTGGAAAGGTTAACGCCATAGTGCCTTGGCCAAAATTGAAATTTTAATATATAAAATATTATACTCCATTTTCACCCCTCACCCAGCCACCTTACAAGAGAAAAATAAGAAGAAAGAGGAGGAGAGGAGAAGAAGTATAAACAAATAATATAGAGGGATTCAGAGGCCAAGGAGTTACATTCATTCATTAAGCTAGTGAAGGATTTGTAGAGCACGAGGTAGACTTTTAAACACATGTCTCTGATTTCAATTCTAGTGATTGTATAAAAAGTTAATGGCTTATAATAATGTTAAAAAAAAAGGTTTATGGCTTTCCTACAATTATTCTATCTCCATAGACCCTAGAATGCTAAATATCCTATGCTAGACTTACAAGCATTTTACTTCAAATCTCATAATTATTTCAATATTCCTTTATCAAGGCAATGCATCACAATAGATGTTAAATTTTATACATGGTCACTGTATAAATTAATTGAAGAGTGGGAGATATTGAAAATAATCATTCATGCTTTCCAACACAAGAGTCTACATTAGGAATTACAAAGGTTTTCATGTCATCAGTTCAAAACTAAGAGTTTGGTCAGCCATGGAATTAAAATTGAACAACATAGATTTTATTACTTACTCAAGAAAGAAAGTTTAAGTAGAGAAGATGAAAGAAATATCACCAAAAATGATGAATCCTAAATAGATCCTATAGATGGATCCTTCACAAAGTGAATCTCCCCTTACAACTTAACTCTTCACACTTCTTTCCTCTCTAATGGATTGTTGCTCACTACAATGTTGACCAGTAACTCTAAATGATGTATCTCACTATTCACTGATCTCTTACATACTTCTCAAAATAAGCACTAAATGACCTCTCACAAAAAAAGATATAAAAATTATTTATACTTAATACATAAACAGACTCAGGCACTGGCATTGTGGCGTTACAATATGAATTAGAGCCTCGATACTGCTAAATCTACTCCACTGCGATAAATCTAAATGACCTCTCACCTTACAAGGATAATTAGTATATTATATGTAACAACCCATATTTTGACTCAGATAAATATTTTTTAGGAATTATTATAAGTCCAAGTCACAAATCATATTTGCCATAACATAGATATTGTAGTATTTTATTTATACTAATTTATTTATAATTTTTAGGCATTGGTGTAAATTCTTAAGAAATTGATACATTTTGGTATAAGTGAGGGTTTTGGGACTGTCAGGTGTATGTTTTACAAACTAATTTCATTAATATTTTCTAAAAATGAGGGTTATTTTAGAATATTTTTTGATAATTTTGAATCTCCAAAATATTTATATGATATTAATATTTAAAATTAAATAAATTATATATATATATATATAATATCTAAAGGCACCAGATAACTTTTATGTCACAATTTATTTCTTCATTTTACAGAAGCCAGGAAATATAAACAAAAATTAAAAGGAAATGAGAGGGAGAGGAAAAGGGAAGTTAGGATTTGGAGGGCTAAGAGCCGATTTTGCTAGTCCGTTTAGTTACAAAAGTTGCTCAGTCTCATTATAAAGAACAATTAACCTTTCTCTAATTTTAATAATTTTGTGTATTTTATATTTTATATATTTTAATTTGGTCAAAATTTATAAAAATTATGATATATTGATTTTTAGTAAACTTTTATATCATATGTTTTAGGATGTAGTAGATGCCATCAATATGTGTATTTTAACAGTAATATATTGACTTTTCACAGGTTAAATTGGAAGCTCTAATTTTTTGAAGTAATTGTATAGTAGATAAATTTGATAGATTTTTCTGTATTTTTATGAATTATTACATTTCATATATGATATTGACTAATATTACATAAAAAAAAAGTAGCATTTGCATGTAAGTAAAAAGATAGTATTTGCATTTAGGAAGACTAGGTGTTAATACTATAATTAATATGAGTTGACTCTTAAAACATAATACCTTACATAGGAGGGTGGGCTGACGAGCTTTTCTTTAAATAAAATGTTGGTAGTGTAGTCCTAGTTGTAGCCTATAATCGAATGACTAGATTACTCTGACGGGTAGAGAGTGACGACTCTTAAATGAAATAGAAAGCCACCTATAAAAATGAAAGATTAATATAAATAAATGAAAGATAAAATGAGATTAATAGATGGATATATATGATAGATAATAGATGAAAGGATAAAAATATCACATTAAAGTTGGGGGTCTTACTTTTCATAATTACAATATTTACATGTTAGTGCATTGAAATGATTGATAGTAAAACTACAATCATATTGTTATTAATATTGATACAACATAGCATAACATATTTACATGACTTATTGGGTGATAGTTCTCTTTATCGATTTTTCTTATAGTTTAATATATCTCTTTGACTTCACTGATCATTATTGATTTTTTTATTGATTTAAACTGGAATATACATATTGATTCTTTTGCCTTGTATTGAATACAGTGATATAGTTTTGGTTACTTATTGAGCTATTATGCTCATCATGTGATTTTTATATGGTTTCAGTAAAGGCAAAGAGCTTGTAGCTTGGGGGTAGATAGATGATCGTTTTGGTTTTATTCACTATATGAAAATCAGCTATTTGTGGTCGCCAAATCAACCTCAAAATCCAAGAAAACAGTCGCAAATCTTATTTTGTAGCAGATTTGCGACGAATACGCTTCCGATGCTAAAATGAGAGTCATAAACATAGTTGCGACTGACAATATCATCTCAACTTTTTTGCAACAGATTTGTGATGGAATAAAAACGGCTCCGTTTATATGCATTATTTTGTAGCTAGTGGTGACTATTGTATATATGTTTTTAAATTTTAGAGCTTATAGTAGAATGTAAATATTGAGAGTAGTAAAGTAATATAGTTATATTTTCATATTGTTTATATATTTTTTTAATTCAATTTATCAACTTTGGGTATTAAATTGAACTGGTTGTAAATGAATAATTATTAGTTGTATAAAGAAAAAAAAGAAGTGGGAAAGAGAACATAAAAGAAATTTTTTCACTTTAGATCTTGGGGTGTTACATTATAGTTAAGTGATGATAGTCAAGAGATCATAATTCGATAATAATCATTGAGCGATAGTGGTTGGGAAATTATAGTTATAATGGTGTTAGGTGGACAAAATTGGGTGACAGTGTTAAAGAAATTTGTATCGAGTGTGGTGGTTCGAAAAGTATAATTTGGAAACAGTATTCTGGCGTTGGTCGTAAATCTTAACTGTGAAATTGCGGATGAGAGATCATAGCAGGGTGACAGTGTTCAGGTGACTAAGTCTGGTGATGGTGTGGTTCAAAGGTTGAAGTCAAATTATAATGGTAGGGAAACTGTAGTCAGACAATAGTAGTTTAGCAATGGAGGTTGCGCAATGATGGTCCAATGGTGTTGGTTAGGTAGTGACATTTCACGGTGGAGGTTAGGTGGCAACAATATAATAATGTGGTTAGCTAATGATAGTCAGATGATAATGGGCTAGTTGAGGCACTCTAAGAATGGTGGCAAGGTAAGGCTTTAGGATTCTTCATACCAATGTGCTTTCTCTCATATCAATTCAATATTTCATCTTCCCCATTTCATGTGAAGAAATTCCTATATAAAGTCTTACAAAGAATTTATTTGGATATTTTGACCAAAGCCCCAAAATAATCAATCAGGTGACCATATTGCCTCCCTTGTAATAGATCATTCGTTCATCCTTTTAATGCCTTCATTACCTCAGAATTGACTGATATTAGACTCATTGCATTCCTCTCTTTGAGATGTTTGATTTGACTATAAAAGTATAATATTTGAAAATTATTTGATCCTTCAATCAATATAAATAAGTTTAACTATATTTCAACCATTTGATATAGGTTCATTTGGACTCAGATCATATCAATTTGAAATGATCGGGTTTGTCACATCGAGGCATTTAATTGGCTATAAATTTACTAAAATTTGTGTTTGACCGTCCTAAATTTAGTTGTAAAAGTTTTCAATTCTCAAAATGCCCTGAGATTCAAGCTTGTTCAAGTGAATTTTCTAACCATATAACCTCTCAGGCTTTAAGCAAAGAATGAAGCATAGTTTATATGACAACCAAAAGTACTCAAATAGAGCATCTATAAGAGTAAGTCGTAGTTGATTGATGCCATTACTTTAATCAATTCAGGGGATAGAGTTTGCAAAATGTGATCGAATGTAATTATTTCTTGTCATTGGAATCGTCGCTGCAAGTTGATCATTTTAACTATGGATTTACATCGTTTAGTGCCCATTTGCTAAAGAAAATAATTTTGAAGTAGAAAGTTGATTTTGGCCGCCAAAGCTAAAATATTTCTATCGATTTCTCAATTAAAATAATAAGAGAGAGAACACATTAACATCTAAGAAGATTGCATGCTAATTAGAAAATCCTTTATTTGTAATTTGCTAATCATTTATTTATTTATTTATTTTTTTGGGAACGGGGAGTATCGGCCCACTGCTACCTCAGTTTGTGAGGCGCTTAGCGATGTCCATTAATCTCCTCGATCAACCTGGTGGTGACACCCACATCAAAAACCCCGGAACAACATTTTATTTATTAATGACAATATGCGTACAACTTGTGCTAAAAACAGCACCAAAACATTGAATACGTTCAAAAAGTTTCATTCTTGGCAGGTTAAATCAGTACCCAGGGGATCTGAATCATCTGGTCGCTTTCATAGCTTCAGGAGGTGCCCAACTACTAATTGGAATTCTCTCACAAATTTCTTTGAATTCAAATTTTAGATTTTATTTGGGACAATTTTTTTTATTGCTTCTTAAAATAAAATTTTAATACAAAAATTTTATTTTTTTTACAATTTCTTTTTTTAAGAAATAGTAAGAAAGCCATCCCAAACTAAGGCTTCGTTTGGGGTAGCTTTTTAACTGCTTTCTAAAGTAATTTTTAGTATAAAAATATTTTGAATTAAAAATTTTTGTACTAGAAAGTTGATTTAAAAAGCGGTAAAAAAGTCGTCCCAAACAAAACCTAAGTTATAGGCTTCATTTGGGACAACTTTTTCGTTGCTTTCTAAAATAGCTTTTAAGTAAAAAAAAATTCAAATTCAAGAAAATTTTTAACTAAAATACTGTTTTAAAAAGCATTAAGAAAGCTGTCCCCAATAAATCCTTAATCTAAGAAAAATATTGAATAGTATCATAGTAAAACCAAAATTGGGCCGTAAAAAATAATAGACTAACCTAGTTTAATTCAACTAAAAATTAGTAGACTTAGGATTTTTTTGAAATAATTTTCTATTACTTTACTTTTCAGATTACAACTATAATTTTATTTTGACAATTACTTTCAAAAAATCTCTGTGATAACAAATTATTTTTTATAACAAATTTTAAAAAAAAAATTTCTCCGCCACCATTTTTGAAATATCTTTATATAAAGCTCCAGCTGTGCCAAATATATCCATATCATTTTCTTTATTTTTTGGACAAATAACCACAACTGATTTTTTTCCTCAGATATTGTGTGAAAAAGATAGAGCGACGAAAGCTGCCGTCAACAATAGGGCAGTGTTGACGTCTTCTACGGGTTGTTAGCCATTGCAGTTCCTCTGGATCAAGCGACCGGCTAATTAATATTTTGCTTTGTCATCACTATCATTATCCTTTTCCTAATTAAGAACTGATTAGTGATTTAATCGTGTGATTAACCATAACGAGATCTTGTCTATATTGTTGTGTGATTAAATCAAGGAAAAACAAAGATTTAGGCTTTGTTTGGGACGACTTTTTTACTACTTCTTAAAGCAGCTTTTTGTACAAAAATTTTAATTTTTATACTAAAAAATTATTTTAAGAAGCAGAAAGAAAACTATCCCAAACGAAACCTTAAAGGCAGCAGGTGCCGGTTCAAAATGTGCTTCCGCATTAAACAATGATTGCGAAGAGGAAAGAAAAAAGTTTCAATAGAAAAAAGTCACTTCGAATTTGTATGGTTGCTCCATCTGGACCCTCTCTAATTGGCATTGATGAGAGTGTTGACATTGATAAGAGTGTGGTTGAATTCTAATTACAGCTTAGGATAGGCCCATTATTAATCTAAATTTCGCTACATATTATAGCTTTGTTTGAGACAATTATTTTATAGTTTTGTTTGAGACAATTATTTTACTATTCTGCTTTTAAGATCGTAATTATAAATTTATTTGATTATTATTTTTTCATTATGTTTAATAAAATTTTCTTTCTACTGTAACAGCTTTTCTATTTACTCTACAACAGTTTTACATTCACCTTTACAAAAAGTTGCAACCATCTCAACCAAATCTTATATTTGAGCTTACGAAGAAGGAGAGGAGTTTAAAGATTCTATTTAAAGGATTGGACTGCAATAATTAAAGTTGGCTCTGTGGAGAGAGAACAAAAATTTAGGGTCCGTTTGGGATGTCTATAATTCTTATTAAAGAAATTATAAAATTGTTATGCAGAAAATAATTTTTTTGAAAGTTGCCCAAAAAAGCAGCTTCTCAGCTGATAAATCTTTTGAATGCAATGAACAAACAGTAGTCCAATATAAATTATAGTTACGATCTGAAATACAAAGCAATAAGAATACTGTCAGAAGCAAAGTCTTAATAGAGTGGAAAGATAAATGAAGATAGGAAAGTAATATGATAAATTGTCTTAAGTAAATTCTACCAGATTGCATTTATGCTCACAGAATAAATATTTTGAATGCAGTATTGGGCGTAAATGTCGAGAGGGCATTTGTCGTCGATGTTGAGAGAGTGTTGGTCGTCGATGTTAATATGACGTCAGACAAAGATGAGTTGTCAAGTTGTGTGTGTAGAAATTGCTAGTATCGAGTATCAATGTCAAGACAGTGTAAGACTTTGATGTTGAGATGATTTTGAAATGTCGATATTGTAACAACATCAGACATCGATGTTGAGATGACATCACGCATTGCTGTTAAACCAAAGTCGCGACCCGCCAAAGAGAAAGGAAAATGAGAATATTTAATGAATGAGGTATTGAGTGCAGACGATTGATTTAGTGTTGTGGAGATGAAATAAGAAATTTAGTTTTTTTATTTAAATAAAAAAAATTTTAAATACAAGAAATTATATTAAAAAAATTCACAAAATATTTAAGACACGAGTGTCCAATTTGTACGTAATATATTTTTTAATCATACACATTTTTTATGCGTCTGACATTTGTTGAACACGTACCGTATCAAATAAATGTTGGATACAATTCGTCTCTTTGAGGAAAAATATCAGTGCATCATAGGAGCAAATTATCTAGACATATAATTAAGTTTCATGGTTGAAATAGTATGCCGAGTTGATACTTATGGTAATAATGAGGACCAAGTAGGCTGCTTTAATGGGCGACTTGACGAGTTCTAGTTTTTTTGTCGTTAGATCTTTATTTTTAAGGAAATATTTAATATTTTTTGTTATAATTATTTTTTATGTATATCTTTTATGCATATTTAAAAGCAAACAAAGTTTATTTTATTAGTATATTGGATTTAATTAGTGATTTATGTATTCTAAAATTAAAATAATTTTTTTTTTAAATTTATATCTAATTTTGTTTAATTAGCCGTATGTAAGTTTTATGAGTAAAGGTTTAAAGTAAGACTTTGAAAAATTAAATCACTACATTTGCTAAAAATCTCAAGGATTAAACTACAATAAATCTTATTTGTAAAATTCCTAGCCAAAATTTAATAATTTGATAAGTCGCATGTAATATGTGTTCAAGAATTTTTCAATTTTGCAACCTATACAATAGAAGTGATTTCAAGATTGTATGTAGGCTTTGTTTGGGACAGCTTTTTTATTATTTTCTAAAATAACTTTCTAGTATAAAAAATTTTTAAACTAGAAATTTTTGTACTAAAAAACTGTTTTAAAAAATAGTAAAAAAATTATCACAAACTGGATAGTTTTTTTTACTGCTTCCTAAAACAGCTTTTTAATACAAATATTTTTTGAACTAGAATTTTTTGTACTAGAAAACTATTTTATAAAATAGTAAAAAACTAGTCCAAACGAAACCTTAGTTTGATGAATTAGAAATTTAGCAAATAACTTGATAAGTATTGTAAGTCGAATCATAAAACTAAGATGAGGGAAGGAGTCATCCAATTGATGATGGGGTACAATGTAGATTTAACTGCATCAGACAAATTTGTGCCTAAATATATTGGTGGCAGAAGTCGTCCAATTAAAATCCCACAACAATCAATTTTTATAGATTTGAAAAGCATAGCCTATCTTATTTTGAAATATGACATATTAAGGTTTAGTGTGAACCTGATAAGTCTTTGTCCTATTAATGATTATTTATTACGACTTATCTCGAAAGATGATGAGGTAGTTGATTATATAATAAAGGCAGATATCATGAATTTTTTTTTTTTTTTTTGGTATGTGGAGATTATCTCATTATAGTTTAATGAAGCCAATGTTGCAAAGAGGCCTAACAAAAATGGGTTGGCTTCGGGTCCAAATCGGAATTGATTAGATATTTGTTGACCCAATCCGAACCCGACCCGTTTTAGCATACGGGTTAGGTTTTTCAACCCGAACCCTACCAATGCAGGTTGCTAGGTTGACCCGTCCCGACCCACAGGCGAGGCGAGGCATCAGCGGCTTGACGGAATGCCTGGGAGGGCACTAGACGTGACGGCAAGTAGTTGACGTGACGGCAAGTAGTTGACGTGACGACGGGGCGAGCACTCGACGCGATGCTGGCAGTCAGACATGGTTAGCGGGGGCCCGACACGCGAGCTGTCAGACTCATTTTTCCCAAGTTAAGCCAGTTGAGTTCGGGTTCTCGGTTCAACTCGAACCCGACCCATTTTTCCAAACGGGTCAAATTTGGAAACCCGAACCCGACCTGTTTCGAAATCAGGTCGGGTCTAATTCGAAATTTTTGGGTCAGATTCGAGTATGATTTTCCTGTCGTGTCAAATATTGACACCCCTAGTTGAAAATATAGTGCCATAGCCATCATCATCTAATTATGCATCTGAAGATCACGAACAAAATGTCGCACCATCAATCATAAGCATATAGGAGGCTACAATGAAACTGTATGAAATATATGATTTGTAGATTTTAGTAGTGCCATAGAATTTAGTATTGAGTGTAACTTTTATTTGTTTGGGGTTCTATTGGATGAGGTGTCATTTTGACCCAACATGATAGGTAGCTCTACGAACATTTATTGTGGATTTGATTTAGAGTTTCACATTTCTCTTGTTATTGAGGGTTATGAGATTATGAATAGTAAATTAAGTTGTAATTGAATTGAAGATAATAGTATGCTCGAGGATGGTGCAAATGAGGACTTAGTTAATCCATCCTTTTTAGGTCATGACCTAATTAAGAAGCATGAACATTGATTTAGTTAATTGATCATGTGTATTGAAAATTTTAACTTTGTGGGAAAGCGTTGATAAATAGAAACAATATTTTCTTAATTTAAAAATAAACTAAAGAAAGATTACTAATCATAATAATTTAAAACCCCTTTTTTAAAACTTTCTCAAAGATAAACTTTCTTCTACATTGGGTTTTTTTCATATTTTTCGAGAGGCGCAATCGTCATGTTTGCACTGCTAGGGTTTCCTCTTGCTCTAGCTGCCTTCCCCTTCGCCTGGCCTTTCTTCAGAAAAGTTCTCTTCTCCCTTTTTTAACATCTTGTTGTGTCTTCTTTTTTCAGCTTTATGACGTTTCCCCGAATTAAGGACCCTGGTTTTTTGAATGGGTATACTTCCTCCCTTTCATTTAAGGCTGCCTTAGCAAGTGCTTTCCACAGTTCAGTTTCTTTCCTGATCTTAAAATTTCTTCTCACCGTGACTTGCCTGCCTTATGAATTTCAGATGAGGAAAAACAAAGCACTCGCTGCTCCATTCGAATTCGCGTTAGTTGGCAAGTTTCCGAGCCATAGGCCTTCCATTGATGCTATTAGAAAATTTTTCTTTAATCTAAAATTGAATTGTGATTGCTCGGTCATTGTCCTCAACCCTAAGAATGTTCTAATTAAGCTTTTTAATGACTTGGACTACTGTAGGGTGTTTGCTCATCGTTCCTACTTTGTGAGTAAATGTTTTATGAAATTGGCTAAATGGATGCCTTTTTTTCAATATTGAGGTTGAATCACCTATCATTCCTATTTGGATATCGTTTCCTAATCTCAGACTTCACGTTTTTGATATGTGAATACTCCATGGCCTTGGTTCCATCTTCGGTCGTCCTTCAAAGATCGATAACGCTACATCAAATGGTTTGAGGCCGTCTGTTGCTCGCGTCCTAGTAGAATTAGATTTTACCAAATAATTCCCTGATAAAATTTGGGTTGGCATAGATAACTTAGGTTACATCTAGTTTGTGATAATGGAAGAATTTCCAGTGTGTTGTGTGCAGTGTAACTCATTAAGCCACTCGAAGGTAGAATGCCATGTTTATACCCACACCTTAATAACTCTACTACAATTAACCCCCCTCCTTGTGTTCAGCCCTCTACTGTTGTTGGTGATAATGTATTGCTTAGGTGTGGGGAAGTTGGTGGTAGTGTTAAGCTTCCCTTGGTTGTGAATGGTTCATCTGAGCCCGTGGCTTTGGCCCCTGTTGGCCCTATGGTTTCGGATGTTGGTGTCATTACCTCGGGGATCTTGGTAACAGTAATGATGGTGTTTTAGAAGTTATTACCTCTAGGGACTAGTGTGCTGTCATTGGTGAAGATTTGGTTTGTCTTGTACAAGAGGAGACTGCCTTGTAGGACGTGGGTCTAGTTAATTTGGAGTTGTGTAATGTTAACAATGTTGGTCTGAATGATCCAACATGTGGTATGGTTAATGCTTCAGATGTATCTCCCTTACCCTCTGGTTCTAAGGGGAGGGAGTTTGTTATTGATGTTCCTATGGCTATTATTTCTAATGAGGAGTTAAAAGATCATTTGAATACATATGATACTTGTCTATCTCAAATTGATTGGATTGATGAATCCTTCTCCTCACTTAGTGGGGGTGAGGGGGATGAACCCGAGGGGAAATTTAATGAGATGTTTAATTTGAATTTGAATCGTTTAGTGGAGAAGGACTTCTCTCAGGGGGCGAAAAAACGTCATCAGCGCAAGCACAAAAAATAGTAACTCTGGCTTTGGGGGTTATTAACTAGGGTCGATGGTAGTTTAATTTGGATTGTTGGATATTTGCTAATGTCATTTTGGGAGCTTCTTAGTTGTGGATTCTCTGCCTACTTGTTACTGTCGTGTCTAAAATTTTGGTGGATAATGATGAGGCAGGCTTCCTGCACGCCCCTTGGATGGCCTGGGCTTGTATTGGTAACCTTGGTGGTTGTAGCTCATTCAATTTTGGTGGCTTTGATGGACTTTGAGTATTTGGAACTTCTGGTAGATGCTTCCTTTACCTCCTTGGATGGCCCAAGCCTGACAACTGGGTGGTGTTTCTGAGTCTGACTGCCTTAGGGGATTTAATTTTCTTGTATTTTCAAACTGGTTGGCATTTTGTAGTTTTTTGTATTGTTTTGGTTGATGTTTTCTTGTTCTGGCCTCTTATTGGCTATGAATTGTATAGTTTTTCTCTTTTATGAATAAAAAAAACTTTCTTTAAATGAAAATCTATTTTGGAATAACTACTTTCTTTAATTATTTTAACAAGCAGAATTAATATGAAGAGTACTATCTTACAATATCAAAAATTTTTCACAGATCACCAATCTTTCATAAGCAGGAAATATGATTACAAAAAAAGTAAGTGTAGAAATATAAAAATAAAAATGTAAACCGTTTATAGGTGTTTAGTTAACTTGACCTACGTCCATTCCCCGAGTCCTCCCTCAAGAATACCACTAAGTCTCTTATTTTGCTTCTAGAAAGGTGAGAAATCTCTTATCTTTTGCTCCTAGTAAGGTAGAGAAGCCAATCTTGTTCACGAATAATGGTGGAACTTACAATGCCTTTCTCCTTGAAAGTAACTTCTCTCTGGCCTTCTTGATAGATCCAAATCTTCCCACGAAGACTCACTGCAACTCTTCTCCCAAGTGCTTTTATAACAATTTAGAGGAACAAGGATCTAAGTTGAACAAGAAATCCCTTGTCAATTCTTTCACTCAATCTTTTGATCTCTCTCAAAAGATCTCTCAAGGCCTTTCCATTCTCTCTCCCAAAAATTCTTTTGAAAGTTTCTCTACAAAAGGTTAGACAAGTTCTCATAAGCACTCAAGAAAACTCTGGTAAAAAGACTCTCTCAAACTCATAGATATTTATATTTATGGTTCCAAAAGAAACCCTTAAAAAACTATTTGTTAATATTGTTGATCAAATCGTATAGTATGATTTATAAATTGTATAGTACAATCTATGTAGTTAGCCTGAAATAGTATAAATTGCTCGTTATTTGATCATGTTGTACATTTTGGATCGTACAGTATAATTCATTCAAATTTTTGACTTATAACATTTAATCATCTTGTCCAAACAAAGATCGCCTGAACAAGCTCTTTGTTTGTTTAGCTTATATGATATAGATCTACAGTATGAAATTTACTCAGATTTAGCTTCTTGATTTCGGGTCCTAAAAAAGATAAATATTAAAAATAATTTAAAATTCATACAATATGAACCTTCTCATCTAGTATGATTAGATCAAAATTTGAATTTATATATTTTTGAAAATAACAAAGGTGGTCATTTTAATTTTAAAATTGAAGATTATACATACAGGATGATATAATTCATACAGTATGATAATTTATATTCAATTTTTTTATTATTTTATTAATTTAATCACTTGATTATGTAATTTTCAAAATTCTTAATTAGTACGATCGTATAATATGATCAAGATCGTACATTACCATTTTGTGAGAGATCAAGTTTCTTTAATTATACTTTCTGGTTTTCCATTTTAATTCAATTTTCACTAGGGGGTGTGTGTGATTTATTGTTTAGTTCAATATATTCCTGTAAAAAATAAAAAACTCAAAAAATTACAAATATAGACACTTCTACTTTCTTTGAGATCTAATCTTCGACGCTTCACACTTGCAATTCTAGGATCAATGAATTTTGGTTTCTAATTCCGTCACTTGTCTAGCAAATATTATTTCGTCCTCCAACTCCCCTCTTTTTATTAGCCTGAAATATTAGTTCCAAAAACATTAGCCTGCACACTTAAAGATAATTATATCGGTATAATGAATAATATTTATAATCAGTAAAATTTTAATATGTACACCAGGCTGATGTGGTACAATAGACCAAACTACCATAGGTATAAACTTTCAAGCCAAATAAGAAGTAAACATAGTTAATAGGATAACAAAAGTACTCTAGCGGAGCATTTAAAGTATGGGTGGCATATTTGATATTAAAATAATATAAGGTAGTATATATGTAATATTAAAATTTTAGGTGTTAGATATATAAATAGAGTAGTATAAAGTGGTATGTATGTAAATCCCCTTTTTTTTGGAGGAGGGGGGGGGGGGGGGGGGGGGGGGGGGGGGGGGGGGGTGAATATTTATGTTTTGTTTGGGAGAGCTTTCTTTATATTTCCTAAATCATTCTTTTTATACAAAAATTTTTTGAACTAAAAACTTTTATATTAAAAATTTACTTAGAAAGTAGTACGAAAGCTGTCTCGAAATAAAAGAGACTTTAGAATAATAACCACCAATCAAAATTATATCAACCTCTCTAATGAATTTTCAAACCAAATAACATCACTAAAAATCTTCCAAACAAGATTAATAAAATTTGTGTGAATAATAAGATTACGTCATTATTAATAATATCAAAGCTTCTGTAAAAACTACTTTTTTAGGGATATATTTGCAGCACAACTATTAATAAACTCAGCTTCAAATTTTGCACAATTGGAATTCTACAAGTTGACATTAAGAGCATTCGCTCTCATTGTCGTATTTTAAACTGTTCAAGCTTTTAGTTGAGTTATTATTAGGAGATTGATTAAGAAAAGAGTATTAGAATAAATTAAATGAAATTAGTGCTCGACAGAATTGAATAGCGGTGAATGAGGGGCTTTTAGTAGAGCTGATGATGATGATGAAGATGATTTTTATTCTAATTTTATTTGCCCTATTCTTCATGCAGGAAGCTGGAATAGAAGTTGGTATTAGATATCAAACGTAAGCAGCTTTTCCTTGATTTTTCATTCATTATTTACTTATTCATTTTCCATTTCACTAAAATCTGATTAATCTAATGAGCAGAAGGTTAATCACTGATTAATCACTGCCATTACATAAATATCTTAAAGTTTAAGAAATTCATTAATAGACAAACATACAAATGTTATTCAACCAAGACTTCATTAGCTTTCAACGATCTCAACCTAAGCTTAGAGATCTTCTCAATTGAGTTGAATATTACATTAATGTCTTCAAGAAATCAACTAAATTAATTGGAATGCTTGTGCACACATAGCAACAACTAATTGCATAAGCAGTAAACTCCATATCATCCAAACATGCTACATCATTACCATAGGGAACATAATGATATTCCATAGCAGCAAAGTGGGTTTAAATTCCCAAAATTGTTTAACCATACCTTGCAGCTAGTGAATGCGGGTGCTCCATCGAAGAAGAGGGGGTTGCAGTTCGCGAGCTAGGGCACGGGAGGAGTCAATCCGGTTTGATGCGGGAGTACGACTGCTTGATTGATGAAGAGTAGCTGGCCGCAGATGTACTTGTTTGAGATGTGAGCTGCGGCACGGGCGGAGAAGGAGGACAGCGAACATATATGCGAGCTTGGAGACATACGCGAGTCTGAGACGGATGCGAGCCTCAGAGATGAAGGCAAGTCTGAGATAGATGCTAGCCTGGGAGATATCGAGGGAGATTACAAAGGAGAAGGAAAAGAACACGTACGGGAGATTAATAAGGGATTGCGGGAGATTATACAAACCGCAGTCTATACCGCTTCTAAAATTATCTTTTAGCAGCGGTTATAAAAATATTGTTATTAAATGTTTCAAAAATATCATTTTTTAGAGTGAATTTCTATAGATTATTCAAATTAAACAAGAAGAAAGGGAGCACGATAACATCAATTTTGCATGCTAATTAGAGAAATTTTTATTTCTAATTAGTTAAGCATACACATTTGTTGATGGTGATATGTATATATATATATATACAAGTTGTGCTAAAAACAAAGTATTAAAGATTGGATGTATTCAAAAAATATTAATCTTGATGAGGTAAGTCATTAGCCAAGGGATCTGAATCCTTTTGTCACTGTCACAGCATCTGGAGGTGGACCAACTATGCATTTGGATTTTCCCCAAAAATTTCTTTATATTCAAAATTTAATCTTTCAGTGGCGCAGCTAAAAAATTTCTTTTAGTGGGGCATAAATTAGATTTTTGAAATATTTTCTTTATTTTTTTCTTTCATTCATGTTTGAGACCAGCATTGAAACTACAAAAAATATTTTATTTAAACTCGTTATTTATAAAAGGTAAAATACAAGATAATAAAAAACTTCATTCAAGATATTCCTCATTAAATTGAAGAAATACCTCTTCATTTGCCCTCTTTTGAAATGAATTTTTGTCCGCTTCATTTTTTTATTTTTTAGCAATGAAATGAATTTTCATTTAGGTAGAATATTTATGCTGCCTCATCTGAAATGAATTTTTTTATTTTTTATAAATTTCAGTCTTAAGTAGGGGTGTCAATATTTGACACGACACGACAACCCGACTCGAACCCGACCCGGAAAACCCGACTCGAACCCGACCCGAGTTCAAAACGGGTCGGGTTCGGGTTCAGGAATTCGACCCGTTTGAAAAACGGGTCGGGTTCGGGTTGACCCGACGGGTTGGCGGGTCAACCCGAAAACCTGTTTAGAGCCTGCCCGCAAGCCCTACCCGCTTTGCCCGCCCTGCCCGCGCGCATCCGCGAACGCCAGCAGCGCGCTCGCGCCCTCGCCCGGGCCCGCGCTCGCCCCCGCGCCCGCGCCCGCGCGCCCGCGCCCTCGCCCGCGCCCGTGCTCGCCCGCACCCACGCGCTCGCCCGCACACGCACGCTCGCCCGCGCGCGCCCGCCTGCGCGTCCGCCTTCGCGACCCGGGTCGGGTCGGGTTGACCCGCCAACCCGACGGGTCGGGTCCGGGTCCGATTTTCTGACCCGTTTCCCTACCTGGGTCAGGTTAGGGTCAACCAGTTTAGGCTGCGGGTCATTGCGGGTTGGACCCGAACCCGACCCGAAATCCGATTTTGACACCCCTAGTCTTAAGTATGGTGAAGTTCAAACTCTTGCATAAATTCAAATTTGCATAATTTTGTAAAAGATATATCCAAATATTTTGAATATAAGGAAAACAATTTTAAGAAAATTCTCTTTAGAACTTGCCACATTTTTTCTTTCTTTCTTTTTTAAACTGTTTGGATTGTCTTTAGAACTTGCCACATAATTTTACTGTTTGCTCCTTTTAAAATTTTACTGTTCTATTGAATGAATTATACTTAATGTGCTCTCATGTTGTTTGATAAAATACTTCTTTGTGGAAACAATAATTAGATTCTTGCTTTCTTGAGAGAAATTTTTTTTAAAAAATTTTTTTGGACCCTCTGTATAAGAACTTTTTGGCTCCGCTACTGCATGTAGCCAACCCATTGTTATTGTAGGCAATATATTTAATTTATAATTTTATCAAATTTGGTAGACTCACCGCTAATTTTTTTTTCTTAAGCTAATTTTTTTTTCTTAAGATAATACCTGAAAAAGATAGAGAGATGAATGCTATGGGCCTTTGTCAAGCTGCCTTCAACAAAAGGTCATAATTTAAGTCTTCCCCAGCTGGTTGGTAGCCGTTGCCATTGCCTGAGGAACAAGTTACCGGCTAATTAATATTTTAATTTGTCATCACTATAATAATAATAATTATTTGCACAATTAAGGATTGATATGTACTTAATCATATAATCTAATCAGCGGAGGAACCCCCTTTGGTCGGAGGTAATTTGTTGATCTTCATTCATTTTTTAGTCTTTATTATAAAGGTTTTTAGGCAATTGCCCCCCTAAAAGTTTTAAAATAATACAGTCTTTAGGTAATTGCCCTCAACAAATAGTAAAGAGAATTCATCATTGAATTCTAAAAATATCCTTCAAACCAAAATTTGCCGTAGGGACGCTGCCCCTTGACCCCACGACCTGACCGGGCAGGTCGAATCCTGCCAGGGGGCGCTGCCCCCTTGGACCCCCGACATATATGCCTTATAAGTTTGCCCCCCCTGAAAATTAAAGCTGATTCCGCCCCTGAATCTAATTCAAACATATGCTAATGATTAGTAAATTTAATCTAGGCAATAAAGAGTCCTGGTTTATATTATTAAGAGAGAGAGAGAGAGAGAGAGAGAGAGAGAGAGAGAGAGAATCAGAGATGCTGGATGAAAATGTGCTTTTTGATCAACATACGCAGACATGCTGAATGTTGATATATTTCATATGCGTAGTTCAGGTCTATTAGTACACACCGAATTACCTCAGGCTTAAATTAAGTTATTGTATTCTCATGAAATTGAGGTGGCACTGTGTAATTGGTTGTTTGTAAATGGGTCACACTCTTCTCTTCTATTTAAGATTGTGTTCTGTAACAGAGGGATTGAGCAATACAATTCTATTCATTTTCCTTTCTATCTGTTTGTGCTTTCTTCTCTCTGTGCTTTCTTCTGCTTGTCAAGAACTGAGAATTTCCACATGGTATAAAGAGCAGGTTGAAACAAGACGATCCCGTGGTGCATTTTTTTTTCTTTTCTTGATGGCCACTTCCTCCAATACGTCTTGCACCGGAGAACAAACTGATCTGATGACCACTGAAGCTCCTTCCATTCTGTCTAATCTGAAATGCGTTGTATCCAATCTTAAGAACATCGTTCCAACTCAACTCTCCGTTGACAACTATGCTCTATGGCGATCCCAAATCCTCAAGATCTTCCAGGCAAATGGGTTTGAGAATTTTCTCGACTCAAATCTTTCCTCTCCGCCCCGTTTGTTGACTCAATCCAATGGCTCTCAAACCACCAACGGGATCTATACGCAATGGATGTTAACGGACCAAAACCTTGCTGCAGCGATTTGTTTTACCATCTCGCCGGTCGTTCTTCCCTACTTCATCAATTTAGATTGCATGTCTTCAATTTGGTCTACACTTGAAACAAGATTTCAATCAACAAACCATTCTAAAGTTATACAACTAAAGAACGAGCTCCATAATGTAGCCCTCAAAACGTCCACCATGACACAATACTTAACCGAAATCAAGTCTATTGTAGATCAGATTTCGGCTGCAAGTTCAAATGTGGACATTGAAGATATCATTCTTTACACTCTTAACAGTCTTCCTAGCACTTATCAATCCTTCAAAACCACGATTCGAACAATGCAACATCCTATTACTTTTGAAAATCTTTATTCTTTACTTATTAGTGAAGAGATTCATATCAACTTCGACAATGCTCGTCTTCCGACTCCTACCGACTCCAACACTGCCCTCTTCACTTACCGTGGTCGTGGACGTCGCAACAGGGGAAGATCTTATCAATCTTTCCAATCCAACTCTCGTTCCAACGTTCTCCTCCTATTATCTGCCAGATTTGCAACAAGAAGGGCCACTCGGCATCTAGTTGTTGGCATAGACTTAACGTTCAATATGTTCCTCTACCCGTTCAATCGTCGCCTAGAGCTATGGTAGCTAGCTCCGACAACTCCAGCTCCAACTGGTTTCTTGATTCAGGCGCATCTTCACACCTCACAAACTCCCTTGATAATCTTTCCATTGCTACCCCTTACACCGGCTACGACAGCATCACCATAGGAGATACAACCGATCTGTTAACATAGCTAATTCTGGGGCTGGTTTGCTTCCTACACTCTTTCGTATGCTTAATCTATCTCAGATTCTTCATTCTCCTTCTCTACATTACAATTTACTTTCCATATCTAAACTAACACAAGATAATAACATATCCATTATCTTCGACTCTTCTGGCTTTACTTTTAAGGATTCGAAGACTCAACAAATTCTTCTTCAAGGCCCATGCAATAACGATCTTTATCCCATTAAAGTCCGCTTATCTCCGACAAAAACTCAGGCGCTCTTTGCTTCGTCCACTTCGACTCATGCTTGGCATGCCTGACTGGGACATCCTTATCAAAGAATGCTACATTTACTTGCTGCTAGATATCCTAATCTTCATATCACTACAAATGCTTTTAGCTGTCACTCTTGTAATAAATCAAAAGGACACAAACTGCCCTTTGATAATTCTGTACATCAGAAACATTCTATTATCGAATTAATCCATTCTGATGTTTGGGGTCACGTTCATGTTGTGTCTTGCACTGGTTTCTTGTACTACATCATTTTTGTTGATGTTTTTTCTCGGTTTACGTGGATTTTTCCTATGCGAACCAAGTCTGAAGTTACTTCGATTTTCATTCAATTTAAAACTCAAATTGAGAATTACACAGGGAGAAAAATTAAAACCATTCGTACTGACAGTGGCATAGAGTATTTAAATAATTCGCTTAGCACATTTCTTAAACTTCATGGTATATCTCATCAGATATCTTGCCCATACACACCAGAACAAAATGGTGTCGCTGAGTGAAAGCATCGTCATATTATCAAAACCACTAGATCTCTGTTAGAAACTTCCTCTATTCCTTACAAATATTGGCCTGACGCTGCTCTAATATCCATTTATCTTATTAATAGGCTACCCTCATCTTCCACTAATCACATCTCTTCCTTCGAGATTCTTCATCAACACCAACCTGACTACACTCATTTAAGAACCTTTGGATGTCAATGTTTTCCCTTTCTCCCCCGCATACCCGCCACAAATTCCAACCAAAGGCTACGTCTTGTGTGTTCCTCAGATATTTTGAAGTGTACAAAGGCTACAAATGTTTAAATCTTTAATCACACAAAATTACTATGTCACGTCATGTTACCTTTGATGAAAACTCTTTTCCCTTTGCTCAAACTACAGTTTCCTCATCTACACGCAGACTATGCATTCTAATCCGTTTCTTCTAACTCCTACCACTATTTCGATATCTTGCAAATCATCCAGAGATTGTTTTGTTCCCATTATTTCCAATAATCCTATTCAAACTATGTCAACTGAACTCCCATCTGAAACTATTATTCCTTCTGACATCTCTCATCCACCACAGGCTTCCTCTATACCAGCTCACCTGATGGTTACTAGAAGAAAAATCAGATCTCTCAAACTTTGTATTCGGCTAGATCTTATACACCGTCAGACATCTTCTAATCTCTTATGTGATCCCACTACTTACATAGAAGCTGTCAAACATTTTGAGTGGAGTCAAGTTATGGCATCTGAATTCTTTGCCTTGCAACAACAAGGAACTTGGAGTCTTGTTCCTCCACCTTCTAATTCCCATATTATCGGATGTAAATGGACATATCAAACCAAGTATCATATTGATGGCTCGGTGGCCAAACACAAAGCAAGACTCGTTGCTCTCGGCAACTTTCAGGAGTATGGTTTAGACTATACCGAAACCTTTAGCCCTGTAGCAAAGTTTCCAACTATTCGTATCCTTCTTACTATCGCCTTATATCACAATTGGACTGTTCATCAACTCGACGTAGCCAATGCATTTCTCTATGGACCTCTCTCGGAAACCGTCCATATGTCGCAACCCAAAGGTTTCGAAGACTCTACTCATCTGGACTACGTGTGTAGGCTACATAAAGCTATCTATGGTCTTCGACAAGCCCTCGTCAATGGTACAATACTTTCACCTACTTTCTCATCTCTATCGGCTTCATTCATAGCACCTCTGATCCTTCTCTTCTTATTCTGCGACAAAATTTGGTTCAAATATTTATTCTCATCTATGTCGATGATATTCTCATCACGGGCAATAATCAACAAGTTCTTAATCATATTCTTGAGTAGCTCAATCATAAATTCTCCATGAAACATCTTGGTGAAGCAAATCCCTTTCTTGGCATTCACATTTCTCATTTTGATCAAAGTTACTTCTTATCCCAAAAGCAATATGCGTTATCCATTCTTCAGCAATCTCACCTTCAACATTGTAACCCACTTTCCAATCCTACTTGTACTAATCTTCCATCAGACATTCCGTTCGATCCTATTTTGTTTGATCCTGCTATGTATCGGAAACTCACTGGTTCGCTCCAATATTTGACACTTACTCGTCATAATATTTCTTATAGTGTAACTTTCTTTCTCAACACATGCACAATCCTCTTCCAGAGCTCAGCTATTTGCACAAAAGACTACTGTGATATATCAAAGGTACGCTTGATTTTGGATTACTGATTAAAAAAACTAACCTTATACTTCAATCTTTTTCGGATGCTGATTGGGCAGGTGATCCCATCTCTCACAAATCCACCTCTGGCTACTTCTCATATTTAGGCCATACACTTATCTCATGGACTGTCAAAAAACAACACATGGTCGCTCGTTCATCTACCGAATCTGAATACCGGGCTCTTGCGGCACTTACTTCTGATGTAATTTAGCTTCGTCGTCTACTTCAAGACTTTAACATTTCTTCAACAAATCCCACAGATATATATTGTGACAACACATCAGCCATAGCCCTTGCCAACAATCCGGTCTTCCATGCTCGGTCTAAATATGTCAAAATTGATCATCGGTTTATTTATGATCACATTCAGCAAAATCACATCCGTCTTCTTCCATATCTTCTATTGATCAAGTGGCCGACATCTTCACCAAATCTCTCTCTACGCTTCGATTTCAAAAACTTCGTCTCAAACTAACAGTCATACAAGACCCATCAGTTTGCAGGGGCGTATTAATACACACCGAATTACCTCAGGCTTAAATTAAGTTATGTGTTCTCATGTAATTGAGGTGGCACTGTGTAATTGTTGCTTGTAAACGGGCCACACTCTTCTTTTCTATTTAAGCTTGTGTTCGATAACAGAGGGATTGGGCAATAC
Organism: Dendrobium chrysotoxum; assembly: GCA_019925795.1. NCBI lineage: Eukaryota > Viridiplantae > Streptophyta > Magnoliopsida > Asparagales > Orchidaceae > Dendrobium > Dendrobium chrysotoxum. The sequence continues at coordinate 27,642,382 of CM034302.1, read as the reverse complement.
AATTCTATTCATTTTCCTTTCTATCTATTTGTGCTTCCTTCTCTCTGTGCTTTCTTCTTCTTGTCAAGAGCTGAGAATTTCCACAAGGTCAAGTCAAATCGACCCAAGATATTTTGGTGGAGTTTGAGCAAAATAAGATGACAAACTCATCAGATTCACAATAAACTCATCGGAACAGTCGCCTTAGCCTGTGGGAGTCATTGGTTAAGTCAATAGGAGTTACTCGACTAATAGTGTCAGTGATACATCCAATAAGTCTGCAACTCCACCTAGCAAGTCTGCAACTCCACCCGACATGGCCGTGACTTCCCTCGTCAGTCAACGACTTCAACATCCTATAAGATGAAGACTTTGATTGATGGCTATCCACATGTTAATAGTCTATATACCCATTTTTGTATATTATATTTTTTAGTTACATACTTTTTGGCTACCCACATATTTGTCAATGATATTTTCTTATTTTTTTATATTGCCTCTTCTTGCGGGCTAGAATATACGCGGCGATAGAGATTGAATTTTATGTCTTAGCGTTGCACGAATATCCAGCTCACACATAGAGAACATAAGATTTTTACATGAAAAACCCTAAAAAAGGGAAAAACCATGGGGCCTGGCCCAGTTGGAATGATTCCACTAGAACTTAAGTAGATTACAGGGGGCTGACTCACCTCCAAGGGTGATCAGATTACAAGCATCAACCATAGGGTTGAAGTCTGGGTATGTGTAAATTTGATGTCGCACTGGCGGAACTTCGGTGATCACCCAGTGATCTGGCAGAATTCTGGGCTCTAGGTGGAGGTCTGGTAGAACTCTGACCCTTAAGCAGTGGTCCAAAGGAGTTGACGACGTCAGGTGGTGGTGCGACGGAGCTTAGGGCATTAGGCGATCGTACGGCGGAGTTGAGGACGTCAGATGGTCATCCGGCGGAGCTCAGGGCATCAGGCTGTGATTCGGTGGAGTTCAGGACGTCAGATGGTGGTCTGGCAAAGTTGAGGATGTCGGGTGGTGGTCGGCGGAGCTCAGGGCGTCAGGCGGTGGTCTGGTGGAGTTGAGGACATCAGGTGGTGGTCCGGCGAAGCTCAAGGCATCAGGAGGTGGTCTGGCGGAGTTGAGGATGTCAGGTGGTGGTCCGGCAGAGCTTAGGGCATCAGGCGGTGGTCCAACGGAGTTTACGACATCAGGTGGTGGTTCGACGGAGCTCAGGGCGTCAGGCGGTGGTCCGACAGAGTTGAGTACGTCAGGTGGTGGTCCGATGAAGCTCAGGGCGTCAGGTGGTGGTCTGACAGAGTTGAGAACGTCAGGTGGTGGTCCGACGGAGCTCAGGGCATCAGGCGGTGGTCCAACGAAGTTGAAGACATCAGGTGGTGGTCCGGAGGAGCTCAGGGAATCAGGCATTGGTCTAGCATAGTTGAGCACTTCAGGTGGTGATCCGATGGAGCTAGGGCGTCAAGCGGTGGTCCGACGGAGTTAAGGATGTCAGGTGATGGTCCAGCAAAGCTCATGGTGTCAAGCGATGGTCCGACGGAGTTGAGGATGTCAGGTGGTGGTCCGGAGAAGCTCAGGGCATCTAGCAGTGGTCCGGCGAAACTGTGACGTCAAGCGGTGGTCTGGCAGAACTCCGGCGGTGGTCAAGGAGGAGCAAGGAGGCTAGAGTGATCTCTGATCTCTCTCTTTTCTCCTTAGGATTAGGTGCCCTCTTCAAAGAGGAGAGGGGGATCTATTTATAGATTTTTAAGAGTGGCATGGCCTGTAAATAGAAGGAAGATCAAGGGTGATTAGGGAGTGGTTTGAATGGACGACCGATGTTGAATCCCTTGATCGTTGACCATTTACTAGACATTTGAAGGTCTTATATATATCAGATTTTGACTATCTTGGGCTCGTTGGATTCGTCTCATCAAGACGCTTGATTCATCTATAAGTACATTATATTTGGAGACCATTTAGTAATCCAAATTATAGTTTGAACCTTCCGATAGTGCTTTAGACCTTGAGTCGGACCCATTTGGGCTCGGATTGGGTTAAATTTGATGTCGTTGGCTTCGTATTTTCGAGATGTTTGGTTCGACTGTAAGTTTGCCTAAATC